>JAKMXP010000023.1:1200000-1574590 GCA_022506055.1 Microbotryum violaceum | reverse complement strand
GTCTTCAAGACTGCTCGATCCTGTGAATTGTAGCTGGTGAGGGCGTGTAATGAAAGCACACTGCATCGACCTTGCGCGAGCGTGAGCCGACACCACGGCCCCCTTTTCGCGCATGAGCTCGACCTGAAAAAGACCGCCGGATGCTGCGAATGTCAACTCGTTCGCGACGTCGACATAACGATCATGTGTTCTTCAGAACTGCTCGATCCTGTGATTGTAGCTGGTGAGGGGGTTGTAATGAAGCACACTGCATCGACTTGCGCGAGTGTGAGCCGACACCACCGGCCCCTTTTTCGCGCATGAGCTCGACCTTGAAAGAACCGCCGGATGCTGCGAATGTCAACTCGTGTCGGCGACGTCGACTCGATCATGTGTCTTCAGGACTGCTCGATCCTGTGATGTAGCTGGTGAGGGCGCATGAATGAAAGCACACTGCATCGACCTTGCGCGAGCGTGAGCCGACACCACGACCCCTTTTCGCGCATGAGCTCGACCTGAAAAGACCGCCGGATGCTGCGAAATTTCAACTCGTGTCGCGACGTCGACTCGATCATGTGTCTTCAAGACTGCTCGATCTGAAATTGTAAGCTGGTGAGGGCGTGTAATGAAAGCACACTGATCGACCTTGCGCGAGTGATGAGCCGAACACCACGACCCCCCTTTTCGCGCATGAGCTCGATCTGAAAGACCGCCGGATGCTGCGAATGTCAACTCGTGTTCGCGACGTCGACTCGATCATGTGTCTTCAAGGACTGCTCGATCCTGTGATTGTAGCTGGTGAGGGCGTGTAATGAAAGCACACTGCATCGACCTTGCGCGAGCGTGAGCCGACACCCACGACCCCCTTTTCGCGCATGAGCTCGATCTGAAAAGACCGCGGATGCTGCGAATGTCAACTCGTGTCGCGACGTCGACTCGATCATGTGTCTTCAGGACTGCTCGATCCTGTGATTGTAGCTGGTGAGGGCGTGTAATGAAAGCACACTGCTCGACCTTGCGCGAGTGTGAGCCACACCACGACCCCCTTTTCGCGCATGAGCTCGATCTGAAAAGACCGCCGGATGCTGCGAATTTCAACCCGGTGGCTACCGTAGACGAGACCAGGTATCTTCAAGAATGCTTGAGTCTAGAAATGTAGCTGGTGAGGGCGTGTAATGAAAGCACACTGCATCGACCTTGCGCGAGTGTGAGCCGACACCACGACCCCTTTTCGCGCATGAGCTCGATCTGAAAGACCGCCGGATGCTGCGAATGTCAACTCGTGTCGCGACGTCGACTCGATCATGTGTCTTCAAAACTGCTCGATCCTGTGATTGTAGCTGGTGAGGGGTGTGTAATGAAAGCACACTGAATCGACCTTGCGCGAGCGTGAGCCGACACCACGGCCCCCTTTTCGCGCATGAGCTCGATCTGAAAAGACCGCCGGATGCTGCGAATGTCAACTCGTGTCGCGACGTCGACTCGATCATGTGTCTTCAGGACTGCTCGATCCTGTGATTGTAGCTGGTGAGGGCGTGTAATGAAAGCACACTGCATCGACCTTGCGCGAGTGTGAGCCGACACCACGACCCCCTTTTCGCGCATGAGCTCGATCTGAAAAGACCGCCGGATGCTGCGAATGTCACTCGTGTCGCGACGTCGACTCGATCATGTGTCTTCAAACTGCTCGATCCTGTGATTGTAGCTGGTGAGGGTGTGTAATGAAAGCACACTGAATCGACCTTGCGCGAGCGTGAGCCGACACCACGGCCCCCTTTTCGCGCATGAGCTCGACCTGAAAAGGCCGCCGGATGCTGCGAATGTCAACTCGTGTCGCGACGTCGACTCGATCATGTGTCTTCAGGACTGCTCGATCCTGTGATTGTAGCTGGTGAGGGTGTGTAATGAAAGCACACTGAATCGACCTTGCGCGAGCGTGAGCCGACACCACGGCCCCTTTTCGCGCATGAGCTCGACCTGAAAAGACCGCCGGATGCTGCGAATGTCAACTCGTGTCGCGACGTCCACTCGATCATGTGTCTTCAGGACTGCTCGATCCTGTGATTGTAGCTGGTGAGGGCGTGTAATGAAAGCACACTGCATCGACCTTGCGCGAGCGTGAGCCGACACCACGGCCCCCTTTTCGCGCATGAGCTCGACCTGAAAAGACCGCCGGATGCTGCGAATGTCAACTCGTGTCGCGACGTCGACTCGATCATGTGTCTTCAGACTGCTCGATCCTGTGATTGTAGCTGGTGAGGGCGTGTAATGAAAGCACACTGCATCGACCTTGCGCGAGCGTGAGCCGACACCACGGCCCCCTTTTCGCGCATGAGCTCGACCTGAAAAGACCGCCGGATGCTGCGAATGTCAACTCGTGTCGCGACGTCGACTCGATCATGTGTCTTCAGGACTGCTCGATCCTGTGATTGTAGCTGGTGAGGGTGTGTAATGAAAGCACACTGAATCGACCTTGCGCGAGCGTGAGCCGACACCACGACCCCCTTTTCGCGCATGAGCTCGACCTGAAAAGACCGCCGGATGCTGCGAATGTCAACTCGTGTCGCGACGTCGACTCGATCATGTGTCTTCAGGACTGCTCGATCCTGTGATTGTAGCTGGTGAGGGTGTGTAATGAAAGCACACTGAATCGACCTTGCGCGAGCGTGAGCCGACACCACGACCCCCTTTTCGCGCATGAGCTCGACCTGAAAAGACCGCCGGATGCTGCGAATGTCAACTCGTGTCGCGACGTCGACTCGATCATGTGTCTTCAGGACTGCTCGATCCTGTGATTGTAGCTGGTGAGGGCGTGTAATGAAAGCACACTGCATCGACCTTGCGCGAGTGTGAGCCGACACCACGACCCCCTTTTCGCGCATGAGCTCGATCTGAAAAGACCGCCGGATGCTGCGAATGTCAACTCGTGTCGCGACGTCCACTCGATCATGTGTCTTCAGGACTGCTCGATCCTGTGATTGTAGCTGGTGAGGGTGTGTAATGAAAGCACACTGAATCGACCTTGCGCGAGCGTGAGCCGACACCACGGCCCCCTTTTCGCGCATGAGCTCGATCTGAAAAGACCGCCGGATGCTGCGAATGTCAACTCGTGTGGCGACGTCGACTCGATCATGTGTCTTCAGGACTGCTCGATCCTGTGATTGTAGCTGGTGAGGGCGTGTAATGAAAGCACACTGAATCGACCTTGCGCGAGCGTGAGCCGACACCACGGCCCCCTTTTCGCGCATGAGCTCGATCTGAAAAGACCGCCGGATGCTGCGAATGTCAACTCGTGTCGCGACGTCGACTCGATCATGTGTCTTCAGGACTGCTCGATCCTGTGATTGTAGCTGGTGAGGGTGTGTAATGAAAGCACACTGAATCGACCTTGCGCGAGCGTGAGCCGACACCACGACCCCCTTTTCGCGCATGAGCTCGACCTGAAAAGACCGCCGGATGCTGCGAATGTCAACTCGTGTCGCGACGTCGACTCGATCATGTGTCTTCAGGACTGCTCGATCCTGTGATTGTAGCTGGTGAGGGCGTGTAATGAAAGCACACTGCATCGACCTTGCGCGAGTGTGAGCCGACACCACGACCCCCTTTTCGCGCATGAGCTCGACCTGAAAAGGCCGCCGGATGCTGCGAATGTCAACTCGTGTCGCGACGTCGACTCGATCATGTGTCTTCAGGACTGCTCGATCCTGTGATTGTAGCTGGTGAGGGCGTGTAATGAAAGCACACTGCATCGACCTTGCGCGAGTGTGAGCCGACACCACGGCCCCTTTTCGCGCATGAGCTCGATCTGAAAAGACCGCCGGATGCTGCGAATTTCAACCCGGGTGGCTACCGTAGACGAGACCAGGTATCTTCAAGAATGCTTGAGTCTAGAAATGTAGCTGGTGAGGGCGTGTAATGAAAGCACACTGCATCGACCTTGCGCGAGTGTGAGCCGACACCACGACCCCCTTTTCGCGCATGAGCTCGATCTGAAAAGACCGCCGGATGCTGCGAATGTCAACTCGTGTCGCGACGTCCACTCGATCATGTGTCTTCAGGACTGCTCGATCCTGTGATTGTAGCTGGTGAGGGTGTGTAATGAAAGCACACTGAATCGACCTTGCGCGAGCGTGAGCCGACACCACGGCCCCCTTTTCGCGCATGAGCTCGATCTGAAAAGACCGCCGGATGCTGCGAATGTCAACTCGTGTCGCGACGTCGACTCGATCATGTGTCTTCAAGACTGCTCGATCCTGTGATTGTAGCTGGTGAGGGCGTGTAATGAAAGCACACTGAATCGACCTTGCGCGAGCGTGAGCCGACACCACGGCCCCCTTTTCGCGCATGAGCTCGACCTGAAAAGACCGCCGGATGCTGCGAATGTCAACTCGTGTCGCGACGTCCACTCGATCATGTGTCTTCAAGACTGCTCGATCCTGTGATTGTAGCTGGTGAGGGCGTGTAATGAAAGCACACTGCATCGACCTTGCGCGAGCGTGAGCCGACACCACGGCCCCCTTTTCGCGCATGAGCTCGACCTGAAAAGACCGCCGGATGCTGCGAATGTCAACTCGTGTCGCGACGTCGACTCGATCATGTGTCTTCAGGACTGCTCGATCCTGTGATTGTAGCTGGTGAGGGCGTGTAATGAAAGCACACTGAATCGACCTTGCGCGAGCGTGAGCCGACACCACGACCCCCTTTTCGCGCATGAGCTCGACCTGAAAAGACCGCCGGATGCTGCGAATGTCAACTCGTGTCGCGACGTCGACTCGATCATGTGTCTTCAGGACTGCTCGATCCTGTGATTGTAGCTGGTGAGGGCGTGTAATGAAAGCACACTGCATCGACCTTGCGCGAGCGTGAGCCGACACCATGACCCCCTTTTCGCGCATGAGCTCGACCTGAAAAGGCCGCCGGATGCTGCGAATGTCAACTCGTGTCGCGACGTCGACTCGATCATGTGTCTTCAGGACTGCTCGATCCTGTGATTGTAGCTGGTGAGGGCGTGTAATGAAAGCACACTGCATCGACCTTGCGCGAGTGTGAGCCGACACCACGGCCCCCTTTTCGCGCATGAGCTCGATCTGAAAAGACCGCCGGATGCTGCGAATGTCAACTCGTGTCGCGACGTCGACTCGATCATGTGTCTTCAGGACTGCTCGATCCTGTGATTGTAGCTGGTGAGGGTGTGTAATGAAAGCACACTGAATCGACCTTGCGCGAGCGTGAGCCGACACCACGACCCCCTTTTCGCGCATGAGCTCGACCTGAAAAGACCGCCGGATGCTGCGAATGTCAACTCGTGTCGCGACGTCGACTCGATCATGTGTCTTCAGGACTGCTCGATCCTGTGATTGTAGCTGGTGAGGGCGTGTAATGAAAGCACACTGCATCGACCTTGCGCGAGTGTGAGCCGACACCACGACCCCCTTTTCGCGCATGAGCTCGATCTGAAAAGACCGCCGGATGCTGCGAATGTCAACTCGTGTCGCGACGTCCACTCGATCATGTGTCTTCAGGACTGCTCGATCCTGTGATTGTAGCTGGTGAGGGTGTGTAATGAAAGCACACTGAATCGACCTTGCGCGAGCGTGAGCCGACACCACGGCCCCCTTTTCGCGCATGAGCTCGATCTGAAAAGACCGCCGGATGCTGCGAATGTCAACTCGTGTGGCGACGTCGACTCGATCATGTGTCTTCAGGACTGCTCGATCCTGTGATTGTAGCTGGTGAGGGCGTGTAATGAAAGCACACTGAATCGACCTTGCGCGAGCGTGAGCCGACACCACGACCCCCTTTTCGCGCATGAGCTCGACCTGAAAAGACCGCCGGATGCTGCGAATGTCAACTCGTGTCGCGACGTCGACTCGATCATGTGTCTTCAGGACTGCTCGATCCTGTGATTGTAGCTGGTGAGGGCGTGTAATGAAAGCACACTGCATCGACCTTGCGCGAGCGTGAGCCGACACCACGGCCCCCTTTCGCGCATGAGCTCGATCTTAAAAGACCGCCGGATGCTGCGGATGTCAACCCGGGTGGCTACCGTTGACAAGACCAGGTATCTTCAAGAATGCTTGAGTCTAGAAATGTAGCTGGTGAGGGCGTGTAATGAAAGCACACTGCATCGACCTTGCGCGAGTGTGCGCCGACACCACGGCCCCCTTTTCGCGCATGAGCTCGATCTGAAAAGACCGCCGGATGCTGCGAATGTCAACTCGTGTCGCGACGTCGACTCGATCATGTGTCTTCAAGACTGCTCGATCCTGTGATTGTAGCTGGTGAGGGCGTGTAATGAAAGCACACTGCATCGACCTTGCGCGAGCGTGAGCCGACACCACGGCCCCCTTTTCGCGCATGAGCTCGATCTGAAAAGACCGCCGGATGCTGCGAATTTCAACCCGGGTGGCTACCGTAGACGAGACCAGGTATCTTCAAGAATGCTTGAGTCTAGAAATGTAGCTGGTGAGGGCGTGTAATGAAAGCACACTGCATCGACCTTGCGCGAGTGTGCGCCGACACCACGGCCCCCTTTTCGCGCATGAGCTCGATCTGAAAAGACCGCCGGATGCTGCGAATGTCAACTCGTGTCGCGACGTCGACTCGATCATGTGTCTTCAAGACTGCTCGATCCTGTGATTGTAGCTGGTGAGGGCGTGTAATGAAAGCACACTGCATCGACCTTGCGCGAGTGTGAGCCGACACCACGACCCCCTTTTCGCGCATGAGCTCGATCTGAAAAGACCGCCGGATGCTGCGAATGTCAACTCGTGTCGCGACGTCGACTCGATCATGTGTCTTCAGGACTGCTCGATCCTGTGATTGTAGCTGGTGAGGGCGTGTAATGAAAGCACACTGCATCGACCTTGCGCGAGTGTGAGCCGACACCACGGCCCCCTTTTCGCGCATGAGCTCGATCTGAAAAGACCGCCGGATGCTGCGAATTTCAACCCGGGTGGCTACCGTAGACGAGACCAGGTATCTTCAAGAATGCTTGAGTCTAGAAATGTAGCTGGTGAGGGCGTGTAATGAAAGCACACTGCATCGACCTTGCGCGAGTGTGAGCCGACACCACGGCCCCCTTTTCGCGCATGAGCTCGATCTGAAAAGACCGCCGGATGCTGCGAATTTCAACCCGGGTGGCTACCGTAGACGAGACCAGGTATCTTCAAGAATGCTTGAGTCTAGAAATGTAGCTGGTGAGGGCGTGTAATGAAAGCACACTGCATCGACCTTGCGCGAGCGTGAGCCGACACCACGACCCCCTTTTCGCGCATGAGCTCGACCTGAAAAGGCCGCCGGATGCTGCGAATGTCAACTCGTGTGGCGACGTCGACTCGATCATGTGTCTTCAAGACTGCTCGATCCTGTGATTGTAGCTGGTGAGGGCGTGTAATGAAAGCACACTGCATCGACCTTGCGCGAGCGTGAGCCGACACCACGGCCCCCTTTTCGCGCATGAGCTCGACCTGAAAAGGCCGCCGGATGCTGCGAATGTCAACTCGTGTGGCGACGTCGACTCGATCATGTGTCTTCAAGACTGCTCGATCCTGTGATTGTAGCTGGTGAGGGCGTGTAATGAAAGCACACTGCATCGACCTTGCGCGAGCGTGAGCCGACACCACGGCCCCCTTTTCGCGCATGAGCTCGACCTGAAAAGGCCGCCGGATGCTGCGAATGTCAACTCGTGTCGCGACGTCGACTCGATCATGTGTCTTCAAGACTGCTCGATCCTGTGATTGTAGCTGGTGAGGGCGTGTAATGAAAGCACACTGCATCGACCTTGCGCGAGCGTGAGCCGACACCACGGCCCCCTTTTCGCGCATGAGCTCGACCTGAAAAGGCCGCCGGATGCTGCGAATGTCAACTCGTGTCGCGACGTCGACTCGATCATGTGTCTTCAAGACTGCTCGATCCTGTGATTGTAGCTGGTGAGGGCGTGTAATGAAAGCACACTGCATCGACCTTGCGCGAGCGTGAGCCGACACCATGACCCCCTTTTCGCGCATGAGCTCGACCTGAAAAGGCCGCCGGATGCTGCGAATGTCAACTCGTGTCGCGACGTCGACTCGATCATGTGTCTTCAGGACTGCTCGATCCTGTGATTGTAGCTGGTGAGGGCGTGTAATGAAAGCACACTGCATCGACCTTGCGCGAGCGTGAGCCGACACCACGGCCCCCTTTTCGCGCATGAGCTCGACCTGAAAAGACCGCCGGATGCTGCGAATGTCAACTCGTGTCGCGACGTCGACTCGATCATGTGTCTTCAGGACTGCTCGATCCTGTGATTGTAGCTGGTGAGGGCGTGTAATGAAAGCACACTGAATCGACCTTGCGCGAGCGTGAGCCGACACCACGACCCCTTTTCGCGCATGAGCTCGACCTGAAAAGACCGCCGGATGCTGCGAATGTCAACTCGTGTGGCGACGTCGACTCGATCATGTGTCTTCAAGACTGCTCGATCCTGTGATTGTAGCTGGTGAGGGCGTGTAATGAAAGCACACTGCATCGACCTTGCGCGAGCGTGAGCCGACACCACGGCCCCCTTTTCGCGCATGAGCTCGACCTGAAAAGGCCGCCGGATGCTGCGAATGTCAACTCGTGTCGCGACGTCGACTCGATCATGTGTCTTCAAGACTGCTCGATCCTGTGATTGTAGCTGGTGAGGGCGTGTAATGAAAGCACACTGCATCGACCTTGCGCGAGTGTGAGCCGACACCACGACCCCCTTTTCGCGCATGAGCTCGACCTGAAAAGGCCGCCGGATGCTGCGAATGTCAACTCGTGTCGCGACGTCGACTCGATCATGTGTCTTCAGGACTGCTCGATCCTGTGATTGTAGCTGGTGAGGGCGTGTAATGAAAGCACACTGCATCGACCTTGCGCGAGTGTGAGCCGACACCACGGCCCCCTTTTCGCGCATGAGCTCGACCTGAAAAGACCGCCGGATGCTGCGAATGTCAACTCGTGTCGCGACGTCGACTCGATCATGTGTCTTCAAGACTGCTCGATCCTGTGATTGTAGCTGGTGAGGGCGTGTAATGAAAGCACACTGCATCGACCTTGCGCGAGTGTGAGCCGACACCACGGCCCCCTTTTCGCGCATGAGCTCGACCTGAAAAGACCGCCGGATGCTGCGAATGTCAACTCGTGTCGCGACGTCGACTCGATCATGTGTCTTCAAGACTGCTCGATCCTGTGATTGTAGCTGGTGAGGGCGTGTAATGAAAGCACACTGCATCGACCTTGCGCGAGCGTGAGCCGACACCACGGCCCCCTTTTCGCGCATGAGCTCGACCTGAAAAGGCCGCCGGATGCTGCGAATGTCAACTCGTGTCGCGACGTCGACTCGATCATGTGTCTTCAAGACTGCTCGATCCTGTGATTGTAGCTGGTGAGGGCGTGTAATGAAAGCACACTGCATCGACCTTGCGCGAGCGTGAGCCGACACCACGGCCCCCTTTTCGCGCATGAGCTCGACCTGAAAAGGCCGCCGGATGCTGCGAATGTCAACTCGTGTCGCGACGTCGACTCGATCATGTGTCTTCAAGACTGCTCGATCCTGTGATTGTAGCTGGTGAGGGCGTGTAATGAAAGCACACTGCATCGACCTTGCGCGAGCGTGAGCCGACACCATGACCCCCTTTTCGCGCATGAGCTCGACCTGAAAAGGCCGCCGGATGCTGCGAATGTCAACTCGTGTCGCGACGTCGACTCGATCATGTGTCTTCAGGACTGCTCGATCCTGTGATTGTAGCTGGTGAGGGCGTGTAATGAAAGCACACTGCATCGACCTTGCGCGAGCGTGAGCCGACACCACGGCCCCCTTTTCGCGCATGAGCTCGACCTGAAAAGACCGCCGGATGCTGCGAATGTCAACTCGTGTCGCGACGTCGACTCGATCATGTGTCTTCAAGACTGCTCGATCCTGTGATTGTAGCTGGTGAGGGCGTGTAATGAAAGCACACTGCATCGACCTTGCGCGAGCGTGAGCCGACACCACGGCCCCCTTTTCGCGCATGAGCTCGATCTGAAAAGGCCGCCGGATGCTGCGAATGTCAACTCGTGTCGCGACGTCGACTCGATCATGTGTCTTCAGGACTGCTCGATCCTGTGATTGTAGCTGGTGAGGGCGTGTAATGAAAGCACACTGCATCGACCTTGCGCGAGTGTGAGCCGACACCACGACCCCCTTTTCGCGCATGAGCTCGACCTGAAAAGGCCGCCGGATGCTGCGAATGTCAACTCGTGTCGCGACGTCGACTCGATCATATGTCTTCAAGACTGCTCGATCCTGTGATTGTAGCTGGTGAGGGTGTGTAATGAAAGCACACTGAATCGACCTTGCGCGAGCGTGAGCCGACACCACGGCCCCCTTTTCGCGCATGAGCTCGATCTGAAAAGACCGCCGGATGCTGCGAATGTCAACTCGTGTCGCGACGTCGACTCGATCATATGTCTTCAAGACTGCTCGATCCTGTGATTGTAGCTGGTGAGGGTGTGTAATGAAAGCACACTGAATCGACCTTGCGCGAGCGTGAGCCGACACCACGGCCCCCTTTTCGCGCATGAGCTCGATCTGAAAAGACCGCCGGATGCTGCGAATGTCAACTCGTGTCGCGACGTCGACTCGATCATGTGTCTTCAAGACTGCTCGATCCTGTGATTGTAGCTGGTGAGGGCGTGTAATGAAAGCACACTGAATCGACCTTGCGCGAGCGTGAGCCGACACCACGGCCCCCTTTTCGCGCATGAGCTCGATCTGAAAAGACCGCCGGATGCTGCGAATGTCAACTCGTGTCGCGACGTCGACTCGATCATGTGTCTTCAAGACTGCTCGATCCTGTGATTGTAGCTGGTGAGGGCGTGTAATGAAAGCACACTGAATCGACCTTGCGCGAGCGTGAGCCGACACCACGGCCCCCTTTTCGCGCATGAGCTCGACCTGAAAAGACCGCCGGATGCTGCGAATGTCAACTCGTGTCGCGACGTCCACTCGATCATGTGTCTTCAAGACTGCTCGATCCTGTGATTGTAGCTGGTGAGGGCGTGTAATGAAAGCACACTGCATCGACCTTGCGCGAGCGTGAGCCGACACCATGACCCCCTTTTCGCGCATGAGCTCGACCTGAAAAGGCCGCCGGATGCTGCGAATGTCAACTCGTGTCGCGACGTCGACTCGATCATGTGTCTTCAGGACTGCTCGATCCTGTGATTGTAGCTGGTGAGGGCGTGTAATGAAAGCACACTGCATCGACCTTGCGCGAGCGTGAGCCGACACCACGGCCCCCTTTTCGCGCATGAGCTCGACCTGAAAAGACCGCCGGATGCTGCGAATGTCAACTCGTGTCGCGACGTCGACTCGATCATGTGTCTTCAGGACTGCTCGATCCTGTGATTGTAGCTGGTGAGGGCGTGTAATGAAAGCACACTGAATCGACCTTGCGCGAGCGTGAGCCGACACCACGACCCCCTTTTCGCGCATGAGCTCGACCTGAAAAGACCGCCGGATGCTGCGAATGTCAACTCGTGTGGCGACGTCGACTCGATCATGTGTCTTCAAGACTGCTCGATCCTGTGATTGTAGCTGGTGAGGGCGTGTAATGAAAGCACACTGCATCGACCTTGCGCGAGCGTGAGCCGACACCACGGCCCCCTTTTCGCGCATGAGCTCGACCTGAAAAGGCCGCCGGATGCTGCGAATGTCAACTCGTGTCGCGACGTCGACTCGATCATGTGTCTTCAAGACTGCTCGATCCTGTGATTGTAGCTGGTGAGGGCGTGTAATGAAAGCACACTGCATCGACCTTGCGCGAGTGTGAGCCGACACCACGACCCCCTTTTCGCGCATGAGCTCGACCTGAAAAGGCCGCCGGATGCTGCGAATGTCAACTCGTGTCGCGACGTCGACTCGATCATGTGTCTTCAGGACTGCTCGATCCTGTGATTGTAGCTGGTGAGGGCGTGTAATGAAAGCACACTGCATCGACCTTGCGCGAGTGTGAGCCGACACCACGGCCCCCTTTTCGCGCATGAGCTCGACCTGAAAAGACCGCCGGATGCTGCGAATGTCAACTCGTGTCGCGACGTCGACTCGATCATGTGTCTTCAAGACTGCTCGATCCTGTGATTGTAGCTGGTGAGGGCGTGTAATGAAAGCACACTGCATCGACCTTGCGCGAGCGTGAGCCGACACCACGGCCCCCTTTTCGCGCATGAGCTCGATCTGAAAAGGCCGCCGGATGCTGCGAATGTCAACTCGTGTCGCGACGTCGACTCGATCATGTGTCTTCAGGACTGCTCGATCCTGTGATTGTAGCTGGTGAGGGCGTGTAATGAAAGCACACTGCATCGACCTTGCGCGAGTGTGAGCCGACACCACGACCCCCTTTTCGCGCATGAGCTCGACCTGAAAAGGCCGCCGGATGCTGCGAATGTCAACTCGTGTCGCGACGTCGACTCGATCATATGTCTTCAAGACTGCTCGATCCTGTGATTGTAGCTGGTGAGGGTGTGTAATGAAAGCACACTGAATCGACCTTGCGCGAGCGTGAGCCGACACCACGGCCCCCTTTTCGCGCATGAGCTCGATCTGAAAAGACCGCCGGATGCTGCGAATGTCAACTCGTGTCGCGACGTCGACTCGATCATATGTCTTCAAGACTGCTCGATCCTGTGATTGTAGCTGGTGAGGGTGTGTAATGAAAGCACACTGAATCGACCTTGCGCGAGCGTGAGCCGACACCACGGCCCCCTTTTCGCGCATGAGCTCGATCTGAAAAGACCGCCGGATGCTGCGAATGTCAACTCGTGTCGCGACGTCGACTCGATCATGTGTCTTCAAGACTGCTCGATCCTGTGATTGTAGCTGGTGAGGGCGTGTAATGAAAGCACACTGAATCGACCTTGCGCGAGCGTGAGCCGACACCACGGCCCCCTTTTCGCGCATGAGCTCGATCTGAAAAGACCGCCGGATGCTGCGAATGTCAACTCGTGTCGCGACGTCGACTCGATCATGTGTCTTCAAGACTGCTCGATCCTGTGATTGTAGCTGGTGAGGGCGTGTAATGAAAGCACACTGAATCGACCTTGCGCGAGCGTGAGCCGACACCACGGCCCCCTTTTCGCGCATGAGCTCGACCTGAAAAGACCGCCGGATGCTGCGAATGTCAACTCGTGTCGCGACGTCCACTCGATCATGTGTCTTCAAGACTGCTCGATCCTGTGATTGTAGCTGGTGAGGGCGTGTAATGAAAGCACACTGCATCGACCTTGCGCGAGCGTGAGCCGACACCACGGCCCCCTTTTCGCGCATGAGCTCGATCTGAAAAGGCCGCCGGATGCTGCGAATGTCAACTCGTGTCGCGACGTCGACTCGATCATGTGTCTTCAGGACTGCTCGATCCTGTGATTGTAGCTGGTGAGGGCGTGTAATGAAAGCACACTGCATCGACCTTGCGCGAGTGTGAGCCGACACCACGACCCCCTTTTCGCGCATGAGCTCGACCTGAAAAGGCCGCCGGATGCTGCGAATGTCAACTCGTGTCGCGACGTCGACTCGATCATATGTCTTCAAGACTGCTCGATCCTGTGATTGTAGCTGGTGAGGGTGTGTAATGAAAGCACACTGAATCGACCTTGCGCGAGCGTGAGCCGACACCACGGCCCCCTTTTCGCGCATGAGCTCGATCTGAAAAGACCGCCGGATGCTGCGAATGTCAACTCGTGTCGCGACGTCGACTCGATCATGTGTCTTCAAGACTGCTCGATCCTGTGATTGTAGCTGGTGAGGGCGTGTAATGAAAGCACACTGCATCGACCTTGCGCGAGCGTGAGCCGACACCACGGCCCCCTTTCGCGCATGAGCTCGACCTGAAAAGGCCGCCGGATGCTGCGAATGTCAACTCGTGTCGCGACGTCGACTCGATCATGTGTCTTCAGGACTGCTCGATCCTGTGATTGTAGCTGGTGAGGGCGTGTAATGAAAGCACACTGCATCGACCTTGCGCGAGTGTGAGCCGACACCACGGCCCCCTTTTCGCGCATGAGCTCGACCTGAAAAGACCGCCGGATGCTGCGAATGTCAACTCGTGTCGCGACGTCGACTCGATCATGTGTCTTCAGGACTGCTCGATCCTGTGATTGTAGCTGGTGAGGGCGTGTAATGAAAGCACACTGCATCGACCTTGCGCGAGTGTGAGCCGACACCACGGCCCCCTTTTCGCGCATGAGCTCGATCTGAAAAGACCGCCGGATGCTGCGAATGTCAACTCGTGTCGCGACGTCGACTCGATCATGTGTCTTCAGGACTGCTCGATCCTGTGATTGTAGCTGGTGAGGGTGTGTAATGAAAGCACACTGAATCGACCTTGCGCGAGCGTGAGCCGACACCACGGCCCCCTTTCGCGCATGAGCTCGACCTGAAAAGGCCGCCGGATGCTGCGAATGTCAACTCGTGTCGCGACGTCGACTCGATCATGTGTCTTCAGGACTGCTCGATCCTGTGATTGTAGCTGGTGAGGGCGTGTAATGAAAGCACACTGCATCGACCTTGCGCGAGTGTGGGCCGACACCACGGCCCCCTTTTCGCGCATGAGCTCGATCTGAAAAGACCGCCGGATGCTGCGAATGTCAACCCGGGTGGCTACCGTAGACGAGACCAGGTATCTTGAAGAATGCTTGAGTCTAGAAATGTAGCTGGTGAGGGCGTGTAATGAAAGCACACTGCATCGACCTTGCGCGAGTGTGAGCCGACACCACGGCCCCCTTTTCGCGCATGAGCCCGATCTGAAAAGACCGCCGGATGCTGCGAATGTCAACTCGTGTGGCGACGTCGACTCGATCATGTGTCTTCAAGACTGCTCGATCCTGTGATTGTAGCTGATGAGGGCGTGTAATGAAAGCACACCGCATCGACCTTGCGCGAGTGTGAGCCGACACCACGGCCCCCTTTCGCGCATGAGCTCGACCTGAAAAGGCCGCCGGATGCTGCGAATGTCAACCCGGGTGGCTACCGTAGACGAGACCAGGTATCTTGAAGAATGCTTGAGTCTAGAAATGTAGCTGGTGAGGGCGTGTAATGAAAGCACACTGCATCGACCTTGCGCGAGCGTGAGCCGACACCACGGCCCCCTTTTCGCGCATGAGCTCGACCTGAAAAGACCGCCGGATGCTGCGAATGTCAACTCGTGTCGCGACGTCGACTCGATCATGTGTCTTCAAGACTGCTCGATCCTGTGATTGTAGCTGGTGAGGGCGTGTAATGAAAGCACACTGCATCGACCTTGCGCGAGCGTGAGCCGACACCACGACCCCCTTTTCGCGCATGAGCTCGACCTGAAAAGACCGCCGGATGCTGCGAATGTCAACTCGTGTGGCGACGTCGACTCGATCATGTGTCTTCAAGACTGCTCGATCCTGTGATTGTAGCTGATGAGGGCGTGTAATGAAAGCACACCGCATCGACCTTGCGCGAGTGTGAGCCGACACCACGGCCCCCTTTCGCGCATGAGCTCGACCTGAAAAGGCCGCCGGATGCTGCGAATGTCAACCCGGGTGGCTACCGTAGACGAGACCAGGTATCTTGAAGAATGCTTGAGTCTAGAAATGTAGCTGGTGAGGGCGTGTAATGAAAGCACACTGCATCGACCTTGCGCGAGTGTGAGCCGACACCACGGCCCCCTTTTCGCGCATGAGCTCGACCTGAAAAGGCCGCCGGATGCTGCGAATGTCAACCCGGGTGGCTACCGTAGACGAGACCAGGTATCTTGAAGAATGCTTGAGTCTAGAAATGTAGCTGGTGAGGGCGTGTAATGAAAGCACACTGCATCGACCTTGCGCGAGTGTGAGCCGACACCACGGCCCCCTTTTCGCGCATGAGCCCGATCTGAAAAGACCGCCGGATGCTGCGAATGTCAACTCGTGTGGCGACGTCGACTCGATCATGTGTCTTCAAGACTGCTCGATCCTGTGATTGTAGCTGATGAGGGCGTGTAATGAAAGCACACCGCATCGACCTTGCGCGAGTGTGAGCCGACACCACGGCCCCCTTTCGCGCATGAGCTCGACCTGAAAAGGCCGCCGGATGCTGCGAATGTCAACCCGGGTGGCTACCGTAGACGAGACCAGGTATCTTGAAGAATGCTTGAGTCTAGAAATGTAGCTGGTGAGGGCGTGTAATGAAAGCACACTGCATCGACCTTGCGCGAGTGTGAGCCGACACCACGGCCCCCTTTCGCGCATGAGCTCGACCTGAAAAGGCCGCCGGATGCTGCGAATGTCAACCCGGGTGGCTACCGTTGACGAGACCAGGTATCTTCAAGAATGCTTGAGTCTAGAAATGTAGCTGGTGAGGGCGTGTAATGAAAGCACACTGCATCGACCTTGCGCGAGTGTGAGCCGACACCACGACCCCCTTTTCGCGCATGAGCTCGACCTGAAAAGGCCGCCGGATGCTGCGAATGTCAACCCGGGTGGCTACCGTAGACGAGACCAGGTATCTTCAAGGATGCTTGAGTCTAGAAATGTAGCTGGTGAGGGCGTGTAATGAAAGCACATTCCATCGACCTTGCCTGAGCCTAGAAATGTAGCTGGTGAGGGCGTGTAATGAAAGCACACTGCATCGACCTTGCGCGAGCGTGAGCCAACACCACGGCCCCCTTTTCGCGCATGAGCTCGATCTGAAAAGACCGTTGGATGCTGCGAATGTCAACCCGGGTGGCTACCGTTGACGAGACCAGGTATCTTCAAGAAAGAATGCTTGAGCCTAGAAATGTAGCTGGTGAGGGCAGTTGGTGTGTTAGGAATGAGGCATAGGAATTGCGCGCGTTCATTGGTAATCTCTTTAGAAGCGCTAGAAGCGCCTGTCTGTTTAGTGAAGCCTGGCAATGCGCGCCAACCATTGTCTTCTCTCCACGGTTGGATTACACGCTCGTCAGGTATGCATGTTTAGCTTCACAGTCACTTCCGTTGCAATTAACTGACGGTTGGATTACACGCTTGTCAGGTACACATATTTAGCTTCACAGTCACTTCCGTTGCAATTAACTGACGGTTGGATTACACGCTTGTCAGTCTCTTATTTGGTAGCGTCTGTATTCCCGCAAGGCACAGATCCGCACGCAGAAAACATGCAGCGCATATCCAAGATGGCTACAACCACGGTGGATTCCGGGTCCGCCACTCATCGCGGCCTTATGGGCTACCTGTATGGCAATGTCGACGCCACAAACTGGGGGACGGCCAAGGATCAACTCCAACGGGTGTTGGAGGGCAATGGCCATTTCAAGCATGTCACGACCAAACTCAGCGTTGGCCCCGAGCCCGAACAGTCCGATTTCACCCGTACACTGGGTGGCTCCACAGTACCCGACGTAGCCACGTTTCGTACACAACATCGGAACTACCGTCATGACGTCGACGACCTCGATCAAGCGTTGGCGCAGGCCTGCAACATCTTGTTCGTGTGCCTGGGGGAGGCCACGTTTGCGCGCATTGCGGACAAGCCGACGCACGAGCTGTGGGCGGCCCTCGATGAAGACCTCGGCGCCGCATCTCACAACTTCACGCGGTCGGAGAAGCTCGATGCTCTCTTTCTCTATCAGGCCTACGTCGATGGAGAGCCTCTCGACCCTTGGTTGTCACACTTCAACCGCTTGTTCAATGACCTTAACGCCGCGCACGTCTCCCGCAACAAGGCATACCAGCGCGCCAAGATTGATGGGGTCAAGTACATGCAAGCCGAGTTTGACAAGTGGGTTCCGCCGCCTGCGTTGTCGGAAGGCATCCGCATAGACCTCCTGAAGGCGAGGATGCCACGGCCTATCGTCACGGTTATCGACGCCCTCGGCCCTCTCCCGTCGCTCAGTGACGTGGAGGGCGCGATTCGTCGGGAAACAATGTCTCGCTCTTCCGGCACCAATGTCGCCGAAGCCCTCGCGGCGAGGACTCAGGGTCGTCGCAGGCGCCCCGCTCGTTTGTCAGGCAAAGCGAAGTCCAGTTTGCTCTCGGCTTCGAAGGTACTGGGTCTCGTGGACAAGTGGCCGCACGGGGTTGTGCAGAACGGTCGCCTGAGGCTGGGCCGGTCACAGTGCAGGAAATGCTACGAGCAGGGCCATCTTGGCGACGAATGTACCGTTCCCTCGACCGAACTGTCCCGTTGTCGGGTTGCCGTCTTAGCCAAGCACAACATCTCCATCGGCGCGGCTGACGCGATGGCACTCGTGGCGGAGTACGGTCCCAACCCATCGGTTGAAGACGACAGTTACGAGAACTATTTCGTCGACGTCGCCCTTGACACCAAAGTCTCGGCGCTGTACTTGCACGACGGTCCCCGCTACCTTCTCGACTCGGGGGCAACGCGCCACATGACCACTTGTTGGGATCTCTTGGTCGACTTCCAGCCTTTCACGACGGAGCGTGTGCGCGTAGTCGGCGCATTCAAGTCCAGCGCCATGGCTGTCGGCAAGGGCACCCTCCGGCTTCACGCCAACGGGACACCTCTCAAGCTCCGCGACGTCCTTCTTGTCCCGGGTCTGTCCGCCGAGCTCGTCTCTCTTGCCAGCCTCATGAAGGATGGGTACCAGCTGTCTGGGATTTGCGATGCTGCGGGCGAACACTCTGGTCTCACCGTCTCGGGTCCGGCTTCGAGCCTCACCTCCTCTGGCGGATCACCAGGCGCTGACAGCCACCTCCTTGCCTACAGATGTAGTGCTTTGGCATCAGTGTTTGGGTCATCTGTCCTGGGGTCGTTTGGTAGAACTTGCTAAGTTGGGCAACATTTCCCTTGACATCTCTGCTGTAACCTAGGAGCAAATTTGTCTTCTTGATCAGTGCAATGCCTGCTGCTCCGGCAAGGCCGTGTCTGCCCCCAGTCGTGAGGCTGCCCACCACCCCGCCAACGCACCTTTCGCTCGGGTCTTTGCCGATGTGTGGGGGCCTTCCCCTGTTCCTGCTCTCTCCGGCGTCCGATATCTGTGCGGTATCACGGATGAATACTTGCGTTTCCGCTGGGCTCACGGCATTTGGCTCAAGAGCGAGGCTTTGTCCGTACTCAAGGGTTTCGTTGCAATGTCAAAGATCCAGTATGCTGGCCCAGGAGTGGCAACCTTGCGCATGGATAGGGGGGGTGAGTTTGTCAACAACAACCTCCGGGATTGGCTTGCCGAGCGGGGCATTTTTCACAAGCTATCTACAGCATACAAGCACGGTCAGATGGGCATACAGGAGCGGAGTTGGCGTACAATTTTCAACTCTGTTTGGGCGTGGCTTCATTGTTCGGGCCTGCCGTCATCGCTGTGGGAAGAGGCTGCGCAGGCGGCCATCTACGTTATCAACCTCCTCCCGTCGTCGCCTCTGCAGCAGCGCACTCCTGATGCCGTTCTTCACGCCGCTGCGAGTCCCGTCATGTCTACCCGTCGTCCCCGCATCAATCGTGTCAAAACCTGGGGCTGCGCCGCCCAGGTACCGTTTGCTCCCAAACAGCGTTCGAACAAGTTGGCTCCACGTTTGCGCCTATGCTACTTTGTTGGGTACTCCTTGCGCTCTAAGGCCTGGCGCTTCTACGACCCGGTTGGCAACAAGGTCTTCGAGTCGTCTCAGGCCAAGTTCTTCGAAGATCGCTTCTTCCCCACCGCGGCAAACTCTGTACCTACTGTTGTTGCGCCTGTCGTTCTGTCCTATCCGTCCATCCCGCGCAGAGTTCCTCCGCCCGACCTTCCCCCTGACGACGACGATACTGTCAATCCTGCGGGCGTCGCACCCGCCGTTGCGGCCGCTCCTGCTGTTGCCCCCGCCGCCGCCGTCCCGCCCGCGGCTGGTCCGGTTGACGTTGTGGCCCCACCTGTTCCGCCCTCCCTCGTGTTCTCCAACCCGGGTCCGGCAAACGCCCCTCCTGTGGGCGATCGTTCCACTCGTGCTCGTCGCCCCCCTGACTACTTGGGTTTTGCCCGCGCGGCTCAGGACTTGGAGTTCGCCGCGCACGCCTCTGTCGCGATTGAGGACTTTGCCGAGGACAATCCGGACGTACAGCTGTACTCGTACGAGGAAGCGACTGCCTGTCTTGCCAAAGTCGACAAGGACGACACCCCTTCCGTTCGTGCGGCACTCGCTGGTCCGTTCCGCGAATACTGGCTGACGGCCATGGCGACCGAGGAGGGCGCACTGGCGGCTAAGCAAACATTCTCCAAGCCGCTTCGTCCCCCTCGCGGGGCTATCATAATCGGCAGCATGTGGGTCCTCATGGTGAAGCCGTGGCGACAGAGTCCAGGTTGCAAGCGATGGGTGTCATGCATGGGCGATGCTCTGGATGGCCGATGAATCATGAGGTCGGCAGCGGCAAGCTGGGTGGTCGCGAGGCAGAGGCATTGGCTTGACAAGGCTGGAGAGTGGAGGCTGACTAAGTCCCAGCGTGGAGGCAGCGGTGCGCGGGCGTGAGTTGAGCAGGCCGGCGCAAGGCAAAGGGGGCAGCTTGGCTGCGAAGGTGAGAAGGCCGCGGAAGTGCGAGGCAAAGGCTGGGGCGCGCGGCAAAGGCTGAGGCTTGGCTGCGAAGGCGAAAGGCGCGCGCGAAGGGGGCGGCTTGGCGGCGAAGGCGAAAGCGCGCGGAGGCAAAAAGGTGTGAAGGCACACAGGCGGAGCAGGCAATGGCTGGGCAGGTGGAGCAGTATGTGGACGAGTTGACAATGGTGCACATAGGTCGAGGAACGAGACTGGAGGCAAGGATCATGCAGCAAGGCTCGAAGTACAGGGGCCCGGCAAAGGTGCCGTGGTGCAAAGTGCGCGGAGCGAGATTTGAGGGAGCGGCCTGGCTGCGAAGGCGGAAGGCGCGCGAGGCGAAGGCTCGAGGCGAAATTTGGCGGGCCAAGTCCGGCAAACAGCGGCCAAAGTTGTAGTGTTCAAAGGCTTGACAGAATGCAATTCAACAAATCTGAGCTCAAACCTCTCTTTCAGTTTGGCCATCTCCTTGTCTATGCTTGACATCGCTCTGGCGTGGCGATGGAGATCCCAGCGTCGGTTGCTGAGAGTGTCGAGCGCCAGCGCAATGAAGGTGCGGATTGGGCGCTTTTTCGACGCCGGAAGGCGAGCGCGCAGTCGAGGGAGGCCGTGCTCGATCTGAAGTGCCGTGTAGTCGAGGTCGAGGATCGACACAACCCCCAGCGCGTCGCAGAGAATGGACCTAGCTGCTTGCCAAAATTGAGAAGAGTCAGAGCAATCATGCCAAAAGTGAGTAAAGCCATCCTCCACCCCTGCCAGGCTGCATGCCTGCACAAGGCAGCAGGCTGAGTCGCCATGCCACTGCACAAACTGGCGCTTCCGCGTTGGCGTGAAGTGGTATGCCAGCTTGAAGTGCACCTCGCGTTCGCAGGGCGTGGCGGGCCCGGTGTTGAACCACACCCAGAAGAGTCACCTTTCTTTGGGTGTGGCGAGTGATCCAGGGCGTTGTGTGTCGTCAAAACGCCGGTGGTTGATGACACATTGAAGTTGCGCAATGGTGTAAGGTCTGTCCAAGCTCAACATTCTCCACTGATCAGCACGCAAGGGGGCGGAGGGGAGGGGAAGTTTTTGATCAGGCATGCCGACCGGAGTCACTCTGGGCAAGATGTGCTCGAGGGGACCGCCGGGCCGGGCTCCAGGTGCTCCAACGACACAAATGACGGGTGGTTGACGTGCGAGGACGGGAACAGGAGGCGGAAGCGGCGGGATGAAGCGATTGCCTGCGACCTGGATCCACGCCTGGACCTGATCGCGCTTCCATTGCCAAAGGTTGGACAGCTCCGAGCCGTCGCCTTGGGGATGCTTCTCAGGGGTCCAGGGCACCGTGGGAGCTGCGGGGTATTGGGCTCAAGCATAGATGTCAACGATGGTGCGTTCGAAACTGAATTGCTTCGCCAAACGCTTATCCTGCTCCGAGAACGCCCGCGAGTCATGCAGACCCGGTTGGAGGGGGGAAAGAGAAAGAAAATTGGAGACCGAAAGTTTGGCAGGATCGACGACGGCAGGGTAGCGTTCAGCGACCGAGAGCACCGCTCGCCAGCGGGGATGTAGCTCCCGGGGTGCGTCGGCGTTCCTCCACGTCCACAGATCCGCAGCAAAGTCAAAGGTCGGAAGCGCTCGCCCGATGGAACTCCGAGCCAGATCGCCCCAAATTGCAGTTGACCCACCGGCCAGCATGTCCCAGATCCGTACCGAGACTGAATCCACCACATCTTGGATGCTCACGACGCTGAGACCACCTCGCGCCCGTGTCGTGAAGACGACCGATTGTTTGTGGTTACTGTGCCGCGGTCCTCCCTTCACAAAGTCGGCAAGCTTGCGCTCGATCGCCTTGATCACGTCGGATGGCGGTATGTCGGCGGAGAGTGAGTGAAGCACCTTGGAGATGCCGTAGCGATTGAGATAGAAAGCCCGGGTGTGGTGCGTCATCCATTGGTCGCGCACCGATAGAATCACTCGATCGACCCTTTGCTCAAGATCATGGAATCCCAGCCTGTTGTTGCCGTCAGGCGCAAACTGGAGACCAATCCAGGGAAGAGACTTGTCCGGTGCCACGAACAACAGTTTGGACAAGTCCGCGCGATCCCACAACGTCGCGCCCAATGGCATCACCACGGTTTTGTCAGTGTTTAGACGGCCGTTTGTTGCGAGTCACCAATCCTGAGCTAACGCCTCGAGCGAAGCAATAGCTTCCGGTCCAGCAACAGCAACGACGGCGTCATCCGCGAACACCAAATTGGTGATGCATTGAGTCTGCGGACAAGGAGCCAGCTCCGGAAGAGTGATAGTCAGCGCAATGTTGCGTCGACTGAGAGAGTCAAGGAAGGGTTGGAACACCACATCCCAGACAGAAGAAGAGAGAGGATCGCCCTGGCCAAGACCGCACAGGAGTTGTACCGCCTCAGTGAGGAAACCGTTGACAATATACCGCGCTGTGGACGTCTCGCCGTTGTAGAGCATCCGCAAGACGCGCTGGAAAGATTCCGGCACGCTGAGAGCCTCAAACACTGCAAAGACCCAATTGTGCTTGGCCATGTCATAAGCCAAGCTCTGATCCAGGGAGAGAAGCGCTGCTGTCGGGAACTCTGCTCCACGACCCCGAATCTCGTCAATCAGGAGCCTTAGATGCAAAGCCGCGTCCGCTGGTCTTTGCGCCTTGACGAACCCGTGCTGTCCGGCCGGAAGAACATCGGGGAGGATCCGGTTCAGACAAGCCACGTAGACCTTGGTGAAGATCTTGTAGTCGCATTCCCGCAGGGTGATCGGACGATACGATTTGAGGTCGCACCGCGCTGCACCAGGTTTGTTGTGTTTGAACAAGAGGCGCACATTGGCCTGGCTCTGTTGTGGAGTAAGGGAGCCTCGAGTAATCAGCTCGTTGTAAGCTCGAGTCAAGAGAGGGGCCCAAAGCAAGGGGCAGGCTCGATAGATCTCATAGGGGACCCCTGAAGGCCCGGGAGATCGACCTTTGTGCGTGGTTTGAATCGCTGCGAGCACCTCAGCTTCGCTGAGGGGCTCGGCAAGAATGTCGACGTGCGAATTCAAGAAGCGCCGAAGGAAGCGAGCGTCGGAAAGCGGGTCGTCACAAGGTCCTGCTGATCTGATGGGTCCCAAGAGCTCATCCCGCATCGTCACGACCTGTTCCGGATCCTTCGCTTTGACAAGGTAGTGCTGCTGGAAATGAGAATGGGTGTGCTCGAGCGCGTGCTCAATGTCAGTAGTGAGCTCACCATCAGCGAGCCGGATACTCTGAAACTTCACATCCCGGGACCGAGCAGCCAGTGTGGCATGCACCGGACGACTGAGACGTTCTTCGGATGCAATCTCGGGCACGTGCGCCCTGGTTTGGGACTGCCTTGCTCGCTCGTTCACAAGCTTGGAGAGAGCTTCATGGGTGTTCGTCCAGCCGATGACGTCAAAGGGGCTCATCACCCGATGAGACTCAATGTCCTGCAGTTGAGATACCAGCATCATCTCAAGGGCATTGCACTCCCGAAACAGACGCCGAGACAGCTCGAGAGCTTGGACCCGAGACTCCGAGAGTACGCGCTGAAGGTCGGCAACCGGATCCCCAGACTGTGCTTGCTCAAGGAGAGGAGTGACAAACTCCTCAAACTTGGCATGTTTGAAGGTCAACGAGTTGATGCGGGTCAGAAAATGAGCCGCCTGGGGAAGGCAGAGCTCCTCTTCGACCTTGGCACCACTTGCGCAAAGCTGAAATGTGACCGTAACCGGTCGATGATACAACATGGATTGAGAGATATTGTACAGAGTGGAAGCAGAGACGATCCGTCGCTCGTGTTGCCGCTGCACCAGAACAAAGTCGATGCACGCGCGCGAATTGAGCTGGCCGTCCTTGCTGAGATGCGGGCGCGTGGTTGCCGGCGACAGTGGGTGCATGAGCCGAATGGCATCCGTGTACACCCCGTCAAGCCGAGACATAAGCACGGGCCAATGGTGGGTGCTCAGGCGGTCCACCCATTGCGCTCGATCCACCGCGGGAATAGGGCAGTTGTTGAGATTGCCCGCAATGAACCGAATGTGAGAGGAGACGGTTGCCCAAAAATGAAGGGAGACAAAGAAGAGGAGGCGCTCAGCGGGTTGAACCGGAGCGTAGAGATTGTTGAGTTTGATGACATCCGTCGAACCCCGCACATCAAAGGTGACCACGAGTAAGCGCCCGCCAAGAGACTGATGCGTGCGACGATGACCACCGAGAAGAGGAGAAGAGTTTGGAATCAAAGTGAGGCAGTGTTGAGAAAAGTAGGCCTTGCCCTGGTGGGACTGGGTGTATTCGTGGCGTATGTGAGATTGTCGTGATTTAGGATTTTTTTATTTATTTTTATTTTTATTTTGGGGTAGAAAACGTTCATCATATTGCCCCCAATTCCTGTTCCCCCTGTTTCGGCCTACGGAAAAACAAGATGGAAGACTATGATGATAACACAAACCGCCTGCAAAAGTGCGAGAAACGAGCCAAGTCCACCAATCCGAGATTCAGATTCAAATGCCCTAGCCAAGCGGTTGCTCCCCCCCAGGAGACGAATGAGAGAGAGAAAGAGAGATGAAGAGAAAGAAAAAGAAAAGAAATGTACTAACGACAGAAGGCCCACCCCACAGCCACTTCCCACTCGGTCGAGACGAAGACAAGAGCACGACTGCGCAACCACCACGACCCTTGACGCTCCAAGTCTCTGCTCAGTCACAACAAGACGCGGTGAAGGTCCCTCAAAACCTCCCCCTCGGCAGTCCCTGGCCCCTCAAAGCTGACTTTCTGCCTGTGTCCGCTGATCTCTCCCTTGACTCAGAACCCCGAAGCCAAAGAGCGCAAGCCGCACCGAGTCAACGCCAAATCGCGAGATGGTCCATGATCCGCAACGGTGAACCTGTAACAAATGAAAGAGGAAAGCGAGCTATTTAGTGTACAGTAGGAGAAAATGATGTTGCGAGAATTTGGTGTGTGTGTGTGGTGGTGGGGGGAAAGTCAAACCCAGCCTCTACTGCCCTCTCCTCCCCCAAGCTCCTCCCGCCCTCAGCTTCAACCTCTCCTCCAAGATGATCCTCCTCCTCCCAACACCCTCCATCCTCGTCCCCCACTTCTGCATCCCCCACCTCCCACTGCTGATCATCTCCAAGACCAGCCCGGTGAATATTTCGATCATCCTCCCCGCTTCTTCTTGATTGCGCAGACTGGCCTTGAGCTTCGGAAGTCCGAACATGCGTTGAACGGCCATGTAATGCGTGTTGTCGATCGTGTCGAGCCCCAGTGTGTCGCAAGGCATGCCCCTTGCCGCGATCCAAACGTTCCTAGAGTCAACACAGTCAAAGAAGTAGTGCTCCCGATCGTCCTTGGGCGCTCCACAGACGAGGCACGTGGGCAAGTCGTCGTGCTTTTGATGAAACTGCAGACTCCGAGTCGGGGTGAAGTTCCTGATGAGCTTGAACCACACCTCGCGTTCCCTCGCCGTCAATGCCTTCGAGTTGACCCCCTTCCAGAATCCCTTGAGATTGTCGGGCTGCAGCGAGTCCCTGAAACCGATTGTGTCGGTGAAGGCCTGTGCATTCAAGACTCGGTGGACGCGACGGATGGTGTATGGCCAATCCATGCTGAGCAAGTTGTATTGTGTTGATTGGTCTGGGAGAGCCGGTCTCGGAAGGCACTGTGGCGGGTCAATCGGATGGGGCAGGATCAACTTGAGCGGCGTGGTGGGGCGGACCTCGGATCTGGGGCGGACTCGGGGAGGCCCGTTGATTTGTACTGCCGCGACCGGTTGAGCTATTGGTGTGAACCTCAATCGATTGATCGCATGTTGGTACCATGCCATGATGTGCTCTCATTGTGGGTGGCCCCGTTGATTGTATTTGCTGTTGCTGACGACCACATCCATTGGCGGCGTCCAGAGATGAAAGCCCCCGCCCGGGTACAGCTCGCGTCAAAACAGGTCCGCTACCTTGATGTAATGGCAAACGCAGCATAGTCGGCATCGTAGGGTGGTCGCGACATACGGTTTTATTTTTTTATTTTTACTGGGGCTCATAAATTGCAATCCTTCGGGTTGGCTGGGACCGCTACAAAAAGAGCTAAAAGAGGTTCTAAGCAGTGGCGACAAGCAGATGGGTGAAAATCAAACCCCTGCGCGCAAAGGGCACCGCGCAGATCAAAACCCGCCGAGCACCTAACTCGGACTCCAACGGGCGGTGAGTCTGCTGCCGCTTCACATCCCAAGATTGGGAGCAAAGATACATGATAAACGGGGAGCACATAGAAAGAAGGGGGGGGGGGGGGGGGGGGGGGGGGTGGGCATATACAAAAGCCACAACCAGAAACACGGAGAAGCAGGAATACTAAAACAAAGGGGAGGGGGGAAGAACACACCCGAGGGGCCAACGGAGGGGTCGAAGCCAGAGATAGAGGTCCCCAGGGACTAACAGGCCGCAGCCAAGCCCCAGCTAGTTGTCACCCCAACAGCGCCATAAGTCCTCCGTTGGCTGAGTCTCGGGCGCTGGCTTTTGAGCCGTCAAGCCGAGCAAACATTCCAAACCAAATCCTGAATGAGGCTCACCATGGCGCGAGAATCTTGATCCAACGAGCGATCCTTCTTGCCAATCCAACGCAACCAACTCGGATCCAAAAGCCGGAAAATGGGGCAGGGGAAAGAGGGGTGTGGCCCAAATTGTTGTCAACATCTGAGCCACCAGAAAGAAAGAGAGAGAGAAAGGGGAGACTTAGCAGGGCATACAGCAATCTTGAGCATCCACCCTGCTGGCCGTTCCATGCAAACAAGGAAACCACCCTAGGGCAAAAGGAGGGGGACCTCTAAGGCGGTGTGCAGGCAGAGTCTATATGACCTAATGGCTGGTTCGGTTCAAGCATTGTGGCACGATGGCGTGGTTGTGAGGCATGCCGGCGCTCACTTGATGGTCACGGGTTTGACTTGCGCGGAGCGCAATCTTCCTTGTTTGTTTTGTCTTTTTGTTTGCTGAGGCGCGGCTTCAGGGTTTCTACCGGTGCTCCCGCGAGCAATCCTTTTACCCCTGAGGCGCCCTCTTGGAGTAGTTATTTGGCTAAGTCCCCTCTGCGCCTGGAGCAGTCCCCTCCCTTTGTTTGGGCACCTTCCCCTGGAGCCTGGTCCGCTCATCATCTTTTGTGATCCTCCTCTTCTTATCAATCGTTGGAATTAAGTCCGTTATACTTGATTTCCTGCAAACTTTCTGATCGACACTCCTCCTTGGTTGCTCCTCAGTCGTCTGCCGCCACCCAGCCAACATCACTCAACCCCCCCTCGTCTCTCGCATGTAGACGGCGTTATCCCCTCCGACGTCGCCTGTCACTTTTTTCAAGTTTGGCATTGTCAACAACAATACAAACATCTACAACCACTTTGTCCCCGTCCTGGACGAGCATTCGCCCCCCGTCTCCAAGCCCAAGTCGGCAGTCTCCTCTCCTTGGCCGAACTTGTCCCCCTCGCTCGCGTCCCTGTCTTTCGCAACTTCTTACACAGAGTCCAGCGACGGACACTTCTTCTCCTCTCACCCAATCCCTCAACTTTCTCGAGCCTGTCAGCGCTCACCCCGGAACCGTCGACGGTTGAGTCACAAGATTGCCATGGCGGAGGCACGCAACACGCCCATCCGCGACCCCAACCCCAGCCATGCGAAATTGCCTAAGTCCCCACCGTCAAACCCGTTCCACACCGCCGCCGTTATTACGTCGCTTGAAGCCCGCCTTGAAGAATCGGAAGCACAATGTCTCAACTCGGACGCCCATGTTGGCCATTTGGAGAAATTGGTGGAGGATTTATTGAAAAACTCCACTGAACCAGCCGCAGCGCGGGCCGGGGAGTTTATGTTGGTGAGATTGGTCCCCCGGGACGTCCCCCTGCACTTTCTTTTGGGACATTTGGACAACACCGCTGACCCCCTTGCCCGTACCCCTGGGGGGGAATCGCACAGCGGTTTTAGGGACAGCCCTTCCCCGGCGGTGATTAGCTCTCAATGGAGAGGGACATTGCCCGACTGGGAAGGGCTATGGACCAGGGATCACCCGGAAAGGTTGGTGACTTTCACTGTGTTTGGGCAATTGTACTTGTCACTTCTGTGCGACATTGCGACCGCCGACCTTTTCACCACCGACCGCGTCGTCCAGCTTGTGGCTACGTTGTTCACTCGCTTGACGTCTCCCCAGCAACGCCAGTCCCCGCACGATTGGGCCATCGACGCAATGACCGATGCGATCAAGGAAGGGCGCCCTCACTGTTGGACGTCGCTTATGACCACAGTGGGACGGCGTTGGCCGGATCCTGGGTTCGCCGATTGGGTGTCGCCAGTCCTCGTTGCATGCTTACAACCATGTCGGCAAATGGCGCGCCCGTTACCGTATCTTCATGCACAACAATTCAAGCTTCAGCCTTTCACCACTCCAACTTGCCACGGCCTTGTATCAGTCGTTGAATGATGGGGCTAAGCAGGAGGTGCGTGCTGGTATGCTACGGGAGTATCAGGACAACTCATTGGTCACCACAGGGAGATTTGGTCGGATGGTCCCTTTGCTCAACGAGATCACGGATTGGGCAGCCATTGCTGATGAGATCGAGGCACCGACACCGGCTCTGACTCCTTCAACTTGCACCGTGACCTTTGGAGCGATTTTGAAGGCCCCTTGCACCACGTTGCCCGCGACCAACGACGACGACCGTTTGCAGATCCGCCAAGCTCGATGGGTCAAGCGTGCCACCAAATGGCAGCAGTCGCACTTGTGGAAGGATCGCCAAACATGGTTCTCGCCCGCACTGGGGGGTGTCCCTACAAGTATGGTGTGTTTCAACTGCGGCCAAGGCGGACACTTTTCCCAGCATTGCACCTCGGAGCGCCAATCACCCACGGCCGTCCAACTGTCGGCAATGGCCATGGCCGATGTTGAAGAGGAGGAATGGTCTTCGGTCTCAGGGAGTGCCAAGGATCCCCAGGTGAGATCTCCCCTTCCACTCAAGCTTGATCAGCCTCGACCGTTGAGTTCCGTATCCGCCTCAGCGACGCACCACTTTTGCCCACCCGCAGACCCTGTTGGACAAGTGAAAGACGTCGCCTCTTCTTTGCTCAAAATTGAGGTTTCATCGAGTAATTCAAACTCAACCGCGCCGGCAAATGATGCAATCCCCAATCGTCTTGACGATAGCCTGGCTGACTCCGCGTTTGACGCGGTGGAAGATGTCTTGTCCTACGCTGATGCCAAGTCGCGCTTGCGTTGTTATTGGGGGCCGGAAGTGGTGTCGTCTCGCAAGGCGGAAAGGACTGCCTTGATGAGCTCTGTCCAAGTTCCTGTGCCGTTGGGTGTGTCTCTCTTGGCATCCAATGTGCCCCTGATCAACACCGATGAACCCGACCAACCCGCCGAGCCAGCCATTGTGCACGCCGGCAACATCATTGCGTGGACGCTGCCTTCTGGATGGACCCTGCGCTGTTTGATTGACTCTGGGTCGGAGATCGATTTGGTGGACCAGGAGGTGGTGCGAGTGGACACGAGCTTCACAATGGCCCGCTTGACTGCGCCGTTGCACTTGCGCCTTGGCACTCATGATAAGTCCGACCGCTGTGCCGTATTTGCCACCGCCCCTTTTTCGTCCGGTGCCCTCGACCTCGGGTTGCAAGCGTTTTTCATCTGCCGGGTGACTGCGTACGATGCCATTTTGGGTGTGCCATTTCTTAAGGATACCGGTATGCTTGTTGGCTGGGGCGCTTTCACGGTCGTGCACCCAGGTCCGTCGCAACCCGTCCCCAAGGGTACTCACAAGTGGGATTGAGCAGTCACCGTAGCACCCATCTTATCCGGCTCTGCCATTGGCTACAATCACCCGGGGTTGCTTCCCGACGACAAGATCATTGGCCTCGAGCCGCATAACCCGCTGCTCAATGTCGTCAACAACCCGGCGCTTGAGGATTTGTCTGAGTCCAAAGCACAAACACGATTGGCTGCCTTACTCAAGAAATACTCCGATGTGTTCGTAGATTCGCTACCCATGGATCAACTCCCACCGTACTGACCCGTCAACCACGAAATTCCGTTGATTGATCCCGCCAAAAAGGTCACGCCCCGAGTGTATCCCCTTGCCGACAAATACCGCAGCAAGTGGGCCAAGCATGCAGCTAAGTACACTTGTGGTCGTTTCTGGGTTTTGGGTCCGATCGACTCTGCAGCTCCGGTTTTTGCTATTCCAAAGAAGAACTCTCAAATGGCTCGCTTTGTGCTCGACCTTCGCGCGCGCAACAGCAACACTGCTAAGCACTTTTCACCCACCCATCCCGGACATGACCAGTGTTTGATATGAAGTGGCTCAATTGCGTTATCGGTCCAAGTTTGACGTCGCCGCGGCATTTGAGCAGGTTTGGGTCCTACCGGAGCATGTCGAGCGGACCGGCTTCACAACGGTGACGGGCACGTACACATCGCGGGTCATGCAATTTGGGGACACCAATGCGCCCAACAGCTTGAACCTGTTGATGTCAGCGATGTTCCAGCCGTGTTTTTCGTTTGCCAAGATCTTTTTTGACAATGTCCATGTTCATTCCGACACTTGGCGCGCGCATTTGAGGCATATCGAGATCTTGCTGATGACGTTGAGGCACTACCGGTTCTACTTAGGATCCAACAAATCCGAGTGGTTCTCAAAGTCATTGGAATCCTTGGGTGCCATCATTTCCAACAATGGCATTGAAGTCGACCCGGCCAAGTGGGAGCGTATCCGGCAGTGGCCAATCCCCTGCAACAAGACCGACATCCAGCGCTTTCTCGGCACCGTCAATTGGATGCGGGACCACCTGCCGCACCTTTCAATTACCTTGGAGCCCATTACCGCATTGTTAGCGCAATCGACGTTGTGGCGTTGGAACAAATGAGAACAGCAGGCCTTCGACACCGTCAAATCCCTTGTGCCAGCAACACTACAACCGATCGACGGCGCCAAGGTCACCTCCGGCGAACACACGATCTACTTGTTCACCGATGCCAGCCGTGTCGGCATTGGTGCTTGCCTGGCTTTGGGCCCCACCCGGTTGCAGGCCGTACCCACTCGATTCTTTTTGGCTAAGTTCAATGGCGCTCAGCTCAACTATCACGTCACTGATAAGGAGTTCTTAGCCGTAGTTTTGGCGTGTCGGGCGTTTGAGCAGCACTTGATCGGCTATCCCTTCGTCATCGTCACCGACCATCAGGCCCTTTGCACAATCAAAACCCAGAAACTACGCCAGACGCCTCGGCACATCCGCATGTGTCTCAAACTAAGCCGTTTCGACTTCAACTTTGAATTCATTGCTGGCAAGAACAATTCCCTGGCCAATTCGTTGTTGCGTTTGTGGGAGGTCAAGGAGGGATTGCACAAGGATCAGGTCAAGGAGAATGAGTTGGAGGATATGTTCTTTGATGGAGAACACCACAGATTCACTACGCCCGGTGAGAGTCTCCCCAAGGAACGTCCTTACGCCTCACCATCTCCCGACCGGTTGCCTCCTGTTGATTTTGCCCTTGGGCCTCAGGGTCACGGTTGCAAGACAGGCTCTCCCGGTTTCCACGCGCTTACAAAGGATCAGCAACACAAGGACGAGAATGGACAGGAATTAGGGAATTTGTTCTTGAAGGAAGAATGCCACAAGTTCACTACGCCCGGTGAGAGCCTTCCCCAGGAACGTCCTTACACCTCACCTTCGTCAAATTGGTTGCCTCCCGTTAATTTTGCCTTTGGGCCCCGCGGTTCTGATTACGAACTAGGCTCTCCCAGTTGCTGCCCGTTGGTCAAGAACATCATGGACGCCGTCAACCTGTCTACCGGTCCCTTCTCTCCTCCCATCGAGGCCACTCGAGTTCACACTATCGCTGCGGCCGCCGCCGACGACCCGCCCATCCCGGTCGATGCCGACGCCGACAAACTCGATTTGTTGGGAGCCGCCGTCAAGGAGGTCAACGATGCCCCTGTGGTCCATTGACCGCCGGACCCATTGCCCCAACCCTTCCTCAACACCGTCATCCGGGCATACGCCACCAACCCACAGGCCCAAGTCATCACCAACAATCCGCTATCATGGCCAATGTTTCGGGTGACAGAGGAAGGGAGGATCTTGCGCGTACATCCTGATGAGTCTCTTTCCCTGTTTGTGCCTCGTGGTATTGCTACCGGCGTCGTCGTTTCCGACAAGGTCCCATCGCTGCGCGAGCTTGTGCTCTCGGAGATCCACTGGAGTGTTGGGCACGCGGGACATTGTATCACTTTGGCCACCATACACCCTTTGTATTGGTGGTCGTCCATGTCTGCCGATTGCGCCAAATTCTGCCGTTCATGCAAAGACTGCGCTTGGGGCAAGGCGTCCACTCAAGTCCCCTATGGTCAACTGCATCCGATGCCAATACCTTCTGGTCCTTGGGAACAGGTGGCCATCGACTTCATGACAGGACTGCCTCCGGTCGAGTTCAAAGGGATGATGGTCACTCAAATCATGGTGGTCACTGACACTTGGGGAAAGATGGTCCACCTGATTCCCCTCCCAGCCGATGCCAACTCTGAGCTCGTTGCCAAGAAGTACTACGCCACCATCTTTCGACTGCATGGGATGCCTTCCGCCATCGTTTCCGATCGTGATCCCAAGTTCACCTCGCAGTTTTGGCGGGCATTGCAGGCAAAGGTTGGCACCGTCTTGCGAATGTCAGCCGCAGCACACCCCGAGACGGACGGATTGAGCGAGAATCGGATCAAGCTGGTCACGCAAACCTTGCGTATCCTGGTGTCGTCCACCCCTGAGTCCTGGGCATCGCGTCTGATAGAGGCTGAGTTCGCTCTTAACTCGGCTGTAGCGGTCTCAACCTCCCTTTCGGCCTTTGAGGCAACTTATGGCTACCTTCCTCAACGTTGGCCCACCGATTCCTGGACTGTCTCGGATGTACCTCGTGCGGAAGCATTTGCACGGATCCGACAATTACGGAACCTCGATGTGACGGATGCAATCATTGGAGCACGCCTTGACCAGTCCCATCTGGTCAACAAGCGTCAACACCCGGACGATCCCACCTTTCAGACCAGCAGCTACGTCTACCTCTCGACAAAGAACCTGGCAGTCCCTGAAGGCATGAAGTCAAAGTTGTTGCCGCGTTACATTGGCCCCTTCCATATCCAAGCGGCCATCCCTGCAACCTCCAGCTACGACCTCAAGCTCCCTCCTGTGATGTCGCGAGTGCACAATCGCTTCCATGCTCAATTGCTTCGACCTTACATTGAGAACGATGCTGAAAGGTTCCCTGGGCGTGACCCCACAGTTCTTTTTGTTGAAAATGTAGCCAACGCGGCCGACAACTCTGCAATTCCGGAACGGATTGTTTGCGATCATCGGAATGCTTGGGGCGCTTGTTCGTTCTTGGTTTGATGGGTAGGCCGTAATGACACTGACAACACGTGGATATCAGAGCAGTCCCTTTGCCTCGACCATCCATCCGTCCTTGATGCCTACCTTGCCCGCCTTGATCGATCGAATCGCCGCCTTGCCGCACGGTAGACTTCCTTCTGGGGGGGACAGTGTCAGGATGACAGCAAGACTTGAAGGAAGTCCCCCAAGGCGGTGTGCAGGCAGAGTCTATATGACCTAATGGCTGGTTTGGTTCAAGCATTGTGGCACGACGGCGTAGTTGTGAGGCGTGCAGGTGCGCACTTGATGGTTGCGGGTTCTGACAGGCGACGTCCGCCAGAGGACGTTGTCTACACGCAAGAAGCGGGGGGGGGGGGGGGGGGGGGGGGGGGGGTTGAGTGATGTTGTCTGGGGCGGCGCCAGACAACTGAGGAGCGACCAAGGAGGAGTGTCGGTTGGAAGGCTAGCAGGAAATCAAGTATAACGGACTTAATTCCAACGATTGGTAAGAAGAGGAGGGTCAAAAGATGACGAGCGGACCAGGCTCCAGGGGAAGGTGCTAAAAGCAGGGGCTGCTCCGGGCGCAGAGGGGACTTAGCCAAAATTATCCAAAGAGGTCACCTCAGGGGAAAAAAGGATTGCCCGCAAAAGCACCAGTAAAAACCCTGAACTGACCTCTGTTTAGCAAAACAAAAACAAAAGGAAAGAGAAGGGAGTGTGAGCTCAAAGCTAAGCAGAACAAAAAGAGGAAAGAGAAAAAGGAACCCGAGGAAGGAGAGACACCGACGGCCTTTGGGGCAGAGACCGCGCAAGCCTGTGCGCCTGACGAGTGCACTGAGGGGTTGCGCTGACAACATTGCCACAGTTGCTTGCTAACTACACTCCGGGGCCAAATCTGTGGGCGGGCGGATTCTGTGAAGTCGTAGGTCTCGGTAGAGGACTGGGTCGGCGACCAGTGAGTACAAGAGACACGGTACGAGTTGTAAGGAGTATTTGAGCGTTAGGATTACAACTAACCTGGGTCGGCGACCAGTGAGTACAAGAGACACGGTACAAGTTGTAAGGAGTATTTGAGCGTTAGGATTACAACTAACCTGGGTCGGCGACCAGTGAGTACAAGAGACACGGTACAAGTTGTAAGGAGTATTTGAGCGTTAGGGGAAAGACTAAAGAGGCTCGCGGTGCGAGTGCGCGAAATATCTCTAAGTCCAAAAAGGGTCCGAGCGGCGTGCAGCTGGCCAGGCTGGGGATTGACCTAAGCAAGAGTGTATGGAATTCAACATAGCAAATGCGTGCGCAAATTCACCGGTGCTGGTGCGCTGAGGCAGTCGCGCGTTCCTAAGTCCCCACCGCAGGGGGCGGGCTAGTGGACACGCGCAATGACCGATGCACCCCTGTCGAGCTGAGAGTGGACTTGTCACCCCCCCCCCCCCCCCCCCCCACGCGAATGTGAGGCAGACCCAAGCCGCGGGTGTCGAGTGCAAAGGCCAAGGGCGTAGCAGTGCATTGAGAAAACCTTTGGACCGAGAGCCTTGGTGAAAATGTCGGCCACCATGTTGCTGGTATTAAGTTGGGACCGGAGGTTGCTGGGGAATGGTGAGACGGCACGAGCCAGATTGTTTTGGAGAGGTTGCAAGGCGGCTCGGCGTCGCAATGTACTCCCGGGTTGAGAAGTCGTGAGGCGGAGCGGATGCAGCCGGGAGGGACAGGCGCAAGCGTAGCCGGACGATCTGTTCTCTACCGAATCTCAGCAGTCTGAATGGCGAGATGAAACAATAATGCGATTGCAACGGACCTGTTCTCTCCCGAATCTCAGCAGTCTGAATGGCGAGATGAAACAATAGAGAAGAGGGAGAGAGGCTTGGGAGCGCGCAAGTCAGGTGAGGTTCTAGCAAGGAGCGCACAGAGAATCTAAGGCAAACTGGGCGGACACAATGCGAAGCTTCAAGGACCAGACTTCAAGCGGGCCATCAGGGCTCTAAGAAGATGTCGTGTTGGACGACGTGCACGAGGGGAAACTTATCCACAAGGTCCAGTGTTGGTGAGCAAAGTGATCCGTGGCGACAGAGTCCAGGTTGCAAGCAACGGGCGTCATGCATGGGCGATGCTCTGGATGGCCAATGAATCATGAGGTCAGCAGCGGCAAGCTGGGTGGTCACGAGGCAGAGGCATTGGCTTGACAAGGCTGGAGAGTGGAGGCTGACTAAGTCCCGGCGTGGAGGCAGCGGTGCGCGGGCGTGAGTTGAGCAGGCCGGCGCAAGTCAGGTGAGAAGGCCGCGGAAGTGCGAGGCAAAGGCTGGGGCGCACGGCAAAGGCTGAGGCTTGGCTGCGAAGGCGAAGGCGTGCGCGAAGGGGGCGGCTTGGCTGCGAAGGCGAAAGCGCGCGGAGGCAAAAAGGTGTGGAGGCACACAGGCGGAGCGGGCAATGGCCGGACAGGTGGAGCAGTATGTGGACGAGTTGACAATGGTGCACATAGGTCGAGGAATGAGACTGGAGCCAAGGATCATGCAGCAAGGCTTGAAGTACAGGGGCCCGGCAAAGGTGCCGTGGTGCAAAGTGCGCGGAGCGAGATTTGAGGGAGCGGCCTGGCTGCAAAGGCGGAAGGCGCGCGAGGCAAAGGCGCTGGGGCAAAGGCAGGTGCGCGAGGCGAAGGCTCGAGGTGAAATTTGGCGGGCCGAGTCCGGCAAACGGCAGCCAAAGTTGAAGTGTTTGAAGGCTTGACAGAATGCAATTCAACAGCTGGTTCCCACATGCAAGAGAGAAATGTCGCCCCAATTTACCATGTCCCGAATGAAGTGCTCGCGCAAGCATATGTGTTGAGTGCCGGAGATGTGGACAGGGTCATGGGCGACTGCTGCAGCGGCTTCATTGTCAGTAAATATGTGAGCCGGTGCAACAGGATGGACATGGAGCTCTTCGAGCAGCTGACTGAGGTAAATCCCCTCCTTCCCAGCATGCGAGAGAGCGAGGTATTTGGCGTCGGTGGTAGAGTTGGCCACTCAAGATTGGCGCTTGGACGACCAGGACACGGTGGATCCGGCGATGTAGAAGATGTAGCCCATGGTGGAGATCAACGTATCGACGCAAGCCCCCCAGTTTGCGTGAGAGTAACCTAGCACACCCGTGATGCGAGCCTGGCCGTGAGCGTAGACCAGTTTGTCGCGATACATGGCCCGAAGGTAGCGTAGGATGTGCTTGACCGCGATCCAGTGACAACGTCTGGGATTGTTGGCAAAGCGGGCCAGGTAGGACACGGCAAAGGCAATGTCGGGGCGGGTGCCTAGCGAAATGTAGAGGAGCGAGCCAATAGCCTGCAGATACCATGACCTGATCCGTTTGGTGCCTTGACCTGGGATGGCGGTGAGCGAAAGGCCGGGAGTCATCGGGACTGTAGTGCCGCGAGTCGTGGTGTCGAAGTGGAATCAAGTGAGCATGTCCATAATGTACCGTTCCTGGGACAGTGCGATAGAGCCATCGTCGAGCCGCCTGATCTGGATACCAAGGATGTACTCTGCCGGGCCAAGGCGCTTGACTCCGTAGCGTTGTTCCAGGCCCGAAATGACACGTTCAATTTTGGCCAAGTCCGGGCTGATCATCAGGAGGTCGTCAACATACAGCGCAATATAGTGTGGGCGTTGCCGATTGTCGCGCCGAGAGTAGACGCAGTGATCGGTGCCCGTGGCCGTGTAACCGAGGTCGCGAAGGGAAGTGTTGATGTGTCAATTCCAGATGCGGCCAGCCTGTTTGAGCCCGTATATGGAATGGCGCAAGCGGAGCACCTTGTCGCCAGGTAGGTTGAAACCGCGCAGTGCCGTCATCCAGATATCGTGATCAAGACTGCCGTGAAGGTAGGCTTTGTCAATGTCCGCTTGGTGCACATGCAGGCCGTTGGTGGCCGCCAGCGCAAGCAGTGAGCGTATGGAGGAGAAGCGTACGACTGGTGCAAAGGTTTCATTGAAGTCGATGCCGTCCCATTGCCGATTGCCCTGCGCTACCAGCCGTGCCTTGTGTCCAGTGACTTCGCCAAGTGCATTCCGTTTTGTTTTCCATACAAACTTGGACGTGACAATGGTCGCACCCGCGGGCACCGTGGAGTGGTCCTTGATGGTGAAGACCTTGAAGTTGTCGCGCATGGAATTGAACTCGTCGGTGGCGGCCTTGGCCCACACTTCACGCTTGTCGCTCGACATTGCCTTGCACCAGGTCTGTGGGTCGCTTGTGATGGACTTGACTGGCTGGATGGCCTCAGCGTTGGAGGTGTCGTTGTCGGTCGCGATGAAAGTGCGGTGGTGTCAGGTGAGGAAATCGATTTCGTCCGGCAATTCGTCGCGAGAGTGGCGCCCAATGAGGTGGAGTTCGTCGGGCGATTCCTCAGCCATTGCGGGCTTGCGGTACGTGCTGAAGTCTGGGCGGTGCAAGTCCAGTGGGTCAAGGCGAGCTTGGAGCCATGAGCCAATGATATCAAGAGGATTGGCTGAGCCTTCAGATTCGGTCGGTAAGGCCAAGGGTGACAATGATGTTGCCAACGACGGTGAGAGCGCAGGCAATGGCACAGGCAACGGTGACAAGGGCGGCTCAGGAGATGGTGACGAGGACAATTCGGTGTCTGTGGAATTAAGTAAGGTTCCACCAGTGTACCCTGGGGCCACGTCAACGGCGCTCATGGTAGAATCATCAAGGGGGGATGAGACGTCCATGTGCGCCAACCTTACTAGTGGGGTCCATGTTTCAACGACGGCTTGAGATTCAGTGGTCAATGAAGCGCTGGCAAAGGGTGTGTCGACGTCGTGCTCGGTGGAGTTGCCATGTAATCCGGGGAATTAAGTGTCGAGGAATGTGGCATTTCGGCCCAGAATGATCTTCTTTGCCGTAGTGTCATAGAAACGGAAGGCTTTAGAAGCCAGGTCGTAGCCGGTGAAGAGAACGTGAACCGCTTTGGGGTTGAGTTTCGAGCGAAGTTCGTATGAGATGATCACCACTACTGTCAGGATAGGTTGAGAGTCGAACAGAAGTGATGAGAAGGAAGCTAAGAACCAGGAAGGGGAGCTGCGCTGGGATAGGCCCAGGCGCGTGGCAATGTACATTACTAATTCAGCCGCGGGTGAAAGTGCCGGCGCGCCAAAGCAGTTGCGTGCGCCCAAGTCCCCACCGCAAGGGGGCGGGCTAGCAAACGCGTGCGCAAATCCACCGGTGCTGGTGCGCTGAGGCAGTCGTGCGTTCCTAAGTCCCCACCGCAGGGGGCGGGCTAGCAGACGCGCGCAATGACCGATGCGCCCCTGTCGAGCTGAGAGTGCACTCGTCACACCCCCCCCCCCCCCACGCAAATGCAAGGCAGACCTAAGCCGTGGGTGTTGAGTGCGAAGGCCGAGGGTGTAGCAGTGCATTGAGAAAACCTTTGGACCAAGAGCCTTGGTGAAAATGTTGGCCACCATGTCGCTGGTTCCCACATGCAAGAGAGAAATGTCGCCCCAATTTACCATGTCCCAAACGAAGTTGTCAGGATGACAGCAATACTCGAAGGAAGTCCCCGAGGTTGTGTGCAGGTAGAGTTAAGTTGACCAGACGCGTGGCTCGTTTCAAGCATTGTGGGCCTTATGGTGCAGTTGTCAGGCACACGGGAGCGCACTCGATGGTCGCAGGTTTGATGCGGCCGGAGCGCAGTTTTCTCTCGGTTTGTTTTATCTTTTGCTAGCTGAGGCGCGGCCTCAGGGTTTTTACTGGTGCTCCCGCGAGCAATCCTTTTTACCCCTGAGGCAGCCTCATGGAGTAGTTTGATTTGGCTAAGTCCCCTTGGCGCCTGGGGCAGTCCCTCCCTTTTGTTTTGGCACCTTCCCCCAGAGCCTGGTCCGCTCATCATCTTTTGGCCCCACTCTTCTTATCGATCGTTGGAATTAAGTCCATTATACATGATTTCCTGCAAGCCTTCCGATCGACACTCCTCCTTGGTCGCTCCTTTGTCGACTGTTGCCGCCACATCCCACGCCTCCCCCACGACTCTTGCGTGTAGATGACGTTATCCTCTCCGACGTTGCCTGTCAGAAGTGCTCGCACAAGCGTATGTGTCAAGTGCCGGAGATGCGGACAGGGTTGTGGGCAACTGCTGCAGTGGCTTCGTTGTCAGTAAATATGTGAGCCGGTGCAACAGGATGGACATGGAGCTCTTTGAGCAGCTGACTGAGGTAAATCCCCTCCTTCCCAGCATGCGAGAGAGCGAGGTATTTGGCGTCGGTGGTAGAGTTGGCCACTCGAGATTGGCGCTTGGACAACCAGGACACGGCGGATCCGGCAATGTAGAAGACGTAGCCCATGGTGGAGATCGACGTAGCGACGCAAGCCCCCCAGTTTGCGTCAGAGTAACCTACCACACCGGTGATGCGAGCCTGGCCGTGAGCATAGACCAGTTCGTCGCAATACGTGGCCCGGAGGTAGCGTAGGATGTGCTTGACCGCGATCCAGTGACGACGTCCGGGATTGTTGGCAAAGTGGGCCAGGTAGGACACAGCGAAGGTGATGTCGGGGCGGGTGCCTAGCGAAATGTAGAGGAGCGAGCCGATGGCCTGCAGATACCATGACCTGATCCGTTCGGTGCCTTGACCTGGGATGGTGGTGAGCAAAAGGCCGGGAGTCATCGGGACTGTAGTGCCGCGAGTCGTGGTGTCAAAGTGGAATTGAGCGAGTACGTCAATGATGTACCGTTCCTGGGATAGTGCAATAGAGCCATTGTTGAGCCGCCTGATCTGGATACCAAGGATGTACTCTGCCGGGCCAAGGCGCTTGACTCTGTAGCGTTGTTCCAGGCCCGAAATGACACATTTGATTTCGGCCAAGTCCGGGCTGATCATCAGGAGGTTGTTGACGTACAGCGCAATATAGTGTGGGCATTGCCAATCATCAAGCCAAGAGTAGACGCAGTGATCGGTGCCCGTGGCCGTGTAACCGAGGTCGCGAAGGGATGTCCGCTTGGTGCACATGCAGGCCATTGGTGGCCGCCAGCGCAAGCAGTGAGCATATGGAGGAGAAGTGTGCAACCGGTGCAAAGGTTTCATTGAAGTTGATGCCGTCCCGTTGCCGATTGCCCTGCGCTACCAGCCGTGCCTTGTGTCTAGGGATTTTGTCGAGGACTGCCGAGACTTTGGCCGAGTCGATTGAGTTGGCAAGGATCTCGCGGGCCACGACATTGCGGGCAGAACGTTGCAAAGGTGTCCAGTTGTTGGGCACAATGCCGTCAAGGACGTACGAGCGGATGTTGTCCGCTAGGGAAAGGCGAAGTTGGTGTGTCCAATTTGCAAAGGTCTTTGCACCATCCAAGTGTGCGTGCTTTGGAAAGGCAGTGCAAGTGGTGCCCGACATTGTGGCGGGTGTGGCAGTGCTGGAAGCGGCAGCGGTGAGACCCAACAGCAGCAATGTAAGTGCGGCGAGCTGTTCGGCCGACATTTTCACCAAGGCTCTCGGTCCAAAGGTTTTCTCAATGCACTGCTACGCCCTCGGCCTTCGCACTTGACACCCACGGCTTGGATCTGCCTCGCATTTGCGTGGGGGGGGGGGGGGGGGGGGGGGGGGGGGGGGGTGTGATGAGTCCACTCTCAGCTCGACAGGGGCGCATCAGTCATTGCACGCGTCCGCTAGCCTGCCCCCTGCGGTGGGGACTTAGGAACGCGCGACTGCCTCAGCGCACCAGCACCGGTGAATTTGTGCACGCATTTGCTATGTTGAATTCCATACACTCTTGCTTAGGTCAATCCCCAGCCTGCGCCCAGCCTGGCCAGCTGCACGCCGCTCGGACCCTTTTTGGACTTAGAGATATTTCGCGCACTCGCACCGCGAGCCTCTTTAGTCTTTCCCCTAACGCTCAAATACTCCTTACAACTCGTACCGTGTCTCTTGTACTCACTGGTCGCCGACCCAGTCATCTACCGAGACCTACGACTTCACAGGTTATGAGCCCGAGCTAAAGCTGCTACAATGATGCCAACACAACCACCGTCATTCGCCACCACCTTGACCATCTTCATCAGCATCATCGCCCTGTACCACACCACTACCACCGCCCTCGTCCGTCTGACCCACCGACTCCGCATCACCGCACATCCTGACACGTCGCACCTGGCCCCGACTGTGAGCATGACAGTCCGGCCCAGCGTGAACGCTGTTGCGCTCCTAGGTCGCCTACAATCGAACAGTGAACTACACCTCCCAAATGAGACCCTAGTGCTTGACTCGGGCGCCTCCCACCACATGGTCAAGGACGCGTCTCTCTTCGACACCTGGCACACGCGGTCGCACGTTGCCGTCGATGGCGCTGGCGGATCGCTCATGGCACAATGCACCGGCTCAGTCACGATACAAACGTCGAAACAACAAACGATCAAGCTCTGCAACGTCTACTACGTCCCCGACCTTCCGGCCAACCTGATCTCGGTCATGCAACTGCGACGCGAGCGCGTTTACACCCACTTTGGCAAGAACATCGATCTCCGTTCCCAAGGTAAACTTATTGGTGTCGCATCACTTGTCGCAAACCAGCTCTCGAAACTGGATGCGACCCCAATCCGCAGCATGTCGTCACCGGTTGCAGCCACCGCCATCCCTCTCCTGACTTTGCACCAACGATTCGCCCACCTGTCCCTCCCCAACCTGCGACGAGCGGTCTCGTCGGGTCAACTACAAGGTCAAACATGGACGTATTCACCGGCAGAATGCAAGGCCTTCTCCTGCGACACCTGCAAAGCCGCCAAAGCAACAAGGACACCTTTCCCAATGTCGGACTCTTGCGCTTCGCAACCACTCGAACTGGTCCACTCCAACGTCCTCACTCTGCCCAAACCCGCCACCAATGGGGAACGATATGTTGTCACCTTCATCGATGATTTCTCCCGGAAGACATGGGTCAGTGCGCTGAGGAACAAGAGTCAGGTCTTCGACACCTTCCAGCGTTGGCACACCATGATTGAGCGCTCGACGGGCCTCAAGCTCTGCACGTTACAAACGGACAACGGTGGTGAATACACGTCCAAGGCCTTTGGTGAATACTGCTCTCGGCACGGCATCATCAAACAGCTCACAATTCCCTACACCCCGGAGCAAAATGGCCGAGCTGAACGGATGAACCGCACAATCATCAAGGGGACAATTGCCTTACTCCAGCACTCGGGACTGCCCATGAAACTCTGGCGCGAGGCCCTCCGGTACGTTGTTGACACCAAGAACCTCAGCCCGCACAGCGCCATCGATCACAAAATCCCGGACGCTATCTGGTATGGCAAACCCCCCAGCACGGCAAACCTGAGGGCATTCGGCTGCCGCGCCTGGCACACCACCCCTCGGCACAAGAGGACAAAACTCGACCCCAAGGCCAAACCGTTCATCTTCGTCGGCATTGAAAACAACTCCAAGGCTTGGACACTGTACGACCCAGCCACGACATTGTTCTTCCAGAGCCGCGACATCAGATTTGACGAGAATGCCTTCCCCGCCCAAGATGCCCCAATTGGCCAACCAAAACCCCACGAAACGTCCACCACTGGTGACTGGACCTTTGTTGACGCTGCCCATGGATTCCGCAATGCCCCACGTCTGCCAACCCCGCCCGTCGAGCACCAAAATCGATTTGCAGCACTTGAAAATGACGCGAGCGACGACACAACAATTGACATGTCCGATGATGGCTTTGACACCCCTTCTGACATGTCCAGGGCTCAGTTCTTGCCGTCACCTCCTGCGTCGGACGCGACCGACGACTCGGCCGACCCAATTGACTTCCTGTCATGCCCATCTCACGCCGCAGCCTTTGCCGCCACCACTGCTGGATCACCAGTTGTCGAACTTGAAGGGCCAACCGAGGACCCCCAAAATTGGTCACAAGCAGTCAAGTCAGGTAAAGAGGAGATCTGGCGGCAAGCAGCAGCCAACGAGTTCCAATCCCTTGCCACCGAGTACAAATGCTTCACCCCGGTTGACTCCTCCTCACTGCCCCCCAGTGCCAAAGTCCTAGGCTCCCAATTCATTTTCCACACCAAACGCAATCAACTCGGCAAGATCACTTCGCACAAGGGCAGGCTCGTTCCGCAGGGATTCTCCCAGCGTCCAGGGATTGATTACGACGAGACCTTTGCTCCGGTTGCCAAGTTCACCTCCATCCAAGCTCTCATTGCCCTGGCCGCCGCCAAGAAGCTCCACGTCCATCAGGCCGACGTTGACAAGGCGTACCTCCACGGCGAGCTGAAAGAAACCCTCTACATGCGCGTTCCACAAGGTGTCAACATGCCTGGTAAAGTCCTCCAACTCCACCGCTCCATCTATGGCCTCAAGCAGGCCGGCCAAGTCTGGAATGAGCACATTGACTTGACGCTGAAGAGCCTCCACTACTGCGCCACAGCCAAGGACCACTGCGTGTACGTGCGACGCGACAGCGATCAATACCACTACATTGCCCTCTACGTCGACAACTTGCTGATGGTGAGCCCCTCTGAGGACGAGATCGAGCACATCCTCAATGGCCTGGAACAAAAATATGGCATCAAACGCCTTGGCCCGGCTCAGTACATCTTGGGGATCCAAATCAAGCGACAGGCAGACCAGTCCATCATCCTGTCGCAGGAGGCGTACATCACAAGCATCCTCCGCCGATTCAGCATGTCAGACAGCAGCCCCGCCTCCACGCCGATGGCCCCAAACCGCCAGCTTGAACATTCGCTTGCGGAGCCGTCAAAAATTGCTCGGACACGCTACATGCAGGCCATTGGGTGCCTCATGTACGCCGCCACTGGCACTCGCCCGGACATCTCCTACGCTGTCGGATACCTTGCACGCTTCTCTGCCAGTCCCACACCCAAACACTGGACAGCGATCAAGACCGTCTTTTGGTACTTACAAGGAACTGCACGTCTAGGCCTGCACTACAGCTCCGACCAAGGAAAGTTCTCAGGTTTCACCGGTTACTCTGACGCAGACTGGGGAACCTGCACCACATCGTCACGGTCAACCATGGGGTACAGCTTCCACCTAGCCGGCTCTGTCATCTCCTGGTCCTCCAAAGTGCAAAACCGTGTAGCCGACTCCACCACAGACGCCGAGTACCTTGCCCTCTCGCATGCCGCCAAGGAGGCTGGTCACCTCCAAGAACTGCTCATGGAACTGGGCATCGACACTCAAGCTCCCATCAAGCTATACGGCGACAACCAAGGTGCCATTGCTCTTGCCAGGAACCCCACCCTTCACCACCGGTCCCGTCACATTCGCATTTGTGAGCACTTTGTACGCGACCAGGTCAGGCTTGGTACCATTCAAGTCGAATATGTAGACACAAAAACCATGGTTGCCGACATCTTCACCAAGGCACTTGGACCCTTGGTGTTCAAGGTACATCGTGACAACCTGGGTCTTCGAGGCTAAGTAAGCTTCGAGCGAGGGGGGGGGTTGAATTCCATACACTCTTGCTTAGGTCAATCCCCAGCCTGCGCCCAGCCTGGCCAGCTGCACGCCGCTCGGACCCTTTTTGGACTTAGAGATATTTCGTGCACTTGCACCGCGAGCCTCTTTAGTCTTCCCCCTAACGCTCAAATACTCCTTACAACTCGTACCGTGTCTCTTGTACTCACTGGTCGCCGACCCAGTCCTCTACCGAGACCTACAACTTCACATGCTAGCCCGCCCCCTTGCGGTGGGGACTTGGGCGCGCGTGACTGCTTCGGCACGCCGGCACTTTCACCCACGGCTGAATTAGTAATGTACATTGCCACGCGCCTGGGCCTATCCCAGCGCAGCTCCCCTTCCTGGTTCTTAGCTTCCTTCTCATCACTTCTGTTTGACTCTCAACCTATCCTGACAGTAGTGGTGATTGTCTCATAGGTACGCTGAAATAGATCACTTCTGTTTGACTCTCAACCTATCCTGACAGTAGTGGTGATCGTCTCATATTACACTTGATTTGCTGCGAGCCTTCCGTTTGGATCTCCTCCTCGGTCGCTCTCGCTCGACTGCCACCACCCAGCCAACTCGACCTTCCCACCGGCCTGGTCAGCTGTTTCTTGGATTGTTTTCCCTCCCTCTTCATTTCGACCTCGTTGGCCACCATAGTCCGGTACACTGGACTTGCTGCAAGCCTTGCAACAGCGTATCCTCCGCGGTTGCCTCTCGGTCAACACCTCTTTTGCTCTCTCCCTCGTCTTTTGGGTGTAGGTGTCGTCATCCCCTCCGATGTTGCCTGTCAAATAACTACACCATGAGGTTGCTTCAGGGGTAAAAAGGATTGCTTGCAGGAGCACCGGTAAAAACCCCAAAGCCGTGCCTTGGCTAGCAAAAAGGAAAACAAACCAAAAAAGCTGATTGCGCTCCAGGTGGATCAAACCCACGACCACCAAGTGCGCACAAGCATGAGTGGAGCAGGCCGACGCGGGCGAAGGGGGCAGCTCGGCTGCAAAGGCCGGAGGTGCGCGCAAAGGGGGCACCTTGGCTGAGAGGCCGGAGGTGCGCGCAAAGGGGGCACCTTGGCTGAGAGGCCGGAGGTGCGCGCGAAGGGGGCGGCTTGGCTGAGTGGCCGGAGGCACCAAGAGGGGGGCGGCTTTCAACAATGTCAACCCCGCCGGCACATTGGGGGACTTCCTTTGAGTATTGTTGTCAGTGTACTGCTGTGATCCTGACAGATAGTGACGATGATGTTGCCAACGACGGTGAGAGCACAGGCGATGGCACAGGCGACGGTGACAAGGGCGGCTCAGGAGACGGTGACAAGGCCAGCGCAGGCGACGATGACGAGGATGGCGCAGGCAACGGTGACGAGGACAATTTGGTGTCTGTGGAATTAAGTAAGGTTCCGCCAGTGTACCCTGGGGCCACGTCAACGGCGCTCATGGTAGAATCATCAAGGGGGGATGAGACGTCCATGTGCGCCAACCTTACTAGTGTTGAATTGCATTCTGTCAAGCCTTTGAACACTTCAACTTTGGCCGCCGTTTGCCGGACTCGGCCCACCAAATTTCGCCTCAAGCCTTCGCCTCGCGCACCTGCCTTTGCCCCAGTGCCTTTGCCTCACGCACCTGCCGCCTTTGCAGCCAGGACGCTCCCTCAAATCTCGCTCCGCGCACTTCACACCACCGCACCTTTGCCAGGCCCCTGTACTTCAAGCCTTGCTGCATGATCCTTGCCTCAGTCTCGTTCCTCAACCTATGTGCACCATTGTCAACTCGTCCACATACTGCTCCACCTGTCCGGCCATTGCCCGCTCCGCCTGTGTGCCTCCACACCTTTTTGCCTCCGCGCACTTTTGCCTTTGCAGCCAAGCCGCCCCCTTCGCGCGCGCCTTTGCCTTTGCAGCCAAGCCTCAGCCTTTGCCTTTGCAGCCAAGCCTCAGCCTTTGCCGCGCGCCCCAGCCTTTGCCTCGCACTTCCGCGGCCTTCTCACCTTTGCAGCTGAGCTGCCCCCTTTGCCATGCGCCAGCCTGCTCAACTCACGCCCGCGCACCGCTGCCTCCATCCCGGGACTTAGTCAGCCTCCACTCTCCAGCCTTGTCAAGCCAATGCCTCTGCCTTGCGACCACCCAGCTTGCTGCTGCCGACCTCATGATTCATTGGCCATCCAGAGCATCGCCAATGCATGACGCCCGTCGCTTGCAACCTGGACTCTGTCGCCACGGATTGCTTTGCTCACCAACACTGGACCTTGTGGATAAGCTTCCCTTCGTGCACGTCGTCCAACACGACATCCTCTTAGAGCCCTGATGGCCCGCTTGAAGTCTGGTCCTTGAAGCTTTGCATTGTGTCCGCCCAGTTTGCCTTAGATTCTCTGTGTGCTCCTTGCTAGAACCTCACCCAACTTGCGCGCTCCCAAGCCTCTCTCCCTCTTCTCTATGGTTTCATCTCGCCATTCAGACTGCTGAGATTTGGTAGAGAACAGATTGTCCGGCTACGCTTGCGCCTGTCCCTCCTGGCTGCATCCGCTCCGCCTCACGACTTCTCAACCCGGGTGTCAGGATCACAGCAGTACACTGACAACAATACTCAAAGGAAGTCCCCCAATGTGCCGGCGGGGTTGACATTGTTGAAAGCCGCCCCCCTCTCGGCGCCTTCGGCCTCTCCGCACCTCCGGCCTCTCAGCCAAGCCAGCCCCTTTGTGCACGCCTCCGGCGTTTGCAGCCAAGCTGCCCCCTTCGCCCGCGCCGGCCTGCTCCACTCATGCTTGCATGCACTTGATGGTCGTGAGTTTGATCTGCCTGGAGCGCAATCAGCTTTTTTGGTTTGTTTTCCTTTTTGCTAGCCAAGGCACGGCTTTGGGGTTTTTACTGGTGCTCCCGCAAGCAATCCTTTTTACCCCTGAAGCAACCTCATGGTGTAGTTATTGGCCCATTCCTTTCTGCCCCTGAGGGAGTTCCCTCCCTTTGCTTTTGCCACCTTTCCCCAGAGCTTGGTCCACTCATCATCATGACTCGTACCCTCCCTCTTTTTACCCCTTTGCTGGCAATTAAGTCCGTTACACTTGATTTGCTGTGAGCCTTCCGATCGGATCTCCTCCTTGGTCGCTCTTGGTTGACTGCCGCCGCCCAGCTGACTCGACCTTCCCACCGGCCTGGTCAGCTGTTTCTTGGATTGTTTTCCCTCCCTCTTCATTTCGACCTCGTTGGCCACCATAGTCCGGTACACTGGACTTGCTGCGAGCCTTGCAACAGCGTATCCTCCGCGGTTGCCTCTCAGTCGACTGCCGCCGCCTTGGTCGACACCTCTTTCGCTCTCTCCCTTGTCTTTTGTGTGTAGGTGTCGTCATCCCCTCCGACGTCACCTGTCACCGGGAGTACATTGCAACGCCGAGCCACCTTGCAACCTCTCCGAAACAATCTGGCTTGTGCCGTCTCACAATTCCCCAGCGACCTCCGGTCCCAACTTAATAACTAGTGGGGTCCATGTTTCGACGACGGCTTGAGATTTGGTGGTCAATGAAGCGCTGGCAAAGGGCGTGTCGACGTTGTGCTCGGTGGAGTTGCCATGTAATCTGGGGAATTCAGTGTCGAGGAATGTGGCATTTCGGCCCAGAATGATCTTCTTTGCCGTAGTGTCATAGAAACGGAAGGCTTTAGAAGCCAGGTTGTAGCCGGTGAAGAGAACGCGAACCGCTTTGGGGTCAAGTTTTGAGCAAAGTTTGGGCGCAACCGTGAGCCTATGAGACGATCACCACTACTGTCAGGATAGGTTGAGAGTTGAACAGAAGTGATCTATTTCAGCATACCTATGAGACAATCACCACTACTGTCAGGATAGGTTGAGAGTCAAACAGAAGTGATGAGAAGGAAGCTAAGAACCAGGAAGGGGAGCTGCGCTGGGATAGGCCCAGGCGCGTGGCAATGTACATGACTAATTCAGCCACGGGTGAAAGTGCCGGCGTGCCGATGCAGTCGCGCGTGCCCAAGTCCCCACCGCAAGGGGGCGGGCTAGCAAACGCATGCGCAAATCCACCGGTGCTGGTGCGCTGAGGCAGTTGTGCATTCCTAAGTCCCCACCGCAGGGGGCGGGCTAGCAGATGCGCGCAATGACCAATGTGCCCCTGTCGAGCTGAGAGTGGACTCGTCACACCCCCCCCCCCACGCAAATGCAAGGCAGACCCAAGCCGCGGGTGTCGAGTGCAAAGGCCGAGGGCGTAGCAGTGCATTGAGAAAACCTTTGGACTGAGAGCCTTGGTGAAAATGTCGGCCACCATGTCGCTGGTTCCCACATGCAAGAGAGAAATGTCGCCCTAATTTACCATGTCCTGAACAAAGTGCTTGCGCAAGCGTATGTGTCGAGTGCCGGAGACGCGGACAGGGTCGTGTGACAGGCGACGTTGGAGGGGATGATGACACCTACACACAAAAGACGAGGGAGAGAGCAAAAGAGGTGTTGACCAAGGCGGCGGCAGTTGACCGAGAGGCAACCGCGGAGGATACGCTGTTGCAAGGCTTGCAGCAAGTCCAGTGTACCGGACTATGGTGGCCAACGAGGTCGAAATGAAGAGGGAGGGAAAACAATCCAAGAAACAGCTGACCAGGCCGGTGGGAAGGTCGAGTCAGCTGGGCGGCGGCAGTCAACCAAGAGCGACCAAGGAGGAGATCCGATCGGAAGGCTCACAGCAAATCAAGTGTAACGGACTTAATTGCCAGCAAAGGGGTAAAAAGAGGGAGGGTACGAGTCATGATGATGAGTGGACCAAGCTCTGGGGAAAGGTGGCAAAAGCAAAGGGAGGGAACTCCCTCAGGGGCAGAAAGGAATGGGCCAATAACTACACCATGAGGTTGCTTCTGTTGAATTTCATTCTACTACAAGCGTTTGAACACTTCAACATTGTGCCGCCATTTGCCAGGCCCGACCTCTTCAGCCAAGCCGCCCCCTTCTCGGCGCCTTCGACTTCGCAGCCAGGCCGGCCTCTCAACCAAGCCGCCCCCTTTGCGCGCGCCTCCGGCCTCTCAGCCAAGCCGCCCCCTTCGCGCGCGCCTCTGGCCCCTCGGCCAAGCCGCCCCCCTTTCGCGCGCAACTTCAACCTTTGCAGCCGAGCTGCCTCCTTTGCTCCGCGCTGGCCTGCTCAACTCACGCTCGCGTGCCGCCGCCTCCACACCGGGAATTAGTCAGTCTGCACCCTTCAGCCTAACCAAGCCAACGCCTCCGCCTTGCCACAGCCAGTTTGCTACAGCCGACCTCATGACCCATTGGCCATGCAGAACATTGCCCACTCATGATGCCCGTTGCTTGCAACCTGAAGCTTGTCGTCACGGATTGCCTCACTCAACAACTCTGGAATGTGTAGACAAGTTTCCCTTTCATGCTTGTCGTCCAACACGACACCTCTCCGAGACTCAATGGCCCACTTGGAGTTTGGCCCTTAGAACTTCTCAGTGTGCTCGCGTGACTTGCAGTAATTCCCTCACTCACCCACTAGCTAGAACCTTGCCAGACTCGTGCTCTCCTGTGCCTTTCTTCCTCTTCTCTGCCGCTTCCCAACATTAGCCACATAGCTAATCTTCAGTAGAGAACAGGTTAGTTTGCAATCCCATCTGCCGCTTCCCAACATTAGCCACATAGCTAATCTTTGGTAGAGAACAGTCCATCCAGCCGTGCCGCGTTCGTCTCAGCAGACCACGTCCGCACCGCCTCACGACCTCTCCGTCTGGACCGTCCGTTGCAACCCAGCCACGTCGACGCTCCCACAGTAGCCCCAGTGGTCGCTACATCAACCTCCCAAGGTCCTGCACATCAACATCTAATAGGGGGCAGCTCGGCTGCAAAGGCCGGAGGCGCGCGCGAAGGGGCCGGCTCAGCGGAGAGGCCGGAGGTGCGCGCAAAGGGGGCGGCTTGGCGGAGAGGCCGGAGGCGTGTACGAAGGGGCCGGCTCGGCGGAGAGGCCGGAGGCGCCAAGAGGGGGGCAGCTTTCAACAATGTCAACCCCGCCGGCACATTGGGGGACTTCCTTCGAGTATTGTTGTCAGTGTACTGCTGTGATCCTGACATCGTGGGCGACTGCTGCAGCGACTTCGTTGTCAGTAAATATGTGAGCCGGTGCAACAGGATGGACATGGAGCTCTTTGAGCAGCTGACTGAGGTAAATCCCCTCCTTCCCAGCATGCGAGAGAGCAAGGTATTCAGCGTTGGTGGCAGAGTCGGCCACTTGAGATTGGCGCTTGGACGACCAGGACATGGCGGATCCAGCAATGTAGAAGACGTAGCCCATGGTGGAGATCAACATATTGATGCAAGCCCCCCAGTTTGCGTCAGAGTAACCTACCACACCCGTGATGCGAGCCTGGCCGTGAGCATAGACCAGTTCGTAGCGATACGTGGCCCGGAGGTAGCGTAGGATGTGCTTGACCGTGATCCAGTGACGACATCCGGGATTGTTGGCAAAGTGGGCCAGGTAGGACACTGCAAAGGCGATGTCGGGGCTGTGAAGTTGTAGGTCTCGGTAGAGGACTGGGTCGGTGACCAGTGAGTACAAGAAACACGGTACAAGTTGTAAGGAGTATTTGAGCGTTAGGGGAAAGACTAAAGAGGCTCGCGGTGCGAGTGCGCGAAATATCTCTAAGTCCAAAAAGGGTCCGAGCGGCGTGCAGCTGGCCAGGCTGGGCGCAGGCTGGGGATTGACCTAAGCAACAGTGTATGGAATTCAACACCCCCCCTCGCTCGAAGCTTACTTAGCCTCGAAGACCCAGGTTGTCACGATGTACCTTGAACACCAAGGGTCCAAGTGCCTTGGTGAAGATGTCGGCAACCATGGTTTTTGTGTCTACATATTCGACTTGAATGGTACCAAGCCTGACCTGGTCGTGTACAAAGTGCTCACAAATGCGAATGTGACGGGACCGGTGGTGAAGGGTGGGGTTCCTGGCAAGAGCAATGGCGCCTTGGTTGTCGCCGTATAGCTTGATGGGAGCTTGAGTGTCGATACCCAGTTCCATGAGCAGTTCTTGGAGGTGACCAGCCTCCTTGGCGGCATGCAAGAGGGCAAGGTACTCGGCGTCTGTGGTGGAGTCGGCTACACGGTTTTGCACTTTGGAGGACCAGGAGATGACAGAGCCGGCTAGGTGGAAGCTGTACCCCATGGTTGACCGTGACGATGTGGTGCAGGTTCCCCAGTCTGCGTCAGAGTAACCGGTGAAACCTGAGAACTTTCCTTGGTTGGAGCTGTAGTGCAGGCCTAGACGTGCGGTTCCTTGTAAGTACCGAAAGACGGTCTTGATCGCTGTCCAGTGTTCGGGTGTGGGACTGGCAGAGAAGCGTGCAAGGTATCCGACAGCGTAGGAGATGTCCGGGCGAGTGCCAGTGGCGGCGTACATGAGGCACCCAATGGCCTGCATGTAGCGTGTCCGAGCAATTTTTGACGGCTCCGCAAGCGAATGTTCAAGCTGGCGGTTTGGGGCCATCGGCGTGGAGGCGGGGCTGCTGTCTGACATGCTGAATCGGCGGAGGATGCTTGTGATGTACGCCTCCTGCGACAGGATGATGGACTGGTCTGCCTGTCGCTTGATTTGGATCCCCAAGATGTACTGAGCCGGGCCAAGGCGTTTGATGCCATATTTTTGTTCCAGGCCGTTGAGGATGCGCTCGATCTCGTCCTCAGAGGGGCTCACCATCAGCAAGTCGTCAACGTAGAGGGCAATGTAGTGGTATTGATCGCCGTCGCGTTGCACGTACACGAAGTGGTCCTTGGCTGTGGCGCAGTAGTGGAGGCTCTTCAGCGTCAAGTCAATGTGCTCATTCCAGACTCGGCCGGCCTGCTTGAGGCCATAGATGGAGCGGTGGAGTTGGAGGACTTTACCAGGCATGTCAACACCTTGTGGAACGCGCATGTAGAGGGTTTCTTTCAGCTCGCCGTGGAGGTACGCCTTGTCAACGTTGGCCTGATGGACGTGGAGCTTCTTGGCGGCGGCCAGGGCAATGAGAGCTCGGATGGAGGTGAACTTGGCAACCGGAGCAAAGGTCTCGTCGTAATCAATCCCTGGACGCTGGGAGAATCCCTGCGCAACGAGCCTGCCCTTGTGCAAAGTGATCTTGCCGAGTTGATCGCGTTTGGTGCGGAAAATGAATCGGGAGCCTAGGACTTTGGCACTGGGGGGCAGTGAGGAGGAGTCAACCGGGGTGAAGCATTTGTACTCAGTGGCAAGGGATTGGAACTCGTTGGCTGCTGCTTGCCGCCAGATCTCCTCTTTACCTGACTTGACTGCTTGTGACCAATTTTGGGGGTCCTCGGTTGGCCCTTCAAGTTCGACAACCGGTGATCCAGCAGTGGTGGCGGCAAAGGCTGCGGCGTGAGATGGGCATGACAGGAAGTCAATTGGGTCGGCCGAGTCGTCGGTCGCGTCCGACGCAGGAGGTGACGGCAAGAACTGAGCCCTGGACATGTCAGAAGGGGTGTCAAAGCCATCATCGGACATGTCAATTGTTGTGTCGTCGCTCGCGTCATTTTCAAGTGCTGCAAATCGATTTTGGTGCTCGACGGGCGGGGTTGGCAGACGTGGGGCATTGCGGAATCCATGGGCAGCGTCAACAAAGGTCCAGTCACCAGTGGTGGACATTTCGTGGGGTTTTGGTTGGCCAATTGGGGCATCTTGGGCGGGGAAGGCGTTCTTGTCAAATCTGACGTCGCGGCTCTGGAAGAACAATGTCGTGGCTGGGTCGTACAGTGTCCAAGCTTTGGAGTTGTTTTCAATGCCGACAAAGATGAACGGTTTGGCCTTGGGGTCGAGTTTTGTCCTCTTGTGCCGAGGGGTGGTGTGCCAGGCGTGGCAGCCGAATGCCCTCAGGTTTGCCGTGCTGGGGGGTTTGCCATACCAGATAGCATCCGGGATTTTGTGATTGATGGCGCTGTGCGGGCTGAGGTTCTTGGTGTCAACAACGTACCGGAGGGCCTCGCGCCAGAGTTTCATGGGCAGTCCCGAGTGCTGGAGTAAGGCGATTGTCCCCTTGATGATCGTGCGGTTCATCCGTTCAGCTCGGCCATTTTGCTCCGGGGTGTAGGGAATTGTGAGCTGTTTGATGATGCCGTGCCGAGAGCAGTATTCACCGTGTGAAGAGTCCACTCTCAGCTCGACAGGGGTGCCTCGGTCGGTGCGCGCGCTTGCTAGCCCGCCCCCTGCGGTGGGGACTTAGGCGCGCGCGACTGCCTCAGCGCGCCGGCACCGGCGGATTTACGCGCGCGCTCGCTAGCCCGCCCCCCTTTTGGTGGGGACTTAGACGCGCGCGACTGCCTCAGCGCGACAGCAATTTCACCCGCGCCTGGGCCTATCCCAGCGCGGACCCCCTTTCTGTTTCTTAGCTTCCTTCTCATCACTTCTGTTCAACTCACAACCTCTCCTGACAGTAGTGGTGATCGTCTCATAGGTACGCTGAAATGGATCACTTCTGTTCAACTCACAACCTCTGGCGTCCGCGATGCCCCTAATTGACATTGACGAACGTGACCAACCTGTCAAACCGGCCATTGTGCATATGAGACAATCACCACTACTGTCAGGAGAGGTTGTGAGTTGAACAGAAGTGATGAGAAGGAAGCTAAGAAACAGAAAGGGGGTCCGCGCTGGGATAGGCCCAGGCGCGGGTGAAATTGCTGTCGCGCTGAGGCAGTCGCGCGCGTCTAAGTCCCCACCAAAAGGGGGGCGGGCTAGCGAGCGCGCGCGTAAATCCGCCGGTGCCGGCGCGCTGAGGCAGTCGCGCGCGCCTAAGTCCCCACCGCAGGGGGCGGGCTAGCAAGTGCGCGCACCGACCGAGGCACCCCTGTCGAGCTGAGAGTGGACTCTTCACACCCCCCCCCACGCAAATGCGAGGCGGACCCAAGCCGTGGGTGTCAAGTGCGAAGGCCAAGGGCGTAGCAGTGCTTCGAGAACACCTTAGGGCCGAGAGCCTTGGTGAAGATGTCGGCCACCATGTCGCTGGTTCCCACATGCAAGAGAGAAATGTTGCCCCGATTTACCATATCCCGAACCACAAGCGTATGTGCCGAGTGCCGGAGACGCGGACCGGGTCGTGAGCAACTGCTGCAGCGGCTTCGTTGTCAGTAAAGATGTGAGCCGGTGCAACAGGATGGACATGGAGCTCTTCGAGCAGCTGACTGAGGTAAATCCCCTCCTTTCCAGCATGCAAGAGGGCGAGGTATTCAGCGTCGGTGGTGGAATCGGCGACTCGAGATTGACGTTTGGACGACCAGGACACGGCGGATCCGGCAATGTAGAAGACGTAGCCCATGGTGGACACCGACGTATCGACGCAGGCCCCCCAATTCGCGTCGGAGTATCCTACCGCGCCCGTAATGCGCGTCTTGCCGCGAGCATAGAGCAGTTCATCGCGATACGTGGCCCGGAGATAGCGTAGGACGTGCTTGACCGCGATCCAATGACGACGTCCGGGATTGTTAGCGAAGCGGGCCAGGTAGGACACGGCAAAGGCGATGTCGGGGCGGGTGCCAAGCGAAATGTAGAGGAGCGAGCCGATAGCCTGCAGATACCATGACCTGATCCGTTCGGTGCCTTGACCCGGGATGGCGGTGAGCGAAAGGCCGGGAGTCATCGGGACTGTAGTGCCACGAGTCGTAGTGTCGAAGTGGAACCGAGCGAGCACGTCCATGATGTACCGTTCCTGGGACAGAGCGATAGAACCATCATCGAGCCGCCTTATCTGGATGCCGAGGATGTACTCTGCCGGGCCGAGGCGCTTGACTCCGTAGCGTTGTTCCAGGCCCGCGATGACACATTTGATTTCGGCCAGGTCCGGGCTGATTATCAGAAGGTCGTCAACGTACAGCGCAATGTAGTGTGGGTGTCCCCGATTGTCGAGCCGAGAGTATACGCAGTGATCGGTGCCCGTCGCCGTGTAACCGAGGTCGCGAAGCGAAGCATCAATGTGTCTATTCCAGATTCGGCCGGCCTGTTTGAGCCCGTAGATGGAGCGTCGCAGATGAAGCACCTTGTCGCTGGGAAGGTCAAAACCGCGCGGCGCCGTCATCCAGATGTCGTGATCAAGGTCACCATGGAGGTAGGCTTTGTCGATGTCCGCCTGGTGCACATGCAGGCCGTTGGCGGCCGCCAGCGCGAGGAGAAGCGTGCGATGCCACGAGTCGTAGTGTCGAAGTGGAACCGAGCGAGCACGTCCATGATGTACCGTTCCTGGGATAGAGCGATAGAACCATTGTTGAGCCGCCTGATCTGGATGCCAAGGATATATTCTGCCGGGCCGAGGCGCTTGACTCCGTAGTGTTGTTCCAGGCCCAAGATGACATGTTCAATTTCGGCCAGGTCCAGGCTGATCATCAGGAGGTCGTCAATGTACAGCGCAATGTAGTGTGGGTGTCGCCAATTGTCAAGCCGAGAGTACACGCAGTGATTGGTGCCCGTCGCCGTGTAACCGAGGTCTTGAAGCAAAGTGTTGATGTGTTGATTCCAGATTTGGCCAGCCTGTTTGAGCCCATAGATGGAGTGTTGCAGGCGAAGCACCTTGTCGCTGGGAAGGTCGAAGCCGTGTGGTGCCATCATCCAGATGTTGTGGTCAAGGTCACCATGCAGATAGGCTTTGTCAATATCTGCCTGGTGCACGTGCAAGCCGTTGGTGGCCGCCAGCGCAAGGAGTGAGCGTATCAAGGAGAAGCATGTGACCGGTGCAAACGTTTCGTTGAAGTCGATGCCGTCACGTTGCCGATTGCCCTGCGCCACGAGGCGGGCCTTGTGTCCAGTGACTTTGCCGAGTGCGTTCCGCTTCGTTTTCCAGACGAACTTGGATGTGACGATGGTCGCACCCGCTGGCATCGTGGATCGATCCTCGATGGTGAAGACCTTGAAGTCGTCGCGCATGGAATTGAACTCGTCGGTGGCGGCCGTTGCCCATACCTCACGCTTGTCACTAGACATCGCCTCACGCCAGGTCTGTGGGTCGCTTGTGATGGACTTGACTGGCTGGATGGCCTCCGCATCGGAGATGTCGTCGTCGGTTGCAATGAAAGCGCGGTGATGTTGGGTGAGGAAATCGATTTCATCCGGTGATTCGTCGCGAGAGTGGCGCCCAATGAGGTCGAGTTCGTCGGACGACTCCTCAGCTGATGCTGGCTCGCGGTACATGTTGAAGTCCGGGCGGTGCACGTCCAGTGGGTCAAGGCGAACCATGGGCTGTGAGTCGATGAGGTCGAGGGGATCGGCGGAGTCTTCAGAGTCGGTCGGTAAGGCCGAGGGTGACAATGACGCAGCCGACGACGACGAGGGCGGCGCGGGCGATGGTGACGAGGACGGCGCAGGCGATGGTGGCAAGGGCGATTCGGCATCTGTGGAGTTAAGTAAGGTTCCGCCAGTATACCCTGGGGCTACGTCAACGGCGCTCATGGTAGAATCATCAAGGGGGGATGAGACGTCCATGTGCGCCGACCTTACTAGTGGGGTCCTCGTCTTGACAGTGGCTTGAAGTTTGGTGATGGGAGCGCTGACAAAGTACGTGTTGCCGTCTTGCTTGGTGGGGTCACCATGTAACCCGGGGAATTCAGTGTTGAGGAACGTGGCATTTCTGCCAAGTATAATCTTCTGTGTCATAGTGTTGTAGAAGCGGAAGGCTTTTGAAGCCAGGTCGTAGCCGGTGAAGAGAATGCAAACCGCCTTTGGGTCGAGTTTGGAGCAAAGTTTGGGCGCAACTGTGAGCCAAGCTGTACAGCCAAACGGGTGAAGCGCCGAGGCAGTGGTGCGATCACCTTGCCAGACCGAGTTCGGTGTTGCCTTGTCCAGGGCTGAGTGTTGACACAGATTCTTGCAGTAGACGAAATAAGCTGCAGCCTCCTCCCAGAACGTCTTGGGTAGGTGGGCGTCAGCAAGGAGGGCAAGGACGCCTTCGACGATGGAACGATTGACCCGCTCTGCACAACCATTCTGTTGAGGCGTTCGTGGGATAGAGTATTGTCAACGTGTGCCTCGGGCCTTGCAGAATTCCGTGAACACTCTTGAGCAATATTCGCCACCGTTGTCGGTTCAGAGGACCTTCAGCGTCGCACCTGTTTCAAGCTCGACCTCGGCAAGCCAAGTCTTGAACACGCCGAACACTTCGCTTTTGTGTCCGATCGCATAGGCCCAGAGTTTGCGGGAGTAATCGTCGAGGAACGTGACAAGGTACCGTTTACCAGTTAAGGACCGCTCGGGGAAGGAAAGCACATCGCTGTGTACAAGGCCGAGTCTCTCTGAGGAGTGCGAGTCCGAATCGGGAAACGGAAGACAATGGCCCTTTGCGCTGAGGCAAGCATTGCAGACAAACTTCTCTACCTCTTCGTCACTGTATCCGGCCCCGAGACCCTCCAGCAAACCAGCGGCAACCATCTTCTGTATGGAAGACGGTGCGAGATGTCCGAGGCAGCGGTGGAGAGTCAGCAAGGGCACGGAAGACTGTGAGCGAGAAAGGAGAGCAAGTTGCTGACATTTGGAATGATCAGCGTCCAGCAAGTAGAGCCCTTCGTCGAGCCTTGTGCCTTCAGCGATGTTGTTGCCGTCTTTGTCAATGTGTATGCTGTGTCTTGTGAAAGCGACGCGGACGTTGTCGGTGTCGCAGAGATGTGAGACCGAGAGAAGGTTGACGGGCAGGCCCGGAGTGTGTAGCACACCGGTAAGCGTGATTGGATGACCCGAGGCGGCAACGAAGGCAATGTTTCCCGTTCTGATGGCGTTGATACCCCCTGCAATGCCACCAATCTTCGTAGGAGCGATGCGGTGATAGGTCGTGAACAGGGACTTGTCCGAGACCATGTGCGAAGTGGCACCCGAGTCAACGACAAAAGACTGGTTGTGAAGCTGGCAACGATGAGCGAGAAGGCCAGTGGCGAGACATCCTACATGGTGTTGCGAGTTGGCTGTATCCGGCTTTTTGGCGTCCTCGGAAGTGTTCTTGCAGTCAAGGGACCAATGGTCCTTCTTCTTGCAGGTACGACAGGGTCCTGGCGGCGGGTGTTGCGCCCTCGTAGGGCACTCCACGACTCGGTGCGAAGGGCTGCGGCAGGCGAGACACTTGGGACGGGTAGAACGTGACGACGACGAGGCAAGAAGGGCCGATTGGGTGCTGGGGATGTTTGTTGACCGGAGTTGAACTCGCATACGGTCGGCAAGCGAATCAATGTCGGGGAGGGTTCGCTGCATGCGCTGTTCGTCGGTGAATGTCGCCTTGAAACTCTCGAGGGACGGGTGGGCGATTGCGAGTAAAAGTGTGGCAAGGACATCGTTGATAGTCGTCTTCGTATCGATAATCTCTTGCGCAATGGCTTTGAATTCCATGATCCACCCGTCAAATTCGCCAACCGTGCCGGGCATGGGACAAAAACCCCAGAGTCGCGAGAAGAGCTCGAGTGTGCAAGTGGCGTCGTCAGGGGCACACCGCGATTTCAGCGTCGAGTAGATCTTGGGCGCTGTTAGGTCGGTGGTCGAGATCTTGTCGAGGACTGCCGAGACTTCGGCCGAGTCAATCGAGTTCGCAAGGATCTCGCGAGCCACGACGTCGCGAGCGGAGCGTTGCGAAGGTGTCCAGTCGTCGGGTACGATGCCGTCGAGGACGTACAAGCAGATGTCGTCCGCTAGGCACAGGCGAAGCTGGCGTGTCCAGTTTGCGAATGTCTTTGGCCCATCCAAGCGTGCGTGCTTGGGGAAGGCGGTGCGAGTGGTGCCGGTCGACGTGGCGGGTGTGGCGGTGCCAGGAGCGGCCGCGGCGAGACCCGACAGCAGCGCTGCAAGGGATGCAAGCTGGTCGGGGGCAAGTGCCGGGTTGGCTCCCGTCGCGAGGGGTGATGTCGTGGCCATGCCAGCTGGTAGCTCGTGGGCTTATAACCTATGAGACGATCACCACTACTGTCAGGAGAGGTTGTGAGTTGAACAGAAGTGATGCATTTCAGCGTACCTATGAGACGATCACCACTACTGTCAGGAGAGGTTGTGAGTTGAACAGAAGTGATGAGAAGGAAGCTAAGAAACAGAAAGGGGGTCCGCGCTGGGATAGGCCCAGGCGCGGGTGAAATTGCTGTCGCGCTGAGGCAGTCGCGTGCGTCTAAGTCCCCACCAAAAGGGGGGCGGGCTAGCGAGCGCGCGCGTAAATCCGCCGGTGCCGGCGCACTGAGGCAGTTGCGTGCGCCTAAGTCCCCACCGCAGGGGGCGGGCTAGCAAGCGCGCGCACCGACCGAGGCACCCCTGTCGAGCTGAGAGTGGACTCTTCACACAGGAGATGACAGAGCCGGCTAGGTGGAAGCTGTACCCCATGGTTGACCGTGACAATGTGGTGCAGGTTCCCCAGTCTGCATCAGAGTAACTGGTGAAACCTGAGAACTTTCCTTGGTCGGAGCTGTAGTGCATGTCAGGATCACAGCAGTACACTGACAACAATACTCAAAGGAAGTCCCCCAATGTGCCGGCGGGGTTGACATTGTTGAAAGCCGCCCTCCTCTCGGCGCCTCCGGCCTCTCCGCCAAGCCGGCCTCTCAGCCAAGCCGGCCCCTTTGCCCGCACCTCCGGCCTCTCAGCCAAGCCCCCCCTTCGCGCGCGCCTCCGGCCTTTGCAGCCAAGCTGCCCCCTTCGCCCGCGCCAGCCTGCTCCACTCATGCTTGCGTGCACTTGGTGGTCGTGGGTTTGATCCGCCTGGAGCGCAATCAGCTTTTTTGGTTTGTTTTCCTTTTTGCTAGCCAAGGCACGGCTTTCAGGTTTTTACCGGTGCTCCCGCGAGCAATCCTTTTTACCCCTGAAGCAACCTCATGGTGTAGTTATTGGCCCATTCCTTTCTGCCCCTGAGGGAGTTCCCTCCCTTTGCTTTTGCCACCTTTCCCCCAGAGCTTTGTCCACTCATCATCATGACTCGTACCCTCCCTCTTTTACCCTTTTGCTGGCAATTAAGTCCGTTACACTTGATTTGCTGCAAGCCTTCCAATTGGATCTCCTCCTTGGTCGCTCTTGGTCGACTGCCGTCGCCCAGCCGACTCGACCTTCCCACCGGCCTGGTCAGCTGTTTCTTGGATTGTTTTCCCTCCCTCTTCATTTCAACCTCGTTGGCCACCATAGTCCGGTACACTGGACTTGCTGCGAGCCTTGCAACAGCGTATCCTCCGCGGTTGCCTCTCAGTTGACTGCCGCCGCCTTGGTCAACACCTCTTTCGCTCTCTCCCTCGTCTTTTGTGTGTAGGTGTCGTCATCCCCTCCGACGTCGCCTGTCAGGTGTTGCCGGTGGGGTTGAAAGATAGGCCGATCCACTCGAGCGAGTTGCACTTGGCCTTGACGACGAGCGGACGATCACCAGCCTCCCAGCGACACCCGATGGGTAGTACGACGGTCTTGTTGGTGTTGAGCCGGCCATTGGTTGCGAGCCTCCAGTTGAGCGCCAGGTTGTCGAGCAAGTTGAGTGACTCTGAGCCTGCGATGGCGACGACGACGTCATTGGCAAACGCAAGGGATGTAATGTTGTGGCTCTGTGGGTAGGCGTGAATGGTAGGAAGCAAGAGGTTCAGCGCAATGCCTCAACGGTGCAGAGCATCCAGGAACGGCTGGAACACGACATCCCAGACCAACAACGACGCCGGGTCCCCTTGGCCATGCCCACACGTCAGCTGCACCGGCGGAGTCAAGAAGCTGTTGATGATATATTGCGCCGTGGTCGAGTCACCCAAGTAGAGCATCCTCAGAATGCGTTGGAAGGCGGCAGGAGTGCCAAGAGCGTTGAAGATGGCAAAGATCCATTTGTGCTCGACAAGGTTGTAGGCCGACAATTGGTCAAGAGACAAGAGCGCCGCGTCAGGGAACTTGGTGCCGCATGCGCCCAGCTCCTTGATCAAGCATCGCAGGTGGAATGATGTGTCGGCCGATCGGCGGCCCTTGACAAAGCCGTGCTGTTGCGGTGGGAGCAGGTCCGGCAGCACGTGGTTGAGTCACGCAACATAGACCTTGGTGAAGAGCTTGTAGTCGCACTTGCGCAAGGTGATGGGCCGGTACGACAAGAGCTCGGCGCAATTGGCCCCAATCTTGTGGTGCTTGAAGAGCACGCAAACGAGTCCTTGCCCCTGCTTTGGTGAAAGCGAGCCGCGCTTGGTCATTGCATTGAAGGCCCTGCTCAGCGCCTTGGCCCACGCCCACGGCGCTGTGTGATAGAGCTTGTAGGGCACACCAGATGGACCCGGCAATCAACCGGGGTGCGTTGTTGCGATTGTGGCTACAACCTTGTCCTCGGTGATGGGTTGCTGCAGCAGCTTGATGTGCGCTTCCGAGAGTTGTCACAGAAAGAGTGGGTCCGAGCTTGGGTCGTCGCAAGTGCGCACCAACCTGATTGGCGCCAAGAAATTGTCCCTAAGTCGCTTGATGTGGTCCCAATTGCGCGGCTCGAGATTGTAGAGGCGCTGAAAGTGCGCCTGTGTGTGGTCAAGCACAACGTCAATGTCATGTGTCAGCTCTACATTGGGCAATCACAGTGCTGTGATCTTGGAATCCGAACTCCGTGCTGCGAGCTTGGCGTGGACCGGCCGCGACAGTCATTCCTCGGTAGCAATTTTGGGTACGTGGGCTCGGATCCGAAGTTGGCGTGCACGCTCGTTGACCGCTCACCTAAGTTCCTCCATTGTCCGCGTCCATTCAGCTGTCTCCTTGTCCCCCATCACCAGCAATGCCTCCAGATCCTGCACCCTTCCCACCAAGACCGCCATCCGCTCCACCCGCTCCCAATGCTCCCTCCTCACCAGCTCCCAACCCTCCTTCTCGCAGTTCCCCAGCACCATCTCAAGCTCCCCCACCGGCTCCTCCCCACTTGCTCCTTCCAACCATCCTTCCAACATCCCCTGGAACTCCGCCGTCTTGAAGGTCGCCGCGTTGATACAATGTAATTGGTTTGATGTCGTTGGTAAACTGTTGTTGGGTTGAGCCATGTCTCCTCGCTTGTCCGAGAGAACTAGGACAATCAAGACCCGTCGGTGATCCGAAAGGTCCTTGGGGTGGTCGTACATTGTTGAGGCTTGGACGAGTTGCTTTTGGTGGGTGCGCTGCAGAAGGAAGTAGTCAAGTTGTGAAAAGAACTTTGGTTGCTTGCAGACGATGTTGGGTCGAGTGAAAGATGGTGTGAGCGGGTGTTTGAATTGTATGCAGTCGGTGTAGGGCATGTCAAGCTTGCCAATCAGGATTGGCCAGTGATGGCCGTGCCAACCTTGGTTCCGCCGATCGATCGCCGGCAGCGGGCAGTCGTTGAGATTGCCGCCAAGGAGTCAAAGGTGGGTGCTCTGCGTCCTGTTGAAATGTAGTTTGTCAAAGAATGTGAGTCGTTGTTTTGTATCGACTGGTGCGTAAATGTTGTTGATCTCGAGTATCCGGATGTCGCCTCGAAGTCGAAAGGAGGTGACCAGGATTCGTCCGTCGAGTGCCGAGTGGGTGCGCAAAATCTCGGCATCGATCAGGGGCGAGTCGGCGGGGATCAGAGTCAGACAGTGTTTGCTGATGAAGACCTTGCCCTCGTACTTGTCCTTGATACATTGCCAGAGTTCCGGTTTGATGAAGTGTTCTTGTAGTAGAATGGTGGATGCTTTGAATGTTGATAAATAGGTGTAAATGTTGCGTCGCTTTTCCAGGATCCCCATGCACCTCCTCACGTTCCAGCTGGTGATGGTGTGCTTGATCATTATTGGGTAGACAATGTAGACGTGCTCTTGGCAGCAGTGTCATCCTCAAAGAGTGGGAATTTGGGGAGAATGTCATCCTCGGGCTTGTGGTCGGACCAGCGCTTCTCCTCCTCCACCCCTTTACCCTTCTCCGCTTTCGCCTTGGCCCCCTCGACCTGCATCGCCACCGCCGCCGACATCAACCTCGTCACCCTCTTCCCCTGACCCGCTACCTCCTTTCCTGCTCAACCTTTGACCCTGTTCAGAACGCGCTTGATATCGACCAGGTTGTCGCTCGGATCACTGAGATCGGCCACCGCTTGCGACCTCTTCATCTTCTTGTTCGACCCGGAGCCGGTGCCACGAATGTTGATGAATCGCAGTTGTCCATCTTCCTGACCCCACTCTGCAAATTGGTGGTGAACGAGCGGTTCCTCCGCGTCGAGTTGGGCGTTGATGATCGCCTCCTTTTCTGCTTGGACACGTGCAGCAGCTTCGGCGTTAGCTCGGTCCCACTCCGCACCCTCGCGCAGCGACTTTGCCAACGTCTCAGGAGATAGTGGAGGCCACGAGGGACTCCAAGGAGTCGACTCGCAGCAAACTGTGGTGATCGTCATTTGGTCGTTGTCGATGATCATGATGCTGTCATCCTGTACCCCCTGTTCCTGCTCGACCTCTTCTTTCACCTCCACCTCCGTCTCCGTCCCTTCGTCCTCCTCCTCTGCTCCATCTTTCATCACATCATCCCCATCGTTTCCTTCATCCTCCCTTTGTTCGCTTCCCTCCAAGCTGTCGTCGTGTTTGTCCTTGTCGTTGTCCTTGTCATCACCTCCCGCCTTGTCAATGCCCGCTCCAGCATTCCCATCCGAGTCCAAATCCTCGTCGTCCGCCTTGGCGCCTGTATCCTTGTCTCCTTCTTCGACCTGCTCCTTTTCCTCACCCTCCTTTCCTGCATCCTCCTCCTGTCCTCCTTTGACCTCGAGCCCCACAAATTGGTTCCGCAAGCTGAGTTGGTCGGTTCCGAGGGCGCGGCTAGGGGCCACAACCTCGGAAGCGTTGTTGTGGGTGTTGTTGGTGTTGGTTGGGTTGTTGTGGTGCTTGTTGTGCCTTCCGGTGTTGTTGTTCGCTTCCTCCTGCCTCCTCTCCTGTTCCAGCGCGCAGGTCTCCACATGCCCCACAAAGTGGCACCAAGCACAGGCCGCTTCTCGTTCGTAGTCGTGACGAACCGCCGTATGCATGTTGCCTCTAGTGGCTAGAGAGACCTTCGATGGTAGGAGCTCCTTCAGCGTGTTGTTAGGGGCTTTGAAAAGGGCGTCGTTGTCAAAGCGGACAAAGGCCAAAAACTCGCAGGCCAAGTGCGCATAGGCTAAGTCGTTATCGACGTGGATCACGCGCAAGACTTGTACCAGCTCGCAACGGTGTTGCTTGGCTGTGATTTTGGTGACAATTGATTTAAAAGAGTCAACAATGGCATCCCTGGATGGGACCGCTGTGACACCAACATTGATACGTAGCTCGACCATGTTGTGGTAGAAGTGGTGGGCCTTTGCAGAGTGCCAAGTAAGCGCCAGTGGGGCCGTAAGCGATGAGTCACGTGCCTTTGCCGAAACAAATCCCGCGGAGATACGGTGGTTGTGTCAGGATCACAGCAGTACACTGACAACAATACTCGAAGGAAGTCCCCCAATGTGCCGGCGGGGTTGACATTGTTGAAAGCCGCCCCCCTCTCAGCGCCTCCGGCCTCTCCGCCAAGCCGGCCCCTTTGCGCGCACCTTCGGCCTCTCAGCCAAGCCGCCCCCTTTGCGCGCGCCTCTGGCCTTTGCAGCCAAGCTGCCCCCTTCGCCCACGCCGGCCTGCTCCACTCATGCTTGTGTGCACTTGGTGGTCGTGGGTTTGATCCGCCTGGAGCGCGATCAGCTTTTTTGGTTTGTTTTCCTTTTTGCTAGCCAAGGCACGGCTTTGGGGTTTTTACCGGTGCTCCCGCAAGCAATCCTTTTTACCCCTGAAGCAACCTCATGGTGTAGTTATTGGCCCATTCCTTTCTGCCCCTGAGGGAGTTCCCTCCCTTTGCTTTTGCCACCTTTCCCCCAGAGCTTGGTCCACTCATCATCATGACTCGTACCCTCCCTCTTTTACCCTTTCACTGGCAATTAAGTCCATTACACTTGATTTGCTGCAAGCCTTCCAATCGGATCTCCTCCTCGGTCGCTCTTGGTCGACTGCCGCCGCCCAGCCAACTTGACCTTCCCACTGGCCTGGTCAGCTGTTTCTTGGATTGTTTTCCCTCCCTCTTCATTTCGACCTCGTTGGCCACCATAGTCCGGTACACTGGACTTGCTGCGAGCCTTGCAACAGCGTATCCTCCGCGGTTGCCTCTCAGTTGACTGCCGCCGCCTTGGTCGACACCTCTTTCGCTCTCTCCCTCGTCTTTTGTGTGTAGGTGTCGTCATCCCCTCCGACGTCGCCTGTCACCGCCTGCAACAACGGCGTGCATCGAGTACGACACTGCCCCAATGACGACGCCCGCAAACGTTACATCGAACAACGCCGTGGCCACCAACGTCACACCAAAGCACCAGCCATTGCCCCACCGGAAGACCCACCTGTCGTAGCAACAATCCCAAGGTTCCAAGATCTTCCGGAGCCATCAACGAGCAATGGTCAAAATTGGTAAAGTTCCCCACTCCGCACACCCGCTCAGGTCCCTCTACACCAGTAATTACATCATGGTCTACATCACTTGCCTCAACCTCCCTTTGTGCTCTTCTGGAAGCGTTCGAACAAGGGGGGGTGTTGAATTTCATTCTACTACAAGCGTTTGAACACTTCAACATTGGGCCGCCGTTCACCAGGCCCGACCTTTTCAGCCAAGCCGCCCCCCTCTTGGTGCTTTCAACTTTGCAGCCGGGCCGGCCTTTCAGCCACGCCGCCCCCTTTGCGCGCGCCTCCGGCCTCTTGGCCAAGCCGCCCCCCCTTTGCGCGCAACTTCAACCTTTGCAGCCAAGCTGCCCCCTTTGCTCCACGCCGGCCTGCTCAACTCACGCTCGCGCGCCGCCGCCTCCACGCCGGAAATTAGTCAGTCTGCACCCTTCAGCCTAGCCGAGCCAATGCCTCCGCCTCACCACAGCCAACCTCATGACCCATTGGCCATGCAGAACATTGCCCACTCATGATGCCCGTTGCTCGCAACCTGAAGCTTGTCGTCCCGGATTGCCTCACTCAACAACTCTGGAATGTGTAGACAAGTTTCCCCTTTGTGTTTGTTGTCCAACACAACACCTCTCAGAGACTCAATGGCCCACTTGGAGTTTGGCCCTTAGAACTTCTCAGCGTGCTTGCATGACTTGCAGTAATTCCCTCACTCACCTGCTAGCTAGAACCTTGCCAGACTCGCGCTCTCCTGTGCCTTTCTTCCTCTTCTCTGCCACTTCCCAACATTAGCCACATAGCTAATCTTTGGTAGAGAACAGTCCGTCCAGCCGTGCCGCATTTGTCTCAGCAGACAATGTCCGCACCGCCTCACAACCTCTCCGTCTGGACCGTCCGTCACAACCCAGCCACGTCGACGCAACCACAGTAGCCCCAGCGGTCACTGCACCGCCTCACAACCTCTCCGTCTGGACCGTCCGTCACAACCCAGCCACGTCGACGCAACCACAGTAGCCCCAGCGGTCACTACACCAACCTCCCAAGGTCCTGCACATCAACATCCAATAAGAAGAAGGACCATTGGTCCCTTGACTGCAAGAACACTCCCGAGGATGGCAAAAAGCCCGATACTGCCAACTCGACTGTCAACTCGCAACACCATGTAGGACGTCTCGCCACCGGCCTTCTCACTCATTGTTGCCAGCTTCGCAACCACTCTTTTGTTGTTGACTCGAGCACCACTTCGCACATGGTCTTGGACAAGTCCCTGTTCACGACCTATTGCTGCATCGCCCCTACAAAGATTGGTGGCATTGCAGGGGGCATAAACGCCATTGGGACAGGAAACATTGCTTTTGTTGCCGCCTCGGGTCATCCAATCACGCTTACCAGTGTGCTGCACACTCCGGGCCTGTTTGTCAACCTTCTCTTGGTCTCTCGACTTTGCGACACCAACAATGTCCGTGTCGCCTTCACAAAACACGGCATCCACATTGACAGGGATGGCAATGACATAGCTGAAGGCGCAAGGCTCAACAAAGGGCTCTACTTACTGGATGCTGATCATTCCAAATGTCAGCAACTTGCTCTCCTTTCTCGCTCACAGTCTTCCGTGCCCTTGCTGACTCTCCACCGCTGCCTCGGACATCTCGCACCGTCCTCCATACAGAAGATGGTTGCCGCTGGTTTGCTGGAGGGTCTTGGGGCCGGATATAGTGACAAAGAGGTAGAGAAGTTTGTCTGCAATGCTTGCCTCAGCGCAAAGGGCCACCGTCTTCCATTTCCCGATTCGGACTTGCACTTGTTGAATTTCATTCTACTACAAGCATTTGAACACTTCAACATTGGGCCGCCGTTTGCCAGGCCTGACCTTTTCAGCCAAGCCGCCCCCCCTTTGCGCGCGACTTCGACCTTTGCAGCCAAGCTGCCCCCTTCGCTTGCGCCGGCCTGCCCAACTCACGCTTGCGCGCCGCTGCCTCCACACCGGAAATTAGTCAGTCTGCACCCTTCAGCCTAGTCGAGCCAATGCCTCCGCCTCGCCACAGCCAGTTTGCTACAGCCAACCTCATGACCCATTGGCCATGCAGAACATTGCCCACTCATGATGCCCGTTGCTCGCAACCTGAAGCTTGTTGTCCCGGATTGCCTCACTCAACAACTCTGGAATGTGTAGACAAGTTTCCCCTTTGCGTTTGTTGTCCAACACGACACCTCTCAGAGGCTCAATGGCCCACTTGGAGTTTGGCCCTTAGAACTTCTCAGCGTGCTTGCGTGACTTGCAGTAATTCCCTCACTCACCCACTAGCTAGAACCTTGCCAGACTCGCGCTCTCCTGTGCCTTTCTTCCTCTTCTCTGCCACTTCCCAACATTAGCCACATAGCTAATCTTTGGTAGAGAACAGTCCGTCCTGCCGTGCTGCGTTTGTCTCAGCAGACCACGTCCGCACCACCTCACAACCTCTCTGTCTGGACTGTCCATTGCAACCCAGCCACGTTGACACTCCCACAGTAGCCCTTGCGGTTGCCACACCAACCTCCCAAAGTCCTGCACATCAACATCTAATAGCACTCCTCAGAGAGACTCGGCCTTGTACATGTGAGATTGACAACCTCCTATGTTTCCTTCTTGCATCATGTCTCCTTTTCTCAGTCTTGCTTTACCTCCTTTTGGCCTGCCTTTCCACACCAGCCGTGCGCTCACCCGAGCCAACCGGCTCCGCGCTCCTCTCTCTCCTGCTAAAGCAACTTCTTGGTCTGGTCTCCTTGAGCAGGCATCACAACTTCATAGTACACAGCAATGTGCTTTCCTTCCCCAAGCGGTCCTTGACTGGCAAATGGTACCTTGTCACATTCCTCAACAATAACTCCCGCAAACTCTGGGCCTACGCAATCACACACAAAAGCAAAGTGTTCAGCGTGTTCAAGACTTGGCTTGCCGAGGTCGAGCTTGAAACAGGTGCGACGCTGAAGGTCCTCCGAACTGACAATGGTGGCGAATATTGTTCAAGAGCGTTCATGGAATTCTGCAAGGCCTGAGGCACACGTCGACAATACTCTATCCCACGAACGCCTCAACAGAACGGTCGTGCAGAGCGGGTCAATCGTTCCATCGTCGAAGGCGTCCTTGCCCTCCTTGCTGACGCCCACCTACCCAAGACGTTCTGGGAGGAGGCTGCAGCTTATTTCATCTACTGCAAGAATCTGTGTCAACACTCAGCCCTGGACAAGGCAACACCACACTTGGTCTGGCAGGGTGACCGCACCACTGCCTTGGCGCTTCACCCGTTTGGCTGTACAGCTTGGCTCACAGTCGCGCCCAAACTTTGCTCCAAACTTGACCCAAAGGCGGTTTGCATTCTCTTCACCGGCTACGACCTGGCTTCAAAAGCCTTCCGCTTCTACAACACTATGACACAGAAGATTATACTTGGCAGAAATGCCACGTTCCTCAACACTGAATTCCCCGGGTTACATGGTGACCCCACCAAGCAAGACGGCAACACGTACTTTGTCAGCGCTCCCATCACCAAACTTCAAGCCACTGTCAAGACGAGGACCCCACTAGTAAGGTCGGCGCACATGGATGTCTCATCCCCTCTTGATGATTCTACCATGAGCGCCGTTGACGTGGCCCCAGGGTACACTGGCGGAACCTTACTTAACTCCACAGATGCCGAATTGTCCTCATCACCGTTGCCTGCACCGCCCTCGTCACCGTCGCCCGCGCCATTGCCTGCGCTTTCACCGTCGTCGGCCGCATCATCATCGCCCTCGGCCTTACCGGCCAACTCTGAAGACTCCGCTGAACCCCTTGACCTCCTCAGTTCACAGCCCCAGGGTCGAGTCGACCTACTCGATGCGAACCATCCGGACTTCAGCACGTATTGTGAGCCCGCATTGGCTGAGGAGTCACCCAATGAACTTGACCTCATTGGGTGTCACTCCCGCGACAAATTGCCGGACAAAATCGATTTCCTCAGCCAACATCATTGTGCATTCATTGCAACCAATGACAACACCTCTGACTTGGAGGCAATTCAGCCAGTCAAGTCGATCACAAGCAACCCACAGACCTGGTGCAAGGCAATGTCTAGCAACAAGTGTGAAGTTTGGGCCATTGCCGCCAACAACAAATTCACTTCCATGCGCAATGACTTCAAGGTCTTCACCATCGAGGACAGAGCCACGGTGCCCGCGGGTGCGACCATTGTCACATCCAAGTTTGTCTGGAAAACGAAATGGAATGCCCTCGGCAAAGTCACTGGACACAAGGCATGGCTGGTGGCGCAAGGAAATCGGCAGTGCAATGGCATCAACTTCAACAAAACGTTTGCACCGGTCACATGCTTCTCCTTGATACGCTCACTCCTTGCGCTGGCGGCCACCAACGGCTTGCACGTGCACCAGGCGGATATTGACAAAGCCTATCTGCATGGTGACCTTGACCACAACATCTGGATGATGGCACCACGCGGCTTCGACCTTCCCAGCGACAAGGTGCTTCACCTGCAACACTCCATCTATGGGCTCAAACAGGCTGGCCAAATCTGGAATCAACACATCAACACTTTGCTTCAAGACCTCGGTTACACGGCGACGGGCACCAATCACTGCATGTACTCTCGGCTTGACAATTGGCGATGCCCACACTACATTGCGCTGTACATTGACGACCTCCTGATGATCAGCCTGGACCTGGCCGAAATTGAACATGTCATCTTGGGCCTGGAACAACACTACGGAGTCAAGCGCCTCGGCCCGGCAGAATATATCCTTGGCATCCAGATCAGGCGGCTCAACAATGGTTCTATCGCTCTATCCCAGGAACGGTACATCATGGACGTGCTTGCTCGGTTCCACTTTGACACCACAACTCACGGCACTACAGTCCCAATGACTCCCGGCCTTTTGCTCACCGCTATCCTGGGTCAAGGCACCAAATGGATCAGGTCATGGTATTTGCAGGCTATTGGCTCGCTCCTCTACATTTCGCTTGGCACCCGCCCCAACATTGCCTTTGCCATGTCCTACCTGGCCCGCTTTGCCAACAACCCCGGTTGTTGTCATTGGATTGCGGTCAAGCACGTCCTATGCTACCTCCGGGCCATGTATTGTGACAAACTGGTGTATGCTCGCGGCCAGGCTTGCATCACGGGTGTGGTAGGTTACTCCTGTTGAATTCCATACACTCTTGCTGTAAGGATTTGGGCAATCCAATACCCAGGTGAGCTGTATCTGAAAGGCACTACCTCAATGAAGTAGGGAGCCCTCACGATTCTTCTACAAGAGCGTGAACAATCGAGACCAAATGAGGAGGAAAGACGCGAAGGGGGGGGGGAGGATTGGCCACAATGTTGAGTGACGCAAAGGCGGCGGCCCAAGTGGTGGCGGGCCAGAGTGTGGGGAGAGGGCAAGCAGCCGTGGGCGCCCCAGGGGCTCACGACGGCAAGGCAACAGACAAACAGTGACTTGAGGATAGGATTGCAGAAGGATTAAGGGAGGAGGGTTGGCCCGTGATGCCAAGGAAGGGTGAAGAAAGAAGACAAGCCCAGTCTACACACAAGGGGTGAGTTTTGCTCTTGGGAAAAAGGTGGGTCACAGAAATGAGCACCGGAAAAAACCCTGCTAGCTCAACACCCACCTAAGACACCAGACGGCACCTGCGCTGAGGAGTGACAGGACGGTTGCATGATCCTTTGTCCCTCAATTATAGCACGTGGAGAGAAACGTGGCTCAGAGCTGGCCGGACCTTCTGGGAAGTCTCAGTGGCCTTGCTCGAGCCCTGCACCCCTAAGTTGCCCCTGGGGAAAGTTGCCGGCCGGTCCCTGGCCCAATGCGCTGGCGCCGGCGCAAGGAAGGAGTTGCGCGCGCCTAAGTCCAGTGGGCAGCGCGCGCGTGCAGTGCCTAAGTCCCCAGCCGCGGAGAAGAGCGCACGCGCATTGCCTAAGTCCGGGCTGCGGAGAGCGTGCGCATGACGCCTAAGTCCCCAAGCCTCAGGACGCGCGCCCGGGAGCGCCAATGCGGCAATGCCCCTGTTGAGCTGCTGGTGGAGTCGGTATACACATGAACAGGGCAATTTGAAAAGGAAGAAAGAAAAGACAAGCAAACAAATGGTGAAGTCAGCGTTGAATACAAACAAGGCTGAAACTAAGCAAGTCACGTGGAAAGGATATGAAGGATGGTAGATACAGCTCACCTGGGTATTGGATTGCCCAAATCCTTACACTATCCCCCCCCCCAGAATTGACCCTACGGCGAGGTGTTGGGCCGGCCAGCTGTCGCCCTTGGCAATCCAGCCTCTGGATGTACTTGTCGAGTCTTGAAGGGGCTTGCAGACGCAACACCGCCTCATTGATCCATACGTCATCAGCGTCCGGACGGCCAACAAAACGCAATAAGAACGAGCGACGGTTGTTCCGGAAGCAATTGTTTAGAACCACATCGATTGCCGCAAAGTCCGAAGCAGGGTCGGCCGCATCTTCAATCACGCACTGCCGGAACAAGCGACCGGGGAAGCGTTTGTTGTCATTCACAAAGTGTGGGCGCAGCAGCAAGGCGTGGAAACGAGGCAGAACGCGAGACATCTTGGGTGGCAGGTCCAGGTCGTAGTTTGACGTTGCCGGATGGGCTGCTACAATGGTGAAGGGCCCAATGTAGCGTGCCAAGAACTTCTGGCTCTGACTTGGGGGAAAAGCCAAGTTTTTAGTGGACAGGTAGACTTTGTTGCCCACTTGAAACTCAGCTGAATCAGGTCAACAATGCTTGTTGGCCTGGATTGATTGGTCAAGTTGCGCGCCAAGGATGGCATCTGTGGCTTCAAGGAGACAGAGGCGACAAATATTGGCAAAGGCATTGGCCCTGGGCACATCCGTAATGGCCCAGGTGTCAACCGGCCAAGTGCGCGGTTGAAAGCCGTAGGTGGTCTCAAAACCAGAGAACCCAGTGGCGCCTGCTGTTGCCAAGTTGAGGGCAAACTCTGCCTCTGTCAAACAAGATGACCAATTGACAGGGGTCCCAGCGCAAAGAAGGCAAAGTGACTGCACCACCATCTTGATCCAATTCTTGCTGGCCCCGTCAGTCTGCGGATGAGCGCTTGTAGACATGCGCAGCTCTGTGCCAACCTTCCATTGCAGCGCCTTCCAGAAATGGGCCGTGAACTTTGGGTCTTGGTCGGATACAATGCTGGACGGGACACCATAGTGCTTGTAGACATCTTGATAGAAGGCTTCGGCCACGCTCTCCGAAGTTGCATTGCTGGGCAGTGGAAGAAGGTGCACAAGCTTGCCAAAGGTGTTGGTTACCACCAGAATTTGGTTGACCATCTTGCAATCGTGCTCAACTGGCGGGAGGCCAGTGACAAAGTCAATCACAACTTGTTCCCAAGGCTGCGACGGGATGGGCATGGGGTGCAGTCGGCCAAAGGGACGCACTGTTGTTGCCTTCATCTGCGCGCATTGGCCACAGGACCAACAGAAGTCAGCACAATCTTGGCTCATGGACAACCACCAGAAATCACGGCGCAAGGAACTTAGCGTCAAATGGAAACCTGCATGTGCCAGGCTCCAATGCACCTTGTTGATGACAAGTTCTTGCAGGGTTGGATCCGGCCGGTCCTCTGCTGCAAAACCAACCGCCACACCTTGGGGAACCACAAGAGCAAGATTTCCGTTGTCAATCACTTGGTAGATGGTGCCGTTGGGCGTAAGGCGGAACTCAGCTTGCCATGTCACCGGGTCGGCCAGGATCTTGGCGCACTGGCGGTCCTTGGCATATGCGGCTGCCAAGGCATTGGTGAAAGGGCGCAGCAGGTCGTCCAAGAAGGCACAACAAGCAACAAGCCCTGGGGCCAAAGGGTCGTTCTGCACCTGTCCCAGCAAATTGAGGGGGTCATCATCTTCATTGACGGGCACAGGGGAGGTTGCACGGCGCACCGGGGCTAGATGCGCAACTTCCGCAACCGGTGGCTCTGATGGCGCATCAAACAACAGGTCATCAAGCTCGAGTTCCTTGACATGGTCCATTGGCTGTGCAGTAGCATCCGGGGACTCCCACAGTCGGGACAAGGAGTCAGCCACATGGTTGTCCTTTCCTGGAATGAACTCAAAGTGGAAATCAAAACAACTTAGCTCCATATACATGCGAACCTGTCTTGGCAATCCGGACGCGGCCTGCGTGTGGAATGTCTGGATCCCGGCATTGTCCAACAGGACCGTGAATGGGTACCCCAGGAGGTGCTGTTCAAACTCCCTGCAGGCAGTGACCATGGCAAGGAGCTCTTGATCAGTCATGTTGTACCTACTCTGTGCCGGGTTGAACTTGGCAGAGTGGAAACAGAATGGGACGGCGGTGTTGTATGTTGGGCCCGACAACAGGCAAGCCCCTATGCCCACAGTACATGCGTCGGTTGCCACAAAGATCCGGTGCTTGCCTGACAAGACCTTGGCGCCGTCAATGGGTGGCAGGACTTGAGGGACCAGAGCCTTCACCTGTGTAAAGGCAGCTTCTTCCCGCTCGGTCCAAGCCCAAGTGACGGACTTACTGGTCAACCGAGTGATGGGGGCCAGGATTGTTGAGAGTTGCGGCAGATGATTGCACATCCAGTTGATTGTTCCCATGAAGTGCTGGACGTCCAAAATGTTGTGTGGCCTTGGCCAGTTCTTGATACGCTCCCACTTGCTTGGATCAACTGCAATGCCCTCGTTGGTGATCACTGCACCCAAGGAATCCAGCTGCGGACTGAACCACTCTGTCTTCCCTCAGCCTAGGTAGAACCAATAGTGCCAGAGTGTTGTGAGCAGTATGCGGATGTGCCGGAGATGGGCGCGGCATGTTGGCAAATGCAGGTGGATGTCATCAAAGAAGATCTTGAGGAACTCCGCACAAGGCTGAAACATCATGTTGGTGACCAGGTTGAGGGTGTTGGGTGCGTTGGTGTCCCTAAATTGCATGACCCGCGAGGTGTAGGTGCCTGTGACAGTAGCAAACCCGGTTTTTGGCACAACTCGGGGAACCACACACACCTGCTCAAACGCTGCGGCCACATCAACCTTTGACCAGAACAGGGAGCGAGCAACATCGGCTTGTACGGTTCGCATGTCCGGGATTGGCAAGAACATCTTGTGCGTGTTGAGGTTTTGCTCCCGAAGGTCCAACACAAATCGCACCTTGGTCAAATTCTTCTCGGGAATTGCAAAGATGGGCAAGGCCAAGTCAATCAGAGCGGGCGTCCACCATCCCCCCTTGGTGTAGTGGTCAACTTGAGCTCTCCACTGCGCATGGAACCGATTGGCCATGGTGTAGATCTTTGGCCTGACCTTCTTCGACGGATCGATCAAGGGAATCTTGTGGTTGACCGGACAAAAGGCGGGAAGCCGATCAATGGGGAGTTCATCAACAAAGACATCATCAAACTCACCAAGGATTCGATTGAGCTGCGTCCGGGCTTCCTCCTTGGTCCAGTCAGCCTGATCTGGTTCTCTCCCAATGATTTCATCCTCGGGCAAAACCCCAGGACTTGGCATACAGACAGGTGTCGCAGTCGTGCACAGTCTTGTCACTGAGGTCAAGTTCCTCAGCTGCACCGATGCGTACCATATCGAGGATGGCGCGAACCGGAAGATGACCGAGACGATGATGCCAAGTCATAAGAGGGGCGCTGACCGTAGAGCGAGTCGCTGAAACTCCTTCGATCATCTTGACGTCAAGCTCGTACGCCGTGTCTGGGCGAGTGCTGACGACGACGGTGTTGTCCTTGGAGACCTTGCAAAGATCGTTGACACCAAAAGCGACCTTGAACCCTAGCGATGTGATCACTCGGACTGAGATGAGGCCAGTCGTCGCACCAGGGAGATGGTAGACGTTCTTGAGATGAATGGTTCGACCTGAGGTAGACTCGAGGATGACCGTGCCGTAACCGGGGCAGACGACGCGCTGACCCGATGCAGTCTCGACCGAGAGAGGTTGAGCGACGAAGTCAATGATCGACGAACGATCGCCAGTGTGATGATGAGCAGCACCAGAATCGATAATCCAGCGCATGACTCGAGTCGTAACGGAGTTGGCAACTTGAACCGAGAATGAGATCGGCTCAGAGACTACCGCAGCTTTGTTCGTCTTCGACTTGGGAGACCCCTCCAACTTGTCCAAACGATTGTTGGGGTTGTTGGGGTTTTTGTAGCAGTCCGCAGCGACGTGTCCCTTCTTGTTGCAATGCGTGCACTTGAGGGGCGCAAAGTGGCCAGCGCACCGGCGTTGGACTTGGTGATCACTTGGTTCGAGTTGACCAAGATGGCGGCAGTCTGTCGACGTTGCGCTTCATTCTCGATCTGACCAATGACTTGAGTGGAGGTAACGACGTCGTCGGGATTCGCGTGAGCTTGTTCGAACCACATGTTGACATTGCTCCAGGATTCGGGCAAGGAGTTGAGGATGAAGATGCAGAGGTACTCGTCGGAAATGGCTTTGCCGATCTTTGCGAGCTCCTCGTAGCACATACGCAACTTGGTTAGGTGCGCATCCATGTCTTGACCTTCGACGTACTTGGTGGCGAGTAATCTGACGAGACCAGTGTAGAGCGCGTTGTGACCACGCTTCCTGAACTTGTTCTCGAGTATCGTCCACATCTCTGCCGATGTCTCAGTGTAGGCGAGCACGCCTTGAAGGGTGATGTCAATAGTATTGAGAATGTTTTCTTGGCACCATTGATCGCGTTCGTCCCATTTGTCTATGTCGTCTTGGCTTGCGAAGTCGAGGACAGGACGAACTTCGACTCCGATAACAATGTTGAACGACTTTGCCCGCTTCATGTAGACCGAAAGACGCTTGTACCATGATGGATAATCAGAGGCAATCTTGAGTCGAATGAGGGAAGACTTGTTGTTGTCCGAAGACAATGACGCCGGGAGCGTAGCAGCTAGGCTTGTAAGGCTCATAACCTATTGTTGCTAGGGGGTGATCCGCTATGTATCTCGCTTATATAAATCTGAACGACACTTCAGTCAGTCTTCAGTGCGAGAGCGAATAAGGAATATGAATTGACAACTACCTGAACGACACTTCAGTCAGTCTTCAATGCGAGAGTGAATGAAGAGAGAAAGAGACGAAGTGTCGCCCAAGTGCTAAACAATCTGCTAGAAATGCCCCGCCTCCCCAATTAGATGGCGGGCCCAATTAACTGCAGCCAGGGTAAGATGGCGATCCCAGTCGAGTAGAAACATCCTGCCATTCTTCCATTTAGTCATATCTTCAGAGTCAAGAAGAAGCCAACCCTCCAAATCCAATACCGTCCTTCCTTCGTCTTCGAACTCGGATCCTAATGTAGAGACTTGTTGTTGACAGCTTGCAACCACCGGTCGGTGCGATTGCCCGGTACAGCACCCATGACTTCAAACATTTGGGTCAAAGCCTTGGCACGGTGATGTTGTTGGGTCTGCTGCTCGGGAGTCTGCTTGGTATTTTGAATCGCGGCGGTGGCGTAGGTCGCGGCGGCGATAGGGACTTGCGTCTCCTTTGTCCCAATCGGGACGCTCGTCGCCGCGGACGCCGATGGTGGGGGTAGAGCCCCTGGGGGTGGGCCGGTGTTGCCGGTCTCCATGCTAATGTAGGCTGATGTATCGATGTGTCACTTGTAGCTTCGAAGGTGGCGGATGGCGCGATTTCGAAAGCATTTTTTTTTGTTTTTACTGGGGCTCATAAATTGCAATCCTTCGGGTTGGCTGGGACCGCTACAAAAAGAGCTAAAAGAGGTTCTAAGCAGTGGCGACAAGCAGATGGGTGAAAATCAAACCCCTGCGCGCAAAGGGCGCCGCGCAGATCAAAACCCGCCGAGCACCTAACTCGGACTCCAACGGGCGGTGAGTCTGCTGCCGCTTCACATCCCAAGATCGGGAGCGAAGATACGTGATAAACGGGGAGCACATAGAAAGAAGGGGGGGGGGGGGGGGGTGGCTTCCTAACTCGGTCGAGACGAAGACTTTTTTTTTTTTTTTTTTTTTGTCTTTTTTTTTTGTAGAAACTGTTCATCATATTGCCCCCAATTCCTGTTCCCCCTGCTTGGCCTACGGAAAAACTAGAAGGAAGTCGACGATGATAACACAAACCGCCCGCCAAAGTGCGAGAAACGGGCCGGTGTCCACCAATCCAATAACGGGATTCAAGTGCCCCAGCCAAGCGGTTGCTCCCCCCCAGGAGACTAATGAGAGAGAGAAAGAGAAAGAAAAGAAATGTACTAACGACAGAAGGCCCACCCCACAGCCACTTCCCACTCGGTCGAGACGAAGACAAGAGCACGACTGCGCAACCACCACGACCCTCGACGCTCCAAGTCTCTGCTCAGTCACAACAAGACGCGGTGAAGGTCCCTCAAAACCTTCCCCTCGGCAGTCCCTGGCCCCTCAAAGCCGACTTTCTGCCTGTGTCCGCTGATCCCTCCCTTGACTCAGAACCCCGAAGCCAAAGAGCGCGAGCCACACCGAGTCGACGCCAAATCGCGAGATGGTCCATGATCCGCAACGGTGAACCTGTAAAAAATGAAAGAGGAAAGCGAGCTATTTAGTGTACAGTAGGAGAAAATGATGTCGCGAGAATTTGGTGTGTGTGTGGTGGTGGGGGGAAAGTCGAACCCAGCCTCTACTGCCCTCTCCTCCCCCAAGCTCCTCCCGCCCTCAGCTTCAACCTCTCCTCCAAGATGATCCTCCTCCTCCCAACACCCTCCATCCTCGTACCCCACTTCTGCATCCCCCACCTCCCGCTGCTGATCATCTCCAAGACCAGCCCGGTGAATATTTCGATCGTCCTCCCCGCTCCTTCTTGATCGCGCAGACTGGCCTTGAGCTTCGGAAGTCCGAACATGCGTTGAACGGCCGTGTAATGCGTGTTGTCGATCGTGTCGAGCCCCAGTGCGTCGCAGAGCACGCCCCTTGCCGCGATCCAAACGTTCCCAGAGTCAACGCAGTCGAAGAAGTAGTGCTCCCGATCGTCCTTGGGCGCTCCACAGACGAGGCACGCGGGCGAGTCGTCGTGCTTTTGATGAAACTGCAGACTCCGAGTCGGGGTGAAGTTCCTGACGAGCTTGAACCACACCTCGCGTTCCCTCGCCGTCAATGCCTTCGAGTTGACCCCCTTCCAGAATCCCTTGAGATCGTCGGGCTGCAGCGAGTCCCTGAAACCGATCGTGTCGGTGAAGGCCTTTGCATTCAAGACTCGGCGGACGCGACGGATGGTGTATGGCCGATCCATGCTGAGCAAGTTGTATTGTGTTGATTGGTCTGGGAGAGCCGGTCTCGGAAGGCGCTGCGGCGGGTCGATCGGATGGGGCAGGATCGACTCGAGCGGCGTGGTGGGGCGGACCTCGGATCTGGGGCGGACTCGGGGAGGCCCGTTGATTCGTACTGCCGCGACCGGTTGAGCTATTGGTGTGAACCTCAATCGATTGATTGCATGTCGGTACCATACCACGATGTGCTCTCGTTGTGGGCGGCCCCGTTGATCGTATTCGCTGTTGCTGACAACCACATCCGTCGGCGGCGTCCAGAGATGAAAGCCCCCGCCCGGGTACAGCTCGCGTCGAAACAGGTCCGCAACCTTGGCGTAAATGGCAAACGCAGCATAGTCGGCGTCGTAGGGTGGTCGCGACACAGCTGGTGCTCCCGGTAGGTAGTGAAGGGTGTGCAACTTGATCGGAAGAGCGAGAAGGTTCGCGAGCGTCAACGTCCTCGGCTTGACTTGCGCATCGTGCGTCGATGGTACCTTCAGCACGGCCTGCCATCTTGGGTGTAGATCGGTTCGGATCGGAGTGTAGTCGCAAGGCCACGCATCGGTTGCCAAGTCAAAGTCGGGGGCGGGATGGGCTCGTACAATCGCCGCGCGCGCAAGTCCCTGCCAGATCGCATCCGAACCACCAAGAAGCACGTCCCAGACGCGTGCCGCAACCGAGTCGACGACGTCCTGCATCCGCATGACCCCAAGACCCCCCTTGAACATCGGTGTGAAGACGACGTCCTTGCCATAGCACGACCTCCTCTTGCCGCCGCGGACAAAGTCGGCGAGAATGCGATCAAGCTCCTTGACGACCTCGAGCGGTGGAATGTCGGCGGAGAGGATGTGCAGAATCTTGGGAATGGCGTATCGGTTGACGTAGAACGCTCGGGTGTGGTGTGTGAGCCCTCGGTCCCGTGCCGAATCGAGCACCGCTTCGAGCCGTGCGACGAGATTCACGTTGGCGAGTTCGGTGTTGCCGGTGGGGTCGAAAGATAGGCCGATCCACTCGAGCGACTCGCCCTCGGCCTTGACGACGAGCGGACGATCGCCAGCCTCCCAGCGACAACCGATGGGTAGTACGACGGTCTTGTCGGTGTTGAGCCGGCCATTGGTTGCGAGCCTCCAGTCGAGCGCCAGGTCGTCGAGCAAGTTGAGTGACTCCGAGCCCGCGACGGCGACGACGACGTCATCGGCAAACGCAAGGGATGTAATGGCGCGGCTCTGTGGGTAGGGGTGAATGGTAGGAAGCGAGAGGTTCAGCGCGATGCCTCGACGGTGCAGAGCATCCAGGAACGGCTGGAACACGACATCCCAGACCGACGACGACGCCGGGTCCCCTTGGCCGAGCCCACACGTCAGCCGCACCGGCGGAGTCAAGAAGCCGTTGATGATATATCGCGCCGTGGTCGAGTCACCCGAGTAGAGCATCCTCAGAACGCGTTGGAAGGCGGCAGGAGCGCCGAGAGCGTCGAAGATGGCGAAGATCCATTCGTGCTCGACGAGGTCGTAGGCCGACGATTGGTCAAGAGACAAGAGCGCCGCGTCAGGGAACTCGGTGCCGCGCGCGCCCAGCTCCTCGATCAAGAGTCGCAGGTGGAATGACGCGTCCGCCGATCGGCGGCCCTTGACGAAGCCGTGCTGTTGCGGTGGGAGCAGGTCCGGCAGCACGTGGTTGAGTCGCGCAACGTAGACCTTGGTGAAGAGCTTGTAGTCGCACTCGCGCAAGGTGATGGGCCGGTACGACGAGAGCTCGGCGCGATCGGCCCCGATCTTGTGGTGCTTGAAGAGCAGGCGAACGAGTCCTTGCCCCTGCTTCGGTGAAAGCGAGCCGGGCTCGGTCATCGCGTTGAAGGCCCTGCTCAGCGCCTTGGCCCACGCCCGCGGCGCTGTGTGATAGAGCTCGTAGGGCACGCCAGATGGACCCGGCGATCGACCGGGGTGCGTTGTTGCGATTGCGGCTACGACCTCGTCCTCGGTGATGGGTTGCTGCAGCAGCTCGATGTGCGCTTCCGAGAGTCGTCACAGAAAGAGCGGGTCCGAGCTCGGGTCGTCGCAAGTGCGCGCCGACCTGATCGGCGCCAAGAAATCGTCCCTAAGTCGCTCGACGTGGTCCCGATCGCGCGGCTCGAGATTGTAGAGGCGCTGAAAGTGCGCCTGTGTGTGGTCAAGCACGACGTCAATGTCATGTGTCAGCTCTCCGTTGGGCAATCGCAGTGCTGTGATCTTGGAATCCGAACTCCGTGCCGCGAGCTTGGCGTGGACCGGCCGCGACAGTCGTTCCTCGGTAGCGATTTCGGGTATGTGGGCTCGGATCCGAAGTTGGCGTGCACGCTCGTTGACCGCTCGCCTAAGTTCCTCCGTCGTCCGCGTCCATTCGGCCGTCTCCTCGTCCCCCATCACCGGCAACGCCTCCAGATCCTGCACCCTTCCCACCAAGACCGCCATCCGCTCCACCCGCTCCCGATGGTCCCTCCTCGCCAGCTCCCGACCCTCCTTCTCGCAGTTCCCCAGCACCACCTCGAGCTCCCCCACCGGTTCCTCCCCACTCGCTCCTTCCAACCATCCTTCCAACATCCCCTGGAACTCCGCCGTCTTGAAGGTCGCCGCGTTGATACGATGTAATTGGTTTGATGTCGTTGGCAAACTGTTGTTGGGTTGAGCCGCGTCTCCTCGCTCGTCCGAGAGAACTAGGACGATCGAGACCGGTCGGTGATCCGAAAGGTCCTTGGGGTGGTCGTAGATCGTCGAGGCTTGGACGAGTCGCTTTTGGTGGGTGCGCTGCAGAAGGAAGTAGTCAAGTCGTGAAAAGGACTTTGGTCGCTTGCGGACGATGTTGGGTTGAGTGAAAGATGGTGTGAGCGGGTGTTTGAATCGTATGCAGTCGGTGTAGGGCGAGTCGAGCTTGCCGATCAGGATCGGCCAGTGATGGCCGTGCCGACCTTGGTTCCGCCGATCGATCGCCGGCAGCGGGCAGTCGTTGAGATCGCCGCCGAGGAGTCGAAGGTGGGTGCTCTGCGTCCTGTTGAAATGTAGTTTGTCAAAGAATGTGAGTCGTTGTTTTGTATCGACTGGTGCGTAAATGTTGTTGATCTCGAGTATCCGGATGTCGCCTCGAAGTCGAAAGGAGGTGACCAGGATTCGTCCGTCGAGTGCCGAGTGGGTGCGCAAAATCTCGGCATCGATCAGGGGCGAGTCGGCGGGGATCAGAGTCAGACAGTGTTTGCTGATGAAGACCTTGCCCTCGTACTCGTCCTTGATACATTGCCAGAGTTCCGGTTTGATGAAGTGTTCTTGTAGTAGAATGGCGGATGCTTTGAATGTTGATAAATAGGTGTAAATGTTGCGTCGCTTTTCCGGGATCCCCATGCACCTCCTCACGTTCCAGCTGGTGATGGTGTGCTTGATCATTATTGGGTAGGCGATGTAGACGTGCTCTTGGCGGCAGTGTCGTCCTCAAAGAGTGGGAATTTGGGGAGAATGTCATCCTCAGGCTCGTGGTCGGACCAGCGCTTCTCCTCCTCCACCCCTTTACCCTTCTCCGCTTTCGCCTTGGCCCCCTCGACCTGCATCGCCGCCGCCGCCGACATCGACCTCGTCACCCTCTTCCCCTGACCCGCTACCTCCTTTCCTGCTCGACCTTTGACCCTGTTCAGAACGCGCTTGATATCGACCAGGTTGTCGCTCGGATCACTGAGATCGGCCACCGCTTGCGACCTCTTCATCTTCTTGTTCGACCCGGAGCCGGTGCCACGAATGTTGATGAATCGCAGTTGTCCATCTTCCTGACCCCACTCTGCAAATTGGTGGTGAACGAGCGGTTCCTCCGCGTCGAGTTGGGCGTTGATGATCGCCTCCTTTTCTGCTTGGACACGTGCAGCAGCTTCGGCGTTAGCTCGGTCCCACTCCGCACCCTCGCGCAGCGACTTTGCCAACGTCTCAGGAGATAGTGGAGGCCACGAGGGACTCCGAGGAGTCGACTCGCGGGAAACCGTGGTGATCGTCGTTTGGTCGTCGTCGATGATCATGATGCTGTCGTCCTGTACCCCCTGTTCCTGCTCGACCTCTTCTTCCACCTCCACCTCCGTCTCCGTCCCTTCGTCCTCCTCCTCTGCTCCATCTTTCATCACGTCATCCCCATCGTTTCCTTCGTCCTCCCTTTGTTCGCTTCCCTCCGAGCTGTCGTCCTGTTCGTCCTTGTCGTCCTCGTCGTCGTCCTTGTCATCGTCCCTGTCGTCGCCTCCCGCCTTGTCGATGCCCGCTCCGGCGTTCCCATCCGAGTCCGAATCCTCGTCGTCCGCCTTGGCGCCCGTATCCTCGTCTCCTTCTTCGACCTGCTCCTTTTCCTCGCCTTCCTTTCCTGCATCCTCCTCCTCGACGTCATCCTCCTGTCCTCCTTCGACCTCGAGCCCCGCAAATCGGTTCCGCGATTCGAGTTGGTCGGTTCCGAGGGCGCGGCTAGGGGCCACAACCTCGGAAGCGTCGTTGTCGGTGTTGTTGGTGCTGGTGGTGTCGTTCTTGTTGTTGTTGGTGTTGGTTGGGTTGTTGTGGTGCTTGTTGTGCCTTCCGGTGTTGTTGTTCGCTTCCTTCTACCTCCTCTCCTGTTCCAGCGCGCAGGTCTCCACATGCCCCACAAAGTGGCACCGAGCACAGGCCGCTTCTCGTTCGTAGTCGTGACGAACCGCCGTATGCATGTTGCCTCTAGTGGCTAGAGAGACCTTCGACGGTAGGAGCTCCTTCAGCGTGTTGTTAGGGGCTTTGAAAAGGGCGTCGTCGTCGAAGCGGATAAAGGCCGAAAACTCGCCGGCCAAGTGCGCATAGGCCGAGTCGTTATCGACGTGGATCACACGCAAGACTTGTACCAGCTCGCAACGGTGTCCCTTGGCTGCGATTTTGGTGACAATTGATTTAAAAGAGTCAACAATGGCATCCCTGGATGGGACCGCTGCGACACCGACGTTGATACGCAGCTCGACCATGTTGTGGTAGAAGTGGTGGGCCTTTGCGAAGTGAGCCTTTGCAGAGTGCCAAGTAAGCGCCAGTGGGGCCGTAAGCGCCGAGTCACGTGCCTTCGCCGAAACGAATCCCACGGAGATACGGTGGTTGACCACACCGGCCCTGACGAAAGACGAGTGTTGGATACCCCTAATCTGGGGCGCAAACGCCGCAAGGTGCTCGGGAAGGGTGACCTCGGCGTCGAAGCACAGGGGCGATTGCGGGGAGAGCAGTCTCGTGACGCAACCGAGCAGATCGGCCTTGTCCGCGGGAGAGGCCTTCGAGGCGCCTTGGACGGTCAAAGTGACGTCGAGAGCAACGTCGAAGATGTTTCGAATGGATCGATTGGCGTTGAGAGCCGAATACTTGAGCGATGTAGCGGTAGCGACAGGGTACTCGTCGGTGGCGAAGGTGGCTTGCAACCACCGGTCGGTGCGATTGCCCGGTACAGCACCCATGACTTCGAACATTTGGGTCAAAGCCTTGGCACGGTGATGTTGTTGGGTCTGCTGCTCGGGAGTCTGCTTGGTCTTTTGAATCGCGGCGGTGGCGTAGGTCGCGGCGGCGATAGGGACTTGCGTCTCCTTTGTCCCAATCGGGACGCTCGTCGCCGCGGACGCCGATGGTGGGGGTGGAGCCCCTGGGGGTGGGCCGGTGTCGCCGGTCTCCATGCTAATGTAGGCTGATGTATCGATGTATCACTTGTAGCTTCGAAGGTGGCGGATGGCGCGATTTCGAAAGTGAAAGTGAAAGTGAAAGTGAAAGTAAGTCATAAAGTGCTTATTTTCGTAGTTATCAGTAAAACAAAGGCTCCGTGTCTGTTCCATAATTCTCAGTAGTATAGAGGTAGAATCCACGCCTGTCACGCGTGTGGCCCGGGTTCGATTCCCGGCTGGGAAGTTATTTTTGACGAACCCCATCACTTATCGGACCATTACTGAAGCTGTGGTGTTCCTGTTCATTTTTGAAAGCATGTACAAGCTCTTTGGTGGCTTTTGAATTTTTGGGTCATTTTGGTGAGACATTCAAAGAGAAACCCTTGGGCACTATAGGCCCCCGTACCGGTGATCCCCCGCGCCTTTCGAACCAAGCTACAGCGTTCCCAGTATTTTCCTTTTCTTTTTTCGTTGACGTAAAACAGTGTTCATACCTATTTTGTAATTTATGGACAACAGCGTGAGTATGTATGTCATTGCCTCCAGAGCCGGCGCCGGGCTGGCGTCAATCATGTGATGCCGCACGCCGGCGGTGTGGAAATCCCGGCGGCGGACCACTGGCGGTGTTTGGGGCTGAACAACGATATCTCACGCCGTAAAGAATCCCGCGTGACCCAATCTAGTTCTTCCTTTCCCTCCCACTCTCATAGAAACTTAGTGAGACTTGACCAAGGGGCTCCCCTTGGCATTATGCCCCGGTCAAAAGGTCGCCACTAGGGTGGGCCACCTCGCCAAGTGCTTGCGCGCAAGTGTAGCGCCGTACTGGGCCGGCTCGAGCGCCCCTGCTCGACCCTCCTCTTTGTCTCCCTGCCATCAACAGAATTACATGCCCGCTAGTATTGCGACAATACGAGCCCGCCGTGCAGCCTTGCAAGACCAACAGCATGGTCAGCGCAATGCCCGACGCGACGCTGAGCGTCCCACCACCACCTCCTCCTGCGCAAAGGCGAGTGCGCGGGGCTCGAATCGCGCTCACACCACTCAAGCCCAAAGTTTCCATCCGCGACTACCTTGGCCCTCAGGCGGCCGTGTACACCGAATGCACGGCTCGACATTGGGAGTGCGAAAGGATGAAATTGACCGGACACTTGGGCACGTGCTGCTCGCTGGGCAAGGTGCAGCTGCCTCCCCCTCCCCACCCCAATCCCAAGTATCGACAGCTACTTGAAGGCTCGGATAGCGTTCGTTCAGTTGCTCCGTCCAACAACACTCGTCTTCAGGAGACTCACATACTGAGCTGTGCGGCAGTATCCCCACGTACACAGAAGCTAGAGCATTGCTCGCGAACGCTCGGTCGTACAACAACGCGCTGTCATTCACTTCGCTCGCTGCTCACTTTGACCAGCCTCTAGTGGGCACTCTAGGACCCCCCGTGTTTCGCGTGTTCGGTCGCCTTTACCATCAACTCGGTGTCCTGATCCCTGCCGTCAATCAACGCCCAGCCTGTGCCCAAGCATGGCTCATCGACCGGCTGAGGCCGCCGACACTCGACTTGGACCAGACGGCGCAGACATTTGCATACAATGATCCACTTTGACCAAGCTCGAGTCCATGTTGCGTACCGGCAACCGCTTTGTGAAAGAGTTCGCATCGGCCAAAGCTCGCGCAGTTTGGGATACGGCCACAGAGTGGGTCCTGCGCCTCTGTCTACCACCACGCCTTGACCTAGACCGACGCACCCGCAACCTTCCTACGTCGAGCACGGAGATGGCAATGCATATCTGCGATTCCGAAACCAACACGGGAGATCGTGGACCGCAAGGCCTGTCCCTTTCAGGTTCACGGTGATCGACGTCCCGATGATCGGCCCAAGGACCAAGTCGTCAGCTCGCTCCATCCGTCCGCGATGCCCCTCCGTTACCCACTACTATTCACCGCAGGAGAAGATGGCTTCCACCTTGACATTCCTCTTTGCGGGTTCAATCAAGCTGGGCCGCCGATCGCGAGAAAACGAGAGCAGATCGACAATGGTGTCCAATTGCGCGAGGTGCGCGAGGTGCGCGAGGTATTTCCGGTCTCGGTCTGGATGACACGAATAGGAGGACGAAGATCGCGACGATGAGATTGAAGACGACGAAAATAATGTGATAGTGAAAGTAAGTGTTTACTGCTACTTCTCACATGTTCCAGTCTGTTGAGACGCAAGCACAGACTGACATAGAATGTTTGAAGGTCAAGGAAAAGGGGCCAAGGTGGATCAACCCGAGTCTCGCGTTCTCAATGGACCGCGTACTACTTGAACGAACGCGACGACTACTTCTTAATCCCGCATTACACCTACACCCAGCGTTTCTTCCGCGAGTTCGTAATTGACGGATACCTCCAAGTCGAGATCGATTGACTCTACTATGTCCGGTTTCGTCAAGAAAACCTGCGCCTCACCACGGCCCAAGGCAACACCGACGGTGTAACGGCTTGACCCCGGATCAAATTCGATGTTCGGTGATTTTGAGCTCGCATTCAAGAATAGCCCGCGCAATATCATGCAGCGCTACCAACATGCGATGGCGTGCGTTGTCAGACGTGGAAAGCCTTCGCTGTTCATCACGGTGGCGTGCAACCCCGAATGGCCGGAAGTCAAGGCTGCACTGGGGCCAAACGAAAAAACATACAACCGTCCGGATCTCGTTGCACTAGTGTATGAAGCCAAGTTGAATGCACCAACTCTGCGACGACGTTTTGGGTACCGGGCAGGCTGTTTCCGCGATGAACGGAGCATAATTTCTTTGCTGTACTGCGTATTGTGTGCTGTCACCTCTGCTGAAATCATGTGTTCAAATCTCCTGCTATTTGAATTTCGTCCTCCAGTGAATTTGACGGGTTCCCACTGGTAAAGTCTAAGTCTCAGAGTTTGAAGCGCTCGTTCGGTCATTTCAGGTTTTTGAGTGGGGCTACAGACACGCGCAAGTTGATTGTACAAGTCAAAAGGTGTAGCGAAATAGAGAGACACTCAAACAATGCTCAGAGAGCGAGCTCTGTAATATACAAGCTTGAAGAGGGGCTCAGGGGTCACTTGAAAAGCGAGCGAGTCTTTCCAGCAAAGACACCATTTGCTCAGGGCTGTGGGATCATCATGTTAGATCAAGTCTGATCAGCTTGTTGAATATCATGTACAGCATAAGACCGCATAAGCATACCTTTCCAGCACAGCATTTGCCATTGTCATGCGAGCTCCTTGACTTTCCTTGGCCTCAATCGCAATCATGAACATCGAAGCAGGGTCAAGGCGGCTGGTGCGCGGTTCCAGAAGCTCCCCATCACTGGACCGTGCTTGATCTCCCAAGGAAGGGAAAAGCAAAAGCGACTCTGGAGCTGGGATGAGCGGAGGACCGCTTGAAGGGGTTGAAGTGCTGAAGATCCGAGCCATAGAGTGGAACTGATTTGCGGAAGAGTCACGAATCAGTCCCACCGGCAAAACAGAAGAGAGGCTGGATTGGTCCCACTCACCATGTCTTCATCGGTCTTGTCATCTCCAGCGCACATGCAGAACTCGGTGTCAGCATACTGGTATAGTAGGCGCTGGACGATCTCTCCTTTGTTTGTGTGCGCCGGTCGAACTTCCACATTCTTCTTGCCCTGTAGTTTAACGGTGCATGGCCTTCAGAGAATTGCCAAGACCGGCAGTTGAAGTTGTTAAGTGCACTCACCACAAGCACATCAATAGGCAAACTCTCTTGCATACTCTCAAGCATTGCCTGACATTCCTTGGCTGAAGACATACCAGTACAGCAGCGACGTAAGTTAGTAACGATTCATATCCGTCGAATGGAGATAGGGAGGTACCTTGGAAGAGCCCAAACACCGGATCAGCATTGCGGTAGTGAAACGTCACACTGCTTGCCTTCTTCTCCACAAACGAGCCTTGTGTGCGCGCCTCATAATCTGTGTAAAGAAAATTACGCATGAGAAGACTGAGATATGAACCCCACCAAGAGAGTGCTGGCACCACTAACATCGGAAAATTCGCAGCACGTCTCGCTTCCAGTCCATGTCCAGATGCTCGGTCAAACTCGTCCACTTCTTCGCTCCTGGCGCTCGGAAGAAACAACCGTGCTCCGCTGACATACCCAGATTCTGGATGTGGCCTAGTTGCTGCTCGAGAAAGTCGCCGTCGCGACCTGAAATGATGAAGACGACGTTGTCCGGGTTGGCGGTGAGGATCGGCAGCGACTTGAGCAAGCTTTGAGAGGGGACCGCGTCCGACGGGTTCTTGACGATGGGCGTAAGGGTCCCATCTGCAACCGTATAAGAGCACAACGATTCAATCTCAAAGTCCCAGGGTCAGACCACACGCACTACAGCAGCACCACACTTACCATAGTCAAAGAGCAGAAGGCGCTTCTTCGCACTTTGGAATCGCGAGACGAGGTGATCGACGTCCAGCGGAGGTGTGTTCTGCGAAGCCTGTTCTCCTTGCAATGACTCGAGTAGCTTCAGGATATTCGTGTGAGCCCAAACCGCGGCTGTTTGACTGGATACGGTCGCATGCAGGGCCGCATGGCGCAACTCCTTTTCGGCGGTCGACATCGTGAGGCAAGACTCGATCGCATGCGCGACACCCTACGACGGAAGGGGAAGGATGAGTCTTCTGAATGCACACAGTATGGTCGCAAGTAACTCCCGGCACTCACGCCAAGGTCCCATGGGTTCACTTTGATCGCTTTGTTGAGTTGCGACGACACTCCCGTGAACTCGGAGACAATTAGCTGTCCTTTGGCCTCAGCTTGACATAGAATGTATTCCATGCTGGTGGTGTTCATGCCGTCTCGAATCGACGTGACCAGCGCAACGTCGGCAACGGTGAGGAGTGCAAAATACTCCTGCACGCATGAGACAGATGTTGGAGAAAGTCAATCCATCAGTGACCGCGAGCCCCCCGCCATGCCTCGTGAGTGTCTTTACTCACATCTCGCTCAATGGTCTGGTGGTAATGATGCACGGGCTGGAATTCGAGCGACCCATGAGCGCCATTGATTTGATCAACAAGCTCGGACACTTTCGTTGCAAGCGAAGGAGAGTCGCCGGGGCTGGGCGACGTTACTTGTATGAGCACAACCTTGTGCGCCCATTCCGGATAAGTTTGAAGGAAGCGCTCGAAAGCTCGCAGCTGTGGCATCCGTCAACCCGGAAGTAAGTCAGCAAACACGCTTTTTGATCTCTTGGGCTGACATACTTTTGGTAGAACACCCTTGGTGGGGTCAAGCTTGTCGCGGCCGACGATAATCTTCTTCCCGGCGTAGATTCGACGCAGCACCTCGGCTTTTGGCGCGACGCCGGGTGCATGTCTGCCGGATGATCAGCCAGGGAGTAAACATCGCAATCAGTCGCTTGACGAGAGTTCTCGACGACGCAACAGGGTCCGTACCGGTCGATTTCAACGTTCTCGACATCGATGCCAATCGGGCAATGCGCTATTCGAGTGATGCTGCCCTTTGCATCGACCCCACCGGATCCGGCCTCATAGCCCATGACGCGCACGCACGACGAAAGGAAATGGCGAGCATAAGAATGGGTCTGGAAGCAAATGAGGTTGCAGCCGAGCATTCCGTCGAGAAGTGACTCGCGGCCTGGTGCGAGCGAGCATCACGAAGCGACAGGTCAGTGCACAAGCTAATTGTAGGAGCACGATCCAGGCCATCATAGCGCAACGCACGAGGAAGGTTCCGGAAGTATTCCGAGGAAGGGAATGGGCAATGCAGGAAAAGGGAAATATACGGCGACGCGTTGGGCAGCAACTCGCGAAGCATTTGCGGGACGAGCAACAGGTGGTAGTCATGCACCCAGATCTACGGCGTCAACTAAGTCAATTCGGAACGTCTCGGCGGCGGCGGCGGCGGCAACGGACGAATGAGGCGCGGATCGACTCACCAAGTCCCCAGGCACATACGTCTCGGCGACTTTGCAAGCGTAGACAAGGTTTGTTTCGTAATAGCTCTGCCAAGCGGCATCCTCGGTCTTCTTGTCGAGCGTATCAGGGAGGGCGAGGTAGTGAAAGATTGGCCACAACTCGGTCTTGCAGTAGCCCTCGTAAAAGTCTGGACTCGTATACAAACGAGCCACTCAGAGTGGGTCAGTCGCTTCGACTCTCAACGCGTCCAAGACACGAAAGGAGGACTACGCACCAGAGTGGACTTTGTCATCGAGCCAAACGGGCACGCATCCGGTCGCGGCGTTCGATGTACCGGCCATGTTGCGCAGACCACGCTCGAGGTCCTTCTTTTCCGTTCCACCGAGCTCAGCCTGCCTCAGAACCTCCCCGTCGGCCTGGATCAAGTCATCGGGTCGACCAACAACAACAAGAGGCCCATCGGTCAAGCTCTTAAGCCCCGAATTGAGGGCAGCGTGGCCGCGCCGAGGATGCAAGACCCAACGGTGCCTCTGCTGCGGCGGCTCAAGGATGTCCAGGGCGGCTGCGTGTAGGGAATTGGGAGATGGCGCGCGCGACGGAGGGCAAGGCGGGTGGAAAGATGGACGCAGTGACTTGGCGGGCTCGGGGAAGTTGCTCGGCGGTATCTTGTGGCGTGCAGGAGGCGGCGAGTGGAGAGCGCGAGTGCGAAGCAAGGGATCGCCCGAGCGCATTTCGAGAGGCGTCTGAGCGCCCGAGGCGAGCAGGGGTTCGTCTTTGTCGTCGGCAATGATCTGGGCATCGAATGAGGTCGAATGGGACTTGGTGGGGTGGAGCGTGCAAACGTCTAGGCAAAGCCGGGGATGCGAACATGGAACAAGGGGCACTACGTTGAGCCATCGGTTTCAGACGCACACAGTCCGACGAGTGAGTGGCAACGATGGACTCACAGGGCAACGAGTGGACCACAACGCTGTGAACGCCAGTGTGCAGCAGCAGGTCAAGCGTCAGCGAACAAGTCCTACTAGCGCCGAGCACTACTAGATAGTATATAAGTCATAAATTCCAGCTAGGTCTGTTCAGAGACATAATTCAACAAACGCAGAGCCAATTAGCTCCTGCCGACTTCGACTCCTCTCTGATCGTGCCTCGGCCGTAGCGCGATGGACGCCGGAGAGAGGTGGAGCGAAGCCGACAGGGCGAAGAGACGACCTGGGCCGGCAGTGTTGGGTCAGCGAGCAAGGTTGCCCTCGTAGCCATGGCTCAGACGCACGCGACGCCGCCGGGGCGTACAGGACAACCAAGTGACTGAAGCTTACATAGTACGACCACTGACAGGCCTCCCGCGATGTCCGAGCTCCTCCTGCCACGTCTGAATGCTGTGCCGCAGCTCCTCGCGAGTCAGGGCGGGCTCGAGATTCTCCGGCTCCCATTCATCCTCGTTCTCGGGCAAGTCGTGCAAGGTCACGGGCGTGGGCCGGCTCGATTTGACTGGTCCAGTCAAACCTGCGGCAGCAGGCGGCCTTGAGCTGGCTCGAGGACGCGATGCATCGAGGCGTGTTGGCACTGCGAGGCGATAAGGAACAACGATTAGCGAGCGACGGTTGATGTGCACGCTGCGGCGACGACCGCCTCGTCGAGCGGCTTCGTACAAGGAATGCAAGCCCAACGCGAGGGGCATTTAGGCTGGTGACGAAGGAGCGAGTAGCACTTACTACCGAGGCTTCTTTGGTCGAATAGACACAAGCTTGTAGTCGCTCGGTACTCGGAGATTGACGAGAAAGAGTGAGATGGTTGAGGCAGGAATGAGTTGTGGGGTTAGGGAGCCAGAAGACCGATTGACGCGTTTAGTCGGTAACTCTCTCAGTCGGTTGCGTAGAGTTGCGTCACCCGGCGTCACAGAGGCGAGCGCGCGAGCGAGCCGGTGCGGAGAGGTGCGGAGCGCCGTGAGCGAGAGAGAGCAACGGGGGGGGGGGGGGGGGAGGAGCCGGCTCGGGGGCGCATGCACCCACCTGCCTGCGATATTCGGGCCCGTAGACGTGCCGGGGGGAGGGGCCGGAGGGGGGCGGGGAGGAAAAAGAAAAGAAAAACGAAAGGGAGGGAAAAAAGGAGGAAGGGAAAGGAAGGAGACGGAAAAAAATAAGCGTTACATGATATACAATTGCAATAGGAACAATGTCACAGCTTTTTATACCGAGCTCGACCACCCATCTCAGCCGTGGTCAGCCGGTCAGCCCCTTTGCAAAACCAGCGTTCAATGTTACTGGTGGGAGCCGTCCGGATGAAGACTCGAGTCTCGAGAAGATGACGACCGCCCAAGCCGCGTGATTTGGGTCCGCGTCCCTGCGCGCGCGCTCGCCCATGCGCGCCATAATACTCATGTCTCTGATTCAGCGTTTTAATAATTTGATCTCAGGGCGAACTACTTGCGGACCAAGCCAGCCAGGCTCTTCTTAAGTTCTACACCTCAGAATGGTTTCCATACTGGCAAGAATCTCCGGTCAAAAGGATACCGAGCACCTGGCGCGCGACTTCGCCCTGACGGAATTGGGTGGTGTAGTTCCGAAGAACACGCGGAAGCCCCAGTCTTGCACCGACGAGGACGACGATGAGGAAGCGCTTCAGGACAAAAAAGTCTTGCCGCGGAGGAGGCTGAGGACGAAGACAGGTGTCGCAAGGTGATCAAAGGGAAGGGGAGGGCTCGAGCCAAGGTAATTTGCGGGTTGTGTCTGAATATTCTGATTTTGAAACAAGACCGTGCCTGACTGACGTGCTTCGGACCCTTACATTACTATGGCAGCCGCAATCTTCCGCGAACAACCATGACCCTGTATTCAACGGATTCATCAAGACCATCACCGATATCGAGAAGGCTCGTTTTCAGAAAGAGACGGTAGTTGCCGAGCACGCCGCCGCTAAGGCGAAGATTGACGCGGATGAGGCAAAGGTGAAGGCGAGAGACGCTCGATTTGAGGCCATCAGACGTTGGACGGAACGACTCCAGGCTTTCAGGGGTGAAGGTGATGTTGAGCGTGAGGCCATAGCCAGGGTGCGGTTGAACCGCCTCAATGACGAGTTGCTTGATGAAGATGAGTGAGCGGCGTAAGAGCAGAGCAGAAGTCAGGGAGGGTAAAATATTCGCGTAGTGTCCAATGTCTTGATTCCTGCTCTCAGCTATCGCCTGATCTTTTGAAGCGTGATTCACGCTATGCATGTAACAACAATAATGTATCGAATATATCAAGTGCTCATGCCCGCAGTACAATTGGTAGTCTCTCACGAAGGTGCCTGAGGGCGCCATCGCCTCGGTGACATCTGCACTATCCTCTCCGCACTATCCTATCCCGCCTGTTGAAACGCGTATTTGACCCGGTTGCGCGTCGTCTTGCCAATCGCGGCATCATTTGGGCGCGGTTCCATCGGACCTAACTATTGTTGATCTCGAGCTCGGAGAAACTCCACGTCCTCCGGAGTTGAGGGTCGAATTAATGGAGGCTCGCCATGGCGTCCGCTCTCTATCCATTCTGCCATGGCTCCCTCGGAGTCGTTCCAATCTATCAGAAGGTTGTGAAGTACCATAAGAGCACCAACATACTTCCACATAGGCGTGTGATCGATGCCCGCCAAGAGTTTAAGCCATCGAAACTTGCCCTTGATATCGCTAAACGCGTGCTCGACCACGATACGCTTCGAGGCGAACTTCTTGTTGAAGGCGTTGGCGCGGCGTTGTTCAAGTGGGCTCATCGCATTCACTTCGGTCTGATTGAACGATCTGATGAGGACCGCGGATTGTGCATAGCCTATTAATACGAAATCGCGCAACAGCACGGAACCCAGCTTGTTCAGTAGTCCAACTCGTCGTGCGATCGCCGATCGACTCGGCTCCGACGCACCTTTATCGCCAAGCAGAAATTTGCGGCCATGGAAGTACACATCGCGCCTTCGCCAAATCTGTGACTGCCGGAACATTTCACTGTCGTGTCGGATGCCGGGAAAGCCGCCATCAACTGAAGTGAAACGCCTCTTGTCGTCGACAGTTGCCTGCATGTTCAGCTGAGAAGAGGACGCGCCACCATTATTGAAGAGACGTGGTCAGCGACGCTTCAAACGCGGATGAGAGCAGTGGAAGCGCTGAGCAAGACAAATGCTTACGCAGTACATCTTCTTGCGCCCGTTATAGAACGTCACTCGTTCCTTTGCAAAAGGGGCTGTAGCTAATGGAAGCAGAATCCCATCGATCACCCCTATACACCTGTCAACTTCCAGTGCCTCCGAGACTCGTGCCGCTTCCGCACCCGTAGGCCAACGTATCACCTGGGGGAGATGATGGTAGAGTGCATCTGACACGCGATCAATGTACTGGTACACGGATCCTTCGCCTATGCCGGTGTGAACAGCTGATACGAGTTTGCTGGCGGGGTCGCCCATGTACGCCAGAAACACCGCGATCTGCTCGCGTACGGGTTGGAGAGCAGTTGCACTAAGTACTCGAAACATGTCTTCGACATGCGCAGCTTGCTCTCGAACCATCGGTCGTTTGACTGTGTGAGCAAGAGAGCTAGACTGTCTTGAGTCTTGGGGCCGTTGTTGTAAGGACCGCACTCGATCGGATTTTCGATCAACGTGCAAAGCTCGCAGGCGCGTCGAAGAACGCGATGCACTTGCAGCAACAAAACCATGCGGAACATTCGTTGGTGAGGGCGATGTAAGACTTGGTATAAGCGCAGATACATCATGGCCTGGCGTTGGAGAGTCCGAGCTTCGTGTCGTGTGTGATCCGACGGTCGACTATATCGGGCCATAGTGTTGGGCTGTCGCGTCGCGCGTCGAGAAAGGATGGATTACACGATCGGGCGAACTCACGCACAAGCGCGACAAGTTCATTTATTAGGGAGGGACGGGTGCTCGGCATTTCACGTGACCTCAAACGCGTTTGCTTTTCAAAAACTACGGTCGTTTATTAGGGTTTTTGAGTGGGACTATTGTGGCTTGAGCATTGGCCAGAGACGACCATCTGGATTCCCAACTACTGATGTGTTCCGGCATCTACGTTTGTCTACGTTTGAATTTTCAAGCATTCAGCTCGGTCTTAAATTCAAAGGCACGAGGAAATAGCGACTCACTTTGTAAAACATATCAATGCCGTTGGCATAAGCGTTTCAGCGCTCGAGCTCGCCGATACCGGCCGGCATCGAGGGGACTGGGGTCGGTCGAGTGCGAGGCACCGGATCCGGAAGGCACGGCGAACGAAGGGTTCGAAGCTGAAGCCGAGCTTGAACTGGATGCTTGCTGAGAGTTGGCTGTTGTTTCTGGAGTTGCCATTGATATGCGTAAGGCTAAGTGCGGCCCACGGACAAGACACAGGTCTACGCAACTCACGGTGTACGCTTTCGCAGGGGGAAACTGCGAGAGTGGAATATAAAAATAACCCCAGGTCAGCCCGAAATGGAACAGGATCGAAGATTCATCATCACACTAGGCTGCCACACATCGAGCTTTAACAACTGACCAGCATCCTCAGCTGTGTCTGCTCGTCCAAGACGATTTGGCGCTGTGGGGCTCGCTCCACTTCCAGCCTGATTCGTTTCGCCTCCTCTCGTTGCCTTGCTTGTCCTTCATCTTGTCGTTTCTTCGCCGCTTTCTCTTCTGCTACCTCTTCTGCTTGTTTTGCCTGGGCTTTGGCCGTCTTCGCCTTCTCCTTGTCTGTCTTTTTCGGACGACCCCGAGCTCGTTTCGGTGCAGGTGCGGATGCAGGTGGAGGATTGGGTAGTCAACCGAGTGGCTTTTCGCCTAGCTGGTTGATCGCACTTGGTGCCGAATCCCATCGTTTGAAAAATTGTTAATGCGACGCTTGTCGGCCCGAGATTGGGTTGCACTGTCGGGAGTGTCGCGACTGGAACCAATCCCGCTGCCCTGGCATGATGTTGAGGCTGGCGGAGAAGAGGTAGCGGCAGCGACAGAGCCGGTTCGGTTTCAGAATGAGAGTAACAGCTGCAAGAAGTTGTTGCATGCAATGCATTGCACAAAAGGCAAGAAACACATGCCAGGGCCAGCCCGCACGTGCCGCAGGCAGTAGGCAGCCCCCGCCAGCTCAGGCCCATTGCGCTAACCTCCGATTGCGGTAACCTCGAGGGAGGGATTTGGCGCAGGGAGGTTAGCACAAGGGCACCGCCCAGCACCGGTACCGCCCCCGAGATCGAGATGGATGAGATCGAGATGATTCAAGGTCGTTGCGAGCTCCGCCCGGGGGAAAGAAAGGATCGGCGCGCGCGCGCCTGAGATGCTTATTTGATGGAGGTGTTTTGTGGTGCAATCTTCTAAGTAGATGTAGCTGGACGAGGTGAAGATCGTTTTTTAGGAGGCGACACAACAATCAAAAAACAGAGCTACATTACACTAAAAGTACAGGGTAAGATGCTGAACAACAGTGCTGGAGGGTGGAAGGTGAAGAAAGAAAGGAAGAAAAAGTGGAACCGTCCGCCTATGAGGCTTTGGCGAGTCTACAACGCCTTGTCCCGCTTGTAGACGATCCGTCGATGATTCAGCCGCATAAGGTTCCGCTTCATCGCTGAGACCCAGGTGCGGATGTAGGTCCTGACAGGAAGTGACCAAGAAAGGAACGACAGAGCCAAGGCGGCCAGCCTCAGCCGAGTTTCGCCACGAGAGCTCCGAGCAAACGAGCGACTTCGGACGGGACCCACCACGAGAACAGAACCACCGTCGCAGCCGACACTGGTACAGCGATGATCCAGAAGCTGCCGACGCGACCGATTTAGCGGTCGGGTGATATCACAAGCCTCGACTGCTGGCACTTACTAGCTGACATCACCGTCGAGAACGTGGGGAAATCGTTCGAACTGATTGCAAACACGAGCTTCCGGGGTCAGACATCGGAAAGTACGCACTACGCCACGCAACGTAGACGTAGGACTTGCGTTCATCCCGAAGTAGCCCGACAGGAACGTCAGAGGGAGGAAGCAACTTGACAAGACGCTCAGCGCCTGCATGTAACTGTTGGTCTGTTGCGCGCTCATATTACTGGGACGCACCGTGAGAAGCAGCATACGGTCAAAACACGAGTGAGTCACTACCGACGGCATGCCGAATAGTACCAGCAAGTCCAAGTCAACTCGACTCACAAGGCGTAAGAGATCAGATTCTCGCTCATGTTCGAAAAGAGCTCGAAATCGCCGAGAACGCTCTCGATGTGGTCCAGGACATCGCCGAGGTACAATCGTGCTTGATGCGTGATCCAGCCTCTACGAATATTGGCATTCACCGGGTCGGTCGAATTGTGGTGCAAGGTCGCGGCGTACTTAGCCTCGTCTTGCGTGCGTAAAGAGGAGATGAGAAGCTGGAGTGGTGAGAAGGTCGACTTGAGGAGCAAGAGCTGCGAATGGACCAGGCAGAGTGTCAAAACGTGAAGGGAAAGCGAGCCAGCCGCGTGAGCTTCACCCTGATTCTGGTCTGTGAGCTGATTCTTACCTGTGAGCTAAGTATGTGCAACCTTCTGACATCGTCATCATCCGCATGGGCCAGCACGGTGGCTTCGATTCGTGTCAGGCGGTCCCGGAACTCGTCGACAATAACGAGAGCATCGTCAACGACAACATCTATCAAGGCCTGCAACACCATAGAGGGCTGTTCCGAGTCCCGAATCAGGTCATCGTGCGACGCCATGCGATCGAACACCGAGGATACTTGTGGATGAAAGCCCGGGTCCTGACTGAAAGAGATCACCGTCGAGTCGAGCAGGAAGACGCTCAGCTGCTCGACGCTGATGCGAACTTTGGCCTCCTTGGTCAGCTCGGCGACGGTCCATCGAGCTGCGCGACGCTCATTCTGCTTCAGCCGATTCGATTGACTGCGGGCTCTAGGTGACTCGAAGAAGGAATCGACCTCGGCCGAGCTCGTGTACACGAGCTGAAGACGGGGAAGGAGAGTTAGTTCGGCTTGGATCCTCCGCTCGATAGTAAGCCGAGTGTGCTCCTACCTCGTGGCCGTTCTTTGGTCCCACAGGCAAACAGATTTCCAGACGCTCGAACGCCTCATTGAGCGCCAAGACATATTCAGCGTGGCTTAACAAGGCATGCTCCTCTATAGTGGCTTGTCGAGCGTCGTCGAAATTGTGGTCGGGCGACCCAATGATGGTTTCTTCGTCGAAATGGGATCGACGCGCGTCCCGGACAGGACAAGGTGCTGCGGACGGGTTGAAAGGAGCGTCGACATTTCCGTCCACCTCCTCCAACTCGTTGACGACGTTCTGCATCAGCAGAGAAACAAAGAGGTGCTGACGGAAGTAATCGGCTTTGCTCCCTAGGCTTGTCCTTGTGGCCGAGGTGCCGTGATGATGAATCTGCGAGAGCCGTGCAGTAGATGAGCTTTCGTTGGGGAATGCATCGGCACCGTTCGGGACGAACTCACCATGTCTTCGAGCGAAAGTCGGTGCAAGTCGAACTTGAGAGCCAGAGGTTTGATGACATCCCAGCTCAACCCGTTGACATGGATGTATCGGAGCTTGGATTTGACGGGTCGCGGCTCCTCAAGGAAGGCGGCCAGCGTTGAGTTGTCGAAGACTCGAAATTGAACAAACTGGTCGACCAAACAGCAGCGTTGTGGAAGAGGTGTACGAGTTTCAGATCGGTTCGCTCTCCCCGAATTTAACATCGAGCATTACTCACGTCTTTGGCGCAATCAACCACCTGGACCACGCACGGCGCGTGCAATTTGGGCAGGTCAATCCGACGCGCATCAATCCCTGGTGGGCGAGTTTGACATCGTCCCGACTTTTGAGCGAGCATCTTGGCGGCAGCGTGGTAACTCGCGCCTGACCACACCACAAATGCAAGCGGCTGGTCAGTTCAGTAAGGCGCTGCGCAAACACGAGTGAGCCGAGCGAGTGTGGCGACCGATCTAACAACTCACGTTGATGGGGAAATGATTCTCTGAGGGGGGACAGGCTCGTCGAGTCCGATGAGCGGGGATCCAAGGACATGGCTGCCCCAGTCGACTGTTCCAGCTCGCTGGTGTAGCCGGTGAGCGAGTCTTGGGCCTGGGCCTGAGCCTGACGCTGAGCGAGTTGGTCGTCGAAGGTGTCGGCACGGCGTTGATGCGGCAACAGCTGTCCGAGCTGGTGACGGCGCCCTCCGCTGCCGATGGCCTGTACGCCGGGGTGAAGCGACAGGATCTGCGGAGGGGTCATCGACCCAGACAACGATGATCTGATCGACTTGGGCTCGAAAAGATGGGAAGAGCGAAGCAGAGCAGGGCGACGTTCAAGCATCTCGAATGTGTAACTCGCGCGTGCGACGCTTGGACCCCTTCTCGACAGTGTCTTTGGGAAAAAAACACCGGTGGCGACCCGGCCCGCGCGCCGTCTTGCTCCGCCCTCACGTGATCTCGCCATGGCCGACTCTGCCGTTCCGGCTCTTGGGGGGGGCGCACCCAAAACACCGTCAACATCGCCATCAGGAACGAAAGACTCGAGTAGGGTCCTCAGCACAGCCTCCAGTGCGCTCATAGCCGGTGGATTCGCCGGCACAGCGGTCGACACGCTCTTCTTCCCGATCGACACGCTCAAAACCCGCGCTCAGTCGCAACAGGGGTTCTTCGCTTCCGGAGGTTTCACGGGCGTATACCGTGGGCTCAGCAGTGCAGTGATTGGCAGTGCCCCTGGTGGTGGGCTCTTTCATACGGCTCGTCTCGGCCTCTATGAATCGTGGCGGCTGACTACGACTTATCCCTGCTTGCCTCGATCCCCTATGTTGGCCTGCATCGACAACGCATCGAATACTTTCGAGCACAGCCTCGGCTTTTTTCACGACGTATGAAACGCTCAAGACCCGGCTGCCGGCGTGGATTCCTCAACTCGGGACCGATGAATACGCACCGGCGTTGCACATGCTCTCGGCGAGCGGAGGCGAGATTGTCAGTTCCTCCTCTACTGCATCCTTCTCGCGCTGGCATTCGCCCTCCCACCACCCAGAAGCATGGGTCTCTATGACAGCAACGATCTCCTGCTGCCCTTGCCGCCACCGGAAATTTGCGACTCGGATGCGCAGCCTGATGCCACGCAGCTGGCACTGCCTTGCTCATCTTCGAATTCCCCACTTTCCCGTCTGCAGGCGGCGTGTATGATCCGAGTGCCAACCGAAGTCCTGAAGCAACGGTCCCAGACGGCCACCCTTCCGACCTCGGGCTGGCCGATAGCTCGATCGATTTGGACCACATCAGGTCTGAGCGGATTTTACAGAGGATTTGGATCGACCGTCGCCAGAGAGGTTCGTGATCGCTCCTCCTAAGGCTCGCAGACGATAATTGCAAGCTTTCAACTGTTCTGATGCTTGATCCCCATGCAGATTCCATTCACGTGCCTTCAGTTCCCAATGTACGAGCGTATGAAGCTTGTCTTGGCCCGCCGGAGAACCGCGTCGGGCAAAGTCTCGGACCTGCCGTCGATCGAAGCTGCAGCGTGCGGGAGTGTTGCTGGCGGTACCTCGGCAGCTCTGACCACGCCCTTGGATGTATGCAAGACGAGGATTATGCTGAGCGGTCGCTCGGCGTCCACTTCGGTAAGTTGGCTTGCACGATGATCGATGTCGATCCATGTGCTGCCGCGACTCATCACTAGACTTCGTCGTACGCTTCCCGCGACGGTGCACCTGCAGGATACGGCCACGGTCCGACAATACCCCTCTTCAATGCTGAAGACCTTCGGCATCATATGGAGAGAAGAAGGTGTCAGGGTGTTATTCTCGGGCCTTGCCCCTCGAGTGGCCTGGGTTTCAATGGGCGGGGCCGTCTTCTTGGGGACGTTCGAAGCGGTCAAGAAAGCGATTGATGAGACAATACCGAGCACCGAGTCGCCTCAAGACTGCAATGCGCAACTCTGAAATGATCAGGATTGTGTCTATCTATGTAACCACTTTTACCAACTTTGGCCGTGGCGATGCGCGCAGCCTTCTTCATCGCGACCACATTTGCTTTGAATGCTCCACCGTTCGGCGCCTCAAATGTTCACAGAAACCCATCGTCTACCATTGCAATCGTTGAAGGCACGCCGTAGACCCTTGAACTAACCCTTCTCCTGTCCTCTGATGTCCGGTCCCCTCGAGTTTCCATAGACCGAGCTGTCTTTTTAAGCCTTGAGAGCGGTTTGCAGGGCCTCGTAAACCTCGACCTCGACCTGAGCCTCGGCCTTCTCAGCGGCATCACCCGAGCCGGAAGCGACACGTTGAGCCTCGGAAAGAGCCGATCGGATGGCCTGTGGAGACGGAGATCAGCATACCAGAGACGATCCAAGTGACGGGCCCTGAGAGCGGCGACGTCGGTGATCCGGGGACTGACCTCGGGCGAGAAGGCGTCCAAAGGATCTGTGACGAGAAAGAGGCGGAAAGGATGCATGGTGGCCGTGAGCGACCGCGCTCTTCCGTACTAGAAAAGATGCATATCGTGCATCTATGCTCGCCCACGCGCTGAGACTTACAAGCCTCGACGGCGTTGACGGTGAGCAAGTTGTTGGGGTGGACGTTGGCAAACCCCCCGGAAACTGAACAGGTTGATCAGAATTACGATGGCGGCGATGGCACATGGAAGAAGATGGGGAGAAGGACAACAGTCAGTAATGCAGAGCTTGCCGAGATTGTGCCGAGCGATGCAGCCAGAATAGTCTCTCCGCTTCATTCCGACACGCCTGGTCTCGCATTCCGCAGCGGGATGGATGACACTCACCGAACCACTTCTTGGTCTCGTTGGAAGAGCCCTCGATGACTTCCAGGACGCCCGGAGCGAGCGCTTCGATGATGGGCACGTGGTTGGCGAGACTGGTGGTACGCGCAAGTGCGGGTAAGCGTGCGTGGTCAGTGATGGGGTCTGGGCAGGCGCGCCACACCCAGCGGATACGTGGCATCGGTCGAGGTGCGATCGTGGATCGTGGTGCATGTAGTCGATGAGCATGCCCGCGGGGTGCGTTGGGGGAAATGGCCCGCCCGACTCGACGATGCGTTCACCACGACCTGGGCCTGCGACGAGCGACGAGCGACGAGCGACGATCCTCCGGGCTGACCCAATCGGCCAAGAGCCACACCTCGCACATTCACTTACATGCCCATATCACCACTGACGGCCGAAAGGTTGACCTGTGATGCGGATCCAAGGGCACAAACTCGATGCAGGTCAGCAACCGAGCCAAACGGGAGGGTAACGATCGCAGCACTTCGAGCGAACGAACCTGAACGACATCCTGGCTGTTGTAGAGAGTCTATGGGGCACATCACGGGATCAGTCGAGTTAGCTGGACCGCACTAGACGAAGTGAGCGGTGATTGAACGCACCTCGTGAGGGAGCACGAGCGAAAGACGGAGCTTCTCGGACGCGGCTTCGGCGTACCCTCGCGCAAGGCGGGGTGCGACAAACAATGACCTTCGGGCGACGGCGAACATGGTGAACTGAGCTTGTGGGAGTGTGGTGTGAGAGGCGGAGCGCGGTGCGGTTACAAGACGCGGGGAGGTCGAGCCGTCGAGCCTGGCCGAGCGAAATCGCGTCGGTCGCCTTTGGTCGCTCGAGTTGGGCGCAGCGGCCTTGGAGGGCCTTGCAATTGGGCAGGCTTGGGCACAGCCGTGGGCACAGCCGTGGGCTGCCGTGGGCACGGACAGTGAACTGCTGTGAATGGCCTAAGCCGGGAAAGACACGACTTCTGCTCGGGCTTTCTTTTGTGTTCTTTTGTTCTATCTAATAGATCTCAATAGCAGTCTGATTTTATTAAGGCCTAGAAATCACTGGAAAAGTCGGAGGAGATGCATTCAAGCACACCGGCTAGGCCAATAGTGTAGGACTCGTCGATCCAACCATACCCACTAACACCCTCTTGGATGTTGTCACAAAAGATACGAGCCGACCCTTACGAGCCGACCCTTACGAGCCGACCCTTGGATGCCTGGATCGACGCCTGCTGTAGATCCTCGAGAGCCGGCGTTTCGGTGATCGGTTCCAGGCCAAAGGTTCTGACGAGAATCGGCGGCGGCGAGAAAGCTTCCCGATTGAGTGGAAAAAGAGAACACGTAACTCCACCAGTCGACGCTCCGAGCGAAAGACGACCGAGCATACGAAGTCGGAAAGAGCGGGGTCAGGGGCCGGAGTCGAAAGCTGAGAGCGATCCAAAGACGCCGAGCGAGCGGCCGGGGCAGCCGACTGAAAGATGTGCCAGAGACTCGGCTGCGTTCGTGAGGCATATCACGCAAGATGTGGACCGATTGCTGACGTGGGCGTGGTTCGGGGACGCGAGTTGTTGACCTGGAAGAAGGGATCCCAGGGAGAGGAGGTGGGCGGTTCCTTCGGCATCCGAGCAGTGAACCCTGCGAATCTTGCGCAAGGCCTTCCACCCCGACTTCCAGCGTTGCTCGGGGAAAGCGAGCATTTTTTGATGTCTTTGAGGAAAAAGAGGGGTGGTACAGGAAGGCGTGGTGGCGGTTGGACGCGTTCACAAACGAGATTGGAGTCATCAGGCGTCGGGTTCACGGAGAGTTGAATTCCGACTCGGAGCGGCTCGCGGGGTGCAGAAGAGTACGCAGTGAATTGCCCATCGCTCGAGGTTCTGGGAGGTTCTGGGACTTGGAGAGTTCAGGGGGGTTCAGCCTTGTCATCGACGCCCAGGCTTCAAAGTAGTTTTCTTATCCAAGAAATTTCATTAACAGCAGAAGTAGCGGACCACCAGACTCGCTCGAATTCTAATCGACAAAAGGAGGGCCTTTCCGATCTCGATTACAATAGATTAAGAGATCACGATCTATTACGATTCACCCTTGCGCCGCTCTGTGCCCCTCCACCTCCTCGACTCGTGGGCATCCATCCACTCCCCACTTCCCACGCCCTGCCCCAATCGACCTACATACCCACACCCACACCCACACCCCGCCTTGATAGCATCCGCTCGCTCGCTTTTCGGTCGTGTGCAGTCAGTGTGTGTGGAGCTGGTCAGCCAGGAGCTCCAGCACGTCGATCCGAACGTCGATTTAAACCATGTCGAATCGACAAGTGGTACGATCATGTTCACCCTTGACCCCGTGAACACAGATGACACCGGATCGGTACCCTCCACTGAACCATGCGCTACACCTACCTTTGTCTCAGGCGGCCGTCTACCGATCCATCATCGATGATGTCGTCGAGAAAGCGACGGTCGACTTCGACGAAGCCGGCGTGCAGATCGAGGTGCTGCACGAGCTGCAGCGCAGTTGGGAAGCCAAGGTCGCTTCGTCGAGGGTAGCCGACTTTACCCAGGACTCGAGGATGGCTGCGATCGCACAAGCGTTCCCGATGTTGCCGAGCGAGTCCTCAACGCGGGCGGCGGAGCCTCCGTCGACGTCAGCTCCGGGCCCCGTGGCTTCGACATCGGCTGCAGCCGCTGCGGGCGTCAAGGGAGAGGAGGACAGCGACGAAAAGGACAAAGATGGCTCAATAGCGGTAGCGCATAATGGCACTTTGTCGGCCCCGGTGACGCCAGCAAAACCGAAACCCGACGCCGACGACGATGCGATCAACTCGGACCTTGATGACTCGGACGAGGACGGCGACGACGATGATGACGGCGCCGGCGCCGGGCAAGAGGGTGATCTTGTCATTGCGCTGTATGAAAAGGTTCGATACCGACGCTCCCCTGCTGTGCTGTGCCGGGCTGTGCTGCACTGTACTTGGAGCTGCGGGTTTGGGTTGACGAGCCATCATGCCTCGGCCATATCACCAGGTGCAACGGGTCAAGAACAAGTGGAAGGTCACGCTCAAAGACGGCCTGGTCTCGGTCAACGGCAAGGACTACCTTTTTTCCAAATGCAACGGGTAAGTTCCCCAGGGCCCCGTGCGGTTCATTCGTTTCGATACCACTGTGTTGACACCGGCGTGCTGCTACCTCGCACCTTGCACCTCCCGTGATCCTATCCGACTCTGCGGCCCCGATAAACCTTAGCGAGTTCGAATTCTGAGTTGCAACGAAAAAAAGAGGAGAAATTACCCTCTTTCCATCTGCTTTCAGCCATGTATTGTCATATCAGTGTCGGTTCCGAGTCCCCGCCGGCCCTCGGAAAAAAAACATACTGTGTGCTTCGGTCTTGGTCAGAATACTTTCGCTACAGATCCCAGCGAGTGAGATCGATGATGGTCGCGGAGAGTACACGGCGAAGGCCGAAGGAAGTCCGAACTTCCTAATAGGACGCCGACGCGCGACGACGGACTTGCAACGACAAGCTCGCTGTGCCTCTTGCTCGTTGCACCATATCTGCATTCGTACCCCCCCATCGCACAACAAGCCGGCGCCTGTCTCGTAGCGACGCTTGGGCTCTGGAAGACTCTCACCAAGCGCTTTCGACCTCGGCCGTGGCCCCGGGATGACCCCCCGGTCCAGCTCACCGTCCTCACCGTCGGCGGCCAGCGTAAATGCACCTCTAGCAATCAGAGGCGCAGCCGCACTCAAGTCGTCCACGTCTTCCTCGGCATCATCGGTCCCGATATCTGCTGTGCCGGCCACAACTGAGACCTTGACCACTCGATCGACGCCCACCAAACACGATGGTGTTGCTGGCAAGGCGACTATAGCTCCGTGAGTTCGGCTTCGCTGCCCGAACAAAACGATCGAGACTGATCGAGAGGTTGCTCCGATGCAAAAAATGTGCCGCCACCATGTACTTGGTATCTTTGTAGAATACGGCTTGTCGGCGGCCTCAAGCCACGGTCGGGCATTCAATTCACATTCAAAGGACAGAAGGACCTGGCCGCGGCCAAAGCATCGGCCTACGGAACGCGCAACACTTCTACAACCACCACAACGGCTGACAAGCCAGCGCATCAAGCAGGCGTCATCAGGCCGTCCAGGCGTCAGTGCTTTGGCTCTCGCGGGTAGCTGCGAGTGCTTGATGCTTACGCGGGACGGGCGAACTGATCCATTCACATCTGACCTCGTGCCATTCGTAGCCTCACCTCCCCCCGAAGCCGGAAAACCGCCGTTCGCTGGTAGCACTTCTCCTCGCAAGAAGATGGCCAACTCGCCTGGGAAAGCGGCGACGGTACTTTGGGACCCTCTAAACAACGCGGAAGATCTTAAGGCTCGTCAGCTACTATACGAGGAATCGGTCGGCGGCGGTCAGTCTCGTTCGCTGAATCAGCCGGACAAAGGGGATTCAGACACGCCTGCTTCCACAAGTACTATTATGGCGTCCAGATTGGAAGCCGACCGTCCCCGCGGCTCTCGGCATACAAGCGGAGAACATCCGATGACACCAGAACCTTTCGACGACAGTGGGCGAGAAGAGGGCGAATTGGAGGACGATCCGAACCCCCGGCGTTCGCGGTCCCCTCGAGTGATCATACCCCCGAGTCGACACAGCGAAGAATCTCTCTCGTTCACTAGCTCAAGTTGGGGGTCACGAATCAATCGCGGCGCGAAGGAAGAGAATTATAGACGCGCGGAAGATGACCGCGAGCGCTCCGACACTCGGCTTCCGACCCACGATGCTGCCATCGGGCGAGGCGAAGCAGCACCCCGCCACACGCAAAAGGATTCTTCGCGTCGCCGTTCATACGGCGAATCATATCCCCAGTATAATGAACGCTCGGAAGGGGGCGATGCTTGGTCCCGGCCTTCGAGATCACCGCGAGTTCGAGATGGGGACCGGCGCCGCTCCCGAAGTCGGGATGGTGATCGACGCAAGCGGCCTAGAGATGATGACAGAGATGAGCATGGTCCAAGTAGCAAACGAATGAGCAGTGGGGATTGGCGGACACTCGGGCATACGCTCGGTAGGGATGGTGTTTGTCGTCGTCGAGACGATCGAGAGGATGACTTTCGATTGAAGTCCAGACGGCAACCGTCTCGATCACCCCGGTCACCTTCGCGATCCCGATCCCGATCACCTCATTCGCGCGTATCCTTGGCTCGCAACACGGCTTTGGGCCCAACCCATTCCACCAACAATGTTCATCCGCAACAGTATGCTGCCACTCAAGTCCGCAGGCAAAACTCGCCGATCGGCCGCGCCCAAAGCCGTTTCTCAGATTTGCCTGCCCATACAAATGGTCGCTACAACGAGACGATCTCACTGCTTGCGGTTGAGCCACAAGCGAACGAAAGAGTTGCTTGTTCCGGAGTCGTAGCCAGTCCTATATCTCGATCGCGACCAGAATCGCCGCTTCGACCCAGTGATCTTAATTCGCAGAGACTTGAGGCAGGTACCGAACGAGCAGCGCCGCGCATCACGAAGAACGGGACTACTCCAGCCTCCACCTCTCCTCCACGTTCGGATCCGACATCTTCAACTGATCGCTTTGCGGACGAGAGGGAACCCGTACTGAGGGGAGGCCGACGAACTCATGTTCGTGATACGGGGCTTTGGGTTCGAGATGAGACTCGTGTCGGTCTCAACGGCAGCGAGGCACACGACGAAGATGCACAAGACGCTGGTATTGATCTGGTCGGATCGTCGTCCATCAATGCATATCGTCTTCAGCGCAAGTTGGGTGAGGGAACCTTTGGTGTCGTTTCGTTGGGAACACGGGGTAAAGGCGACATTTCAGATGGGGAGCAACGTCGCGAAGAGGCATTGGTAGCCCGCGGTCTCAAAGTGCGACACGGTGATTGCGTCGCTTTGAAGAAGATCATACTCCACAACGAAAGCGATGGGGTGAGTTCAGCTAGAAGTCTTTGTTTCCGCGCGGGGCTGGGCTAAACTCTCACTGGGTCGAGGATGCAGATGCCCATCACGTCGCTGCGCGAGATCCGCATTCTGAAGGCACTGAACCATTCGGCGGTGGTTCCAGTCGTTGACATGGCGTACGAGAATGGCAAGTCTAACAGTGTGGTCGATGTCGACATCGTGAGGGTATAGCTGATATCCTGTGCTGGTGTTTGCTCCAATAGGCGATCCAGCGCACTACAAGCTCGGATCAACATGTATGGTGTTCCCTTACATGGATCATGATCTTGCCGGTCTCCTCGAGAACCCTCGAGTCAAGCTCGAAGTGTGGCACATCAAGCAGTATGCAAAACAGTTGCTTGAGGGGACGGATTACCTCCATGAAGTATGTCGTTCCCCCCTTCCCCCATCTTCCGCTTGCGTTCTACTGATTGCCACCTCCTCGACGTGGCACCATTCAGAATGGCCTTCTCCATCGCGACATGAAGGCGGCGAACCTCCTCATCAGCAACAAAGGCGATCTCATGATTGCAGACTTCGGCCTGGCTCGAAGCCTTCGAAAGGAAGCAAACACGAAAGGCTACACGAATTGTGTTGTGACAAGATGGTATCGACCTCCGGAATTGCTCTTGGGCCAGACGCAGTACCACACGGCCGTTGACATGTGGGGAGTGGGGTGAGCACAGCCTCTGACTGTTTCTTTTGGTGGCAAAAGATTCGACTTATCACTGTGATCTTAATTCTGCAGATGCGTATTGGCGGAGATGTTTCACAAGCGGCCCATCTTTCCAGGTGACTCGGACACGAATCAAATCGTCCTCATTGCAAAGTGCGTGCTTGTGCGCCCGTACTTAAATATCTGACTCTGGGTGCTGACAGCAGTTTCGGATGCTTACTGGTGTGGCTTGGAAGGTGGTGCGGCGCTCCTAGTGAACGGAGCATGCCTGGATTCAACGAGCTGCCCGGCTGCGAGGGAATCAAAGAATTTTCGGGTCCGCCCAATAATGACGAGATTCGGAATCGAGCAATCAAGTGAGTAAGCAGTAGTCCTTTCTCTTCAATTCGTCCCAAGTCATCTGACGGCAGGGTAGCCTTTCTTCTGATAATCTAGATGGGATGCGGGCGAGACTTTTGGCGACCTTCTCGCACACATACTCGTGCTCGACCCCGATCAGCGCCTGACAGCACGCCAAGCGCTCGATCACGACTGGTTCTGGACCGAGCCTTACCCCGCTGAACGTTGGGAGATACCACAATGGGAATCCTCTCACGAGATGGACAAGCGAGAACGAGACGAGCAACAGCAGCAGCAGCAGCAAGATAGGCGACATCGAGCACCAGGACCGGTGCTTGCGCCGCGACAGAACGGGGGGCCCGTTCCGACTGGCAGCTCGCTTGGGGCGCAGACGCTTCGGCCCAACCCACCACAGCCGCCTATTCGACAGCATCAACCGATGCAAGCCGCCCCGTATTACGACGTTTACCCTTCGGGAGGGCCCAGCTGGATCCAATCGGTGCACTCAAATCAGCAGCGTTCGAACGGAAGCGCACCTGCCCCTGCGGCTAAGACTAGAATGAGCATGGCCGACATGATGAAGCGATAAGCGCGCTCTTTAGATTGTTCTGTCTAGAGGGTCAACCGCATCGATTATACGGACATTGTACTGAGAAGATGCGCGCGGACAAGTCGGCAATGCACAGCAGAGAGCTGAGACCACCATAGCAACGAATTTAAATTACAGTAAAGCAATCAAAGTATGGCAGCCCCTTTCAATCAAAGTATGGCAGCCCCTTTGGGGGTTCATTGCTGGAGCCCAACACTTTGTCCGTAGGATGGTGGTGAGCCCAGATCAGCGGGGGCATCCCGAGCAGTGTCAGTCAGCATGGCGTCTGCTGCGCTCTGGCCACCCCAAAGAGCCCCAAAGGGAGAGCTCTGTGTCGAAATCACAGCTGTCGGTGTGTGCTGCATCTCGATTGAATTTCGCTCCGATGGAATTCGTGACTCTGTTCGAGCGCGAGGAAGGATCGAAGGCGTTGAAACGATGGAGATCGGAACGGCGACCTCGCACTCGTTTCCCGGCGTGGATTGAACGTGCACCACAACGAGGTACTGAATGACGAGATTGACGGTTCTAAACGACGATGCCACGCCTCGCGTCAAGTCGATCTCGCCCTTGAAACGCTTGCTCCATACAGCCGCTTCCGACTCTGGACTATCATCGTCGGCTTCATCTCGCCGAACCAGTGTCTCACTGGGCCCGTCTTCTTCGATTCTCGAACACCCGACGCTCGTGTCGTGCATGTTCGTCAGGCCTTGCGCTCCGACGTAAGCCCGCTGTACAAGATGGACCGTGACAGCCGAAAGGGGAAAGCGTGTTGTGGCGTTGGGATCAGAGCTCTTGATCATGACTGCGAAGGGCAGCACAGAGAGACGGGCAAACTTGGAAGGCGATGGAACGAGCAAGACAACCTCGAACCATGACCGTGTCGTCGTATGGAACATTCCGCTGCGGATATTGCGACGAGCTTTCTTCCCCGTCCAGCCGGTCGGATCCACAGCCGGGCCGGGGGTACGCAGTCCTTGCGACAACGCTGCCGTCCGAGCGGCAGACATCTCGGGCTCGTTGTGGCATGGGACAAAGACGATTGGAACGATGAGACGGTCGTTCGGGGTGAGGAGACCCCTCCTAGATGCAGTGACCTTGACATAGTACCGGCATGCCGCCCACTCGGCACCTTTGCCCCATGCTCGAGGATCGTCCGAGTCGGTACTCAGCACAAAGCTAGGAGGGGTTGGCCGAAGTGTTCGAAGCTGTACGAGCGCGCGCAATTAGTGGATTTCCTCCGCTTGGGATGTCAAAAAGGCGGAGTCTAGTCTCACAGTGGTTGCAAGAGCTTTGGGGGAGCCAGAACACTTTGCCGGGATCTTGAGCTCAAACTCAAACTCGAACGACCCTTGAAGCTTTGATGGATCGCTCGACTGATTGTTGGACAGGAGCTGTGAGCTAGAGTAGAGCTCAACGCCGTCCTCCCAAATCGTCACTTCGTCCGTGACTGGGTGTCGTCCTGATCCATGAACTTTGAGGACGAGCGACCGCACGATGCCCTTGACTCGAACCCGCACTTGGGAGATGGCTTCAGGATGGGGAAGTTGAAGCTGCCGAAGACATCATCAATATCGTTATCGTCAGGTTTGGGGACGATTGGGACGGGATTTGTGATATGCTAGATTCGAGATCGCACGCACAACAAGCTTTCCCTGTAGCTTCACGGTTTCTCCTGGCCGAGATTGCATCAAAATGATATGGTTTTCTCCGGGAGCTCTCAGCTCGAGCTTCATTTTCTTGCTGCGCGAAGTGACGTGGTGTTGGCGCGGAGGAGGAGGGTGCACTCGACCTAGATGAGGCGCTCTTCTGGTGTAAAAAGGGAGCACGTTGCCATCTTCTACACTATCAGCACCATTGTCGTCGTTTTCTTCGTAATTTTCCGTGCCCTCGACACCCGTGTTATCGTTCCATTGAGACAAGCGGCCCCCGTTCGAGCCCGTGAGCGACGAGGACCATTCATCGGGGGATAGTTCGTAGACGTCGTGCGAAGTGGACGCGAAAGGGCTGGACGAGGCTGTGGCTCGGAGTTGACCAAATTGTGTTCCTGATACATCCAGAGTTGGAGATTGAAGTTGGGAAAGATGCTCGGACGTCGGCGAGGCGGGAAATGCCGAGCTCGAGGCTTGAGATGGGGGCAGATCGAGCGCGTTGGACAATGCACTCGACAGTCTGCGGGGCATAAAGGATACCGCAGTCGAGAATGAGCGACGTCGGCGATTCGACGAATTGGTGTTGCTGGTGGTAGTATTGCTGCTGTTGGACACGGACGCGAGTGCTGTCGAGAATTCTTGTCTCAGACTGTTCAAGGCCTGGTCGAGCGTCTGCAAGAGCGGCCATGTTCGTCCGCCGCAAGTGGGATGAGGTCGGGTATGTGTTATTGGTTAGCATCGAGTGGATTGGGGCCATTGAAGCCCATGAGTCACGCGTGACATACCTCCACAACCTCATCACGTCTGGCAATCAAGAACAAGGGTGCTGAGAATCAGCAATAGCCAGATGTGGGGTCGCTCCGGCGCAGGCATGCCCGCAGCTCTTCGGGTGCTCCCGAGTCCTTAGGTCGGCAATCTGGCCGGACGGGTCGACCTATGCATGTCATGCTCCGCGAGCAAATTCCATGTACCTGGGTGAATGTGAATTGTCACCAAGCCTCACCTGCTCATGTCGGCGTTGACGTATGATTGCACGTGTGTGCGTCGCGAGCCTCAATCTGCTCTCCGAGCCGAGGCTGAAGTACCTGAGCGAGTTGAATGAGGCCAAGCGAAGGGCGACGACTCGAGAAGACTGCGAGGTGAGCTGGCCGATGGGACTGGTGGGGACTGGTGGGGACTGGTGGGGTGGGGCAGCCCGGTGGGACGGGTGTTTGATGAAAGAAAAGCGCATGAGGTCGTCGCTAGGGAACTTGATGAACGCACAGCGGGACCGCGATAGACCGCGATGAGGTTTTGAACCTCTGGCTCAAAAGTGTTTCATCACAAACAAAGCTTTGTATACCAAACTACATCTCTTCGCAAAACGTAGACCTGTAAACCACACAAAAGGGGTGCCGGCGTCACGTTGTCCTCCGACTCGTCGGTCCTCCAACTCGCCGAGTCCCCCGAGTCGCGCGCCAGATACCACGGTCCAACTTACTATGCACGCTGACGTTCCTTTCACCAGATAACTAGGCGTGCGTGTTCTTCTGTGTCTTTCGGCTAGTCTCAAGACTATTCACAGAGCTGTTGAATGCCCATGTCGCCCAAATACTACATTGCATCACTTGCACCTCGTACTACCTCGAGCTGAGGGCCGAGCGAGGCCGAGGGCGGACTCGGGCTTCGGCGTCGCAGTCCTCGCCGATACAGTTGTTGCCAGAAACAACAAACAATCCCGGCAATTCCCTCAGTTTCTACGTGCCAAGTCGACCTCCTGTATCCTCGTACCACTTATTAAGTATAGGGGGCCGCCGTTTGCGAAGTCCACAGTTGCAAGCATCACTATGCAGCAAATGTCCGGAGAAGAGCGAGTACACTGACCTTCTATGTCATGCAGATATAACGCAGGCTTGAATCAGAGGTGGTACTATTGCAGTGAACCTACAGCTCGAGCATCGCACTCGCATCATGATCGGCGGCCCGCGGGGACGCAGAACGAGGCCACGCTCAGCACGTGACCTTCGCCGCGCTACGCAGCAGACCGGGCCTGAGCGCGCCCGCCGCGGCGCTCTCGGAATTTAACGTTAACGATCTTGAGACCGTCGCCAATTCTGCAGGCTTGCGCCACGACAATTTTCGTTGACCAAACCTTCGACTATAGAGAGATTCAGGGAGCTTTAGAGCATGGCACGAGTAGCAGTTGGCCTAATTACTATAATTGACCACGGCCGCGCGTAGCAACGTAGCGCTTGTCTGGCTCGTTCGCCGCTGGGCGCTGGACCGTGCGCCTAGAGCTGGCAGGGCCGGCAGGGCGGTGGCCTATTGTGGTCAACTATGGCCCGCTGATGCAATCTGGGAGAGGCGAGGAGCGGCGAAGACTGGCGAGGAGCGGGCGTGTCGAGTTCCTGCCCAAAACCCCCCACTCATCCGTATTACCCTCTTACCGACCTACCCCGCTCGCCTGCCTCCCCGGTCTCCATCTCCGCAAGGCGTACAAGATGAGCGGCTTTCGGTTCCTCAACTTGGTCAGACCCTTCCTGCCGATCTTGCCTGAAGTGACCGCACCGGATCGCAAGGTGAGTCTCTGCGCCCGAGCGCCCCGCTGGGCCACCCCATGCAATGTTGCAGCCTAGACCGTGCGCTGACGTACGACTCCCCCGTGATGCGTTGCGACTCGACAGATCCCATTCAACACCAAGGTACATCCCAGAGAGAGATAAAGCTGGTCGGTATGCCGTGTTGCGCCGACCCACACGATCGAGAACTGACCTCGACCTGCTCATCCTCCTTGCCGGCGCGGACGCTCTCGTGCGGACCGCACACCCCAGGTTGGATGGACCGCCGTCACGCTCCTCATCTTCTTGGTCTGCTCCCAAATCCCTCTCTATGGTATCGTCTCGTCCGACTCGTCTGGTAAGTCACACGCGCCAGCTCTCTGCAGTGTCTGCTGCTCGGCCGTTTCGCGTGACGAGGCGCCGTTACAATCGGCCGACGTGGCATCATCAACTCCCGGTGCCGCCGAATCGCAGCCGTGCCGTCCCGGCGCCACTCTTGACTCATGTATTCGTACTCGCGCCTTCTCATAGATCCTCTCTACTGGATGCGTGTTATCCTTGCCTCCAACAGGGGTACACTGATGGAGTTGGGCATCACGCCCATCATCACCTCGGGCATGATCATCCAGCTGCTCCAGGGCGCCGGCTTCATTGAAGTCGACTTCACCCTCAAAGAAGATCGGGCATTGTTTGCAGGTGCTCAAAAACGTCAGTTTGCTCAACCGTACTCACCACACACTTTGGGCGCTCAAGGACGGTTTTCACATGCTCGAGTCCTCGACTAACCACCCAGATCTTGCCCTTTCCCTGAAAAGTGCTGGCGCTTTTAATCTCGTTCGGCACTTCGACCGTCTACGTCTTGACCGGATTATATGGCCAACCTTCGGACCTCGGTGCCGGTGTTTGCCTGCTCCTCGTCGTCCAACTCATTGTCGCCGCGCTCATCGTGATTCTCCTCGACGAGCTGCTACAAAAGGGCTACGGTCTTGGCTCCGGTATCAATCTCTTCATCGCCACCAACATTTGCGAGTCGATCGTCTGGAAAGCCTTTTCGCCCACGACTGTCAACACCGGTCGCGGCCCCGAATTCGAAGGGGCCCTGATCGCCTTGTTCCACCTTCTTTTCACATGGAACGACAAGTCGCGAGCGCTCAAGGAGGCATTCTACCGTGAACGCCTGCCCAACGTTATGAACCTCATTGCCACCGTCGGTGTCTTTGCTCTTGTCATCTGGCTTCAAGGATTCCGTATCGAGATTCCTGTCAAGAGCAACCGCTTCAGGGGACAGCGCGGCACGTACCCTGTCAAGTTGTTCTACACCAGGTGAGTTTCTCTTCAGCTCCAAGACCAAATATACCGCATGACCACCATTGACATGTCATCTACTTTCCAGCAACATGCCTATTATGCTTGAAAGCGCTTTAACGTCCAACGTCTTTATCGTTTCGCAAATGCTCTTCAACCGATTTCCTGAGAACTTGGCTGTCCGACTTCTCGGCGTTTGGGAGGTAGGTTGTCGTCACCCCGATGTTCATTTTCGTACTCGAGCTTTTTGAACCGCAGGTCGTTGACCCATCTTTAACTTTCTCTGACCAGCCAATGGAAGATTCCGCTCAGTTGATGGCCAAGTGAGTTTGGCGCGCTGTCGCCGGCGCTTGTAGGAGTTTACGACTGAACACGAACCCACTCTTTTGACTCGTCAGGTCTGGTCTCGCTTACTACATGTCGCCCCCTCACACGCTCAAGGAAGTCGTCACGGATCCGATTCACACCTCCCTTTACATCATTTTCATGCTCACGGCATGTGCGGTCTTCTCCAAGACCTGGATCGAGATCTCTGGCTCCGGCCCTCGCGACGTCGCGAAGCAACTCAAGGATCAGCAGATGGTCATCGCCGGCCATCGTGAAGCGTCCATGTACAAGGAGCTCAAGCGTGTTATCCCCACCGCCGCCATCTTTGGCGGTGCCGTCATCGGACTTCTTTCCGTCGGCACGGATCTGGTCGGAGCTTTGGGAAGTGGTACAGGTATTCTCTTGGCGACGACCATCATTTACTCTTACTTCGAGTTGATGATGAAGGAGTCGGGTGGCCCGGAGATGCAAGCCATGGTGAGTCGACTAAAGAATGGCTACGCTCCCCGACTGATCGCAATCGAGGCGGCCGATGCTGATGAGATTATCACGCTGCTACTCGTTCTTCACAGGCCGAATTGATGGGCTGATCGATGCTCGCAAGCGATTTAAGAAATCTCGGCTTGAGCAATGGACGTATCGAGACCCGGCTTTGAGCAATGGATGCACCGAGAGATGTCCTCTGTTCCCCGGCGGAAGGCTCCGAATATAATAAGGTCGATGAAGGACAGAGAAAAAAGATGACAGAAGCATGTGTGGATGCGGCTAGCTTTTGTCCTCGTGCAATGAACTCGAACAATAGCAAAGAGACGCCGGCTTTGTGTAATGAGCTGGTCTGGAGTGAAGCGAGGCCTGGTCCTAGAGGCAGCGACACCACTGCTCAAGTAAAAATGCTGTCACTGTCGACTTGTCAAAGTGGTACACAAAGGATAGCGAGTATATTTCGAGAGAGAGTCAACTATAAATCTGCTGCACAGAGGTTCGGTACTCAAGTCTTTAAATCTGCGAAATGCTGGGGTTTTCTACTTTTTTGTGACGAACTTCGACATGATACAAAGGGGTAAAAACAAGCTTGCGAAGCGACGCATGACAATCTCGCTGGCAGCAAGGGTGGGAAAGGGGGGCTGAGGCACTAAGCGGCCTCACTCGGACTCGAGCGAGCTTTTGAGCGCTTCCTCCCGCGACCTGCTCGGTATGAACGTGGCTTGCGTTGCTTCTCGGTCGAGGTGCGGACGGGAGCGGGTGCAAGATCACTGGCTTGCAGACCTGGGACGTTCCCAAGGCTGGCGTTGGCGCCGGCGATAATCGTGCCATCTGCCGCATGATACGTTGAGCTTGGCATAGAATCGTCCAGCTCCGTGCGAGTTGATCCTGGCACAATGGAAGGGAGACGTAGTTTGTTGCCCTATGTCAAGCATTTGAATCAAAATCAGTCTGTTTTTCCTTTCCTTGTTTCTCTGGGTTTGCAGTCTCGAATCTCGACTCTCACCTTTGCGATTGAATGAGAGCGAGGTCCACCCATTTGTGGTATCGCCGGTGCAGCCGAATTTCGTCGTTCACGGAGTGCTACGGAGCGCATACTTGCGACTTGGAGGGGCACGGACGGTCGACGAGACATGATCAATTCTTTGTTGGTGGCTAGTTCCGGGATGCGAATGCTGTCGGTAGGAAGACGATATCCAGTGGTGTCATAGAACTCGGACTCGGCGCTTCCGCGTCGGTACTCGGCGGCGGCCACAGGTCGCGAATGAGCGTAGGGCGACAATGCATCGTGAGGAATGGAGTCGCGCCCCAATGTATGAGCATTACTAGAGTGGATAACAGCGTCGTAAATTGAGTAGCCACGATGACAGCGCATCGGATCTCGTTCAGGCGGAGGATCCGAGACGTAGGAAGCGGCAACGATTGCTGGGTCTTGGAACAGTCGCAAGTGCAACGTGTCCGCTGGGCCTCGTGGGGGAAGTGTCACCATACCACCCTGAGCGCTGAAGTAAATCGAGTTGAAATGAGGAGTCATCGAAGACGGAGGGACCAGATGAGGTGGGAGATGCGCAGTCGAGCTCAGAACGCCACGCGGTGCTTGGTTCGACAACCAGGGCATGCCGGTTGGGAGCGGGTTGAAGGTGGCCCAAGGTGCCCCTGCAGATTGGTAGCCAAGCTGTTGCAGGTAGAAATGAGGGGGAATGATCCCCATGCTTTCGTATGGGTTGGCATAAAGATCCGGACGCGCTGGCTCCCCATCGAGTCGCTGACGGGTTTGTTGACGTTGTGCGCCGTAGTCATCGTCAAGAGTGGTTTCCATTTGGCGAAGATCACGACGAGGGTCGATTGGAGGGTGATTTTGTGTAGATGACGCGTGATACTCCGTTTGCCTGGGTTCAATAACTGGGTCGAGTCGGTCCAGCGCGCTGCTAGCGCTTCTCATATCTCCTGGAGTGGGCCGTAGCTCATATTCGGTGGATTCTCGCTTCAGCGCTGGCGCTGGGCTGATACCGACGGAGCCACTCAGCGCGCCTTCTGTCCCATCTGCCTCGTAGTGCTGTGAGACGGTTCCGGATACGAGCGGTAGCTCGCTTTGGCTACTTGGCTGAGTGTAGCCCAAACCAACGTCAGCCGGCGCAGAGACCACGCGCGAGCCAACTCTGGAGTGTGCAGAGTGGGACCCTTGCAAGTAGCGCGCGTTTCCAGGAAGCGGTACAGGGGCGTGACGACCGGCATTGAGGTTTTGGAACCCACTGCGACGGCTCGCACTGGTGTCTTGATCGAATGCAAACTGCGGTGTGCACGGCGTGTGTCAGGTGTCAGTGATATATTGGCCATATCAATAATTAGCTGCGCACCCACCGTCCAAGGATCCTCTTCCTTGTCCATGGAGAACAAGTATGCATCAATGCCCCTGCGATGGATACGGTGTATGATCAATCTTTTTTAGCAAGGTTCCACGTGGTGTTCGTGACCCTCAGTGAATACGAGCTCACGAGGGACAACGAGCATAAGGAAGCGACAGGGGCCCGTGCAGTGAGGGGATTGTCGAGAAGCCTCGCTGCGCCAGTTCATAGCGCGCAGCCTTGGTCAGATCACCGGATTCATTCTTGCCTCTATCGATGATGAGCTCAATGCTATCGTTGGTGATCGGGTCATCAGGAGCCACACTCGAGTCTCGCGGCGTCGAGGGTTCGAACATGGATGCCTGAGGGTCGAGCGTCGCTCCCGCCACGGCCTCGCTGATGCGATCATCCGGAATGGCTTCGAGAGTAGGTAAAATACTCGGCCTTCTATGACCAAGTGAAACACCATCGTGGGAGGCACGGCGCGAAGCTGCTGCAGCTGAGCCCTTGGCAGACTGTAACTCAGCTTCGCTCGATGCCGCGAATGAAGTAGCTCCGACGAGTCGCATGTCGGCCACCGAAGATGCGCGAGGCCTTTGATCCGTTTTCGAAGGTGAGGGATTCTTGGGATGTAGGTCCGACGCGTTCGTCGAGGTCGGAGAGACTCGCTCGGCATTAGCGTCCGCGCTGCTTTCATGGCTGGTGGAGCCCCTCAAGAACCAACGAGGGGTTTCGGAATCTAAGATGACTTCGAACGAAGTATCACACGACGATACACCTTGGCTTGGTGGGTTGGGGTAACGAACACTGTCCATGCTCGAATCGCCGGACCAATCTTCGAGGTTGAGGCGACGTCTGTGGCCACGTTGCGAAAAAGGGGACGATGGCGGCGATGACCTGCTCGAGTGCTCGAAAGAAGGTTCACTATGACTGAAAGACTGTTCAGGGCTGGGATGGACCATGATCGATGGAGAGGGGGAAGAAGGCGAGAGTGGCGGCGACTCCATGGCGGGCTGAAAACGTGGGGGTTGACCCCATCGACGCTCGGGACGTGCGAACCAGTCAACTCAACTCCGCCTGTCATCGCGGCGGCAGGCAGCAGGCGTAGCGCCAGGGTTCGAGTGAAGAGAAGGGGATGGTAAGCCTTACATACTCTGAGGTGTATTTCTGGCTGTGAAATGCGCCAGCCATAAACAGAAAGCTCACCTATCGACGAAGAAGCGCAATCTCGCACGGGCCCCCCGGGTCGTCGGTGTCGAAGCCTCGAAGCCGTTGGTCGCCAATTTTTGCAAGTCGCGATGCGTCACACAATCTCGGGTGTTTCACTAGATCAGGTGTCTTCACTGACGTTTCAGCGAGCGTTCAGATGCAGGATGGACGAAATGGGGGAAGGTGGGATCGGGGGTGGGGGGTGGGATGGGAGCTGAGAGGAGAGCGGGGGGAGGTGAAGGTCGGAGTGGGCTGCGAGGTCACCGCGGCGATCGATCGAGGTGCGCCTCGGAGTGCTCCCTCGGACTTTTCGAACAGGAGCGTCGAGGCCCGTGCACCCCACTTGGGCCGCGCGATTTGTCTTAACATGGTACCCAGGCTGCGATGCCAGATTGAAATTTAAATAATACCATCCACTGTTAAGCAACATTATACAGGCGACAACGAAAGCTCACATTAAGAACAATCTAGATTGCAGGCAGACCGCAGACGATCCACGCCACCGCATCTGCTCACGACAAAATTTCAACGAGGCGTTGGCATTGACTTCCCCACCAGCCGAGGCGATGGTCCGTCTCTCGTTCCGCCCCCAATTTCGAGTTCTGCGTAGCGAGAGGTCGTTGTCGAAGGGTTGGCGCTTGGCGTTGGTGAGCTATCTCACGCTCTGTGAACCAGCTTCCGTGAAGGCCATAAGGCACTTAGTGACGAAATTCCACCTCAAATTTGTCAGCAATGTCTCCGCCTTTGTACTCGACACCGAGACTGCTTACTCACCTCTCTGTGGAAGCTGCACTTTGGCTATGACATCAACCATCGTCCACGCGTCAATGATCCACAACTCGGATTTGGCATGTTCCATCGGTTCGCCCGTGAGTGGATCGAGCTGAGATTCGTCAAAGACGTATAAGAGCAAGAACCCATCGTCTTCGCCGCGAGGCGACGCCCGCGAGACGAAAGAGCTCTCTTGCGCAAAGTGACCCGGTGGCATCGCAAACACTTTAATGTGGGAAAATACCCCGCGCCTTTGATCCTCGAGGATTTGAGTCATCGTGCGCTCGTCAACAGCTTGTTCGTCGTCCAACCTTCGCTCGACACCTTCGGAAATGAGAGCCTGGACGTCCATCTTGACGATACAGTCGATTTTTGCTGCACCTCCCAGGGCAGCACTGAACGAACCCAACCGCATTGAACACCCGTACACGTAGCGCGAAGAGCTCATGGAATGCTCGAGAGGCACCGTGGCAAACTCGAAAGGCAAGACCGACAACGCAAAGGCATGCGACGGCGCAAGGTCTTGAGGCGAGACCACATCCGAGAGCGCGAACGAGTAATAGTACAGTCGACATGTCTCCTCCAAGCCCGGCTGAAGTTGTGATGACGGGGTCGGAATGTTGCCTGCAGCATAAACAAGTCGCGACGAGTTGAGGCGACAGCAGAGGAGATTCAGCGACTCCTGCCGAGTCACCGGATCGACGTGGTTGTAGGCGAACGCGGTGTGGAAGATGATACAGCTCGGTGCCGAGTACCAGCGAACATTTTCTGGGCTGTGACGCGGGAGCACTCCAAATCGTGCGGGAATCGTTGGCGAATATGCAACGATCGGCACGCCGCGGAGCAGGTTCAACGGATCCAGCGACAGGGGGATGTCAAGCAGAATCGTGTGGGTATGAGACGCCGCACAGTCATGCATCATCCGAGGCCCGGCTAATCGAGGTGTGAAGCGATAAACATCGGCATTAGAAGACGCCTCCTGAGCTTTGATGGCCCTTCTCGCAACGTACAAATCGGCACAGGAGCGCCCAGTATCCGCGGGGTTTGGGCTTTACCGTCCTGGGTTGACGGGATGACCGAGTAGGACAGGTAAGGCGGCAGCATGGTCGAGTGGAACAGGATCAGCTCGCCGGTGACAGGATCACGTTTGGGCTATATCGTGGCGTTGCACGGTGACCGAGTCAGTACGAGTAAATCGATTTGGTCGAAAAGCTGAGACTCACATGCGCGGTCGTCCATTCCTTCATCCACCCGAGAGCGCCATGCTTCTCTCTCATCCCGATCTCGCCATCGTCGCCATCGAGGTCCCACCATCCAACTGTTTCCAGTGCTGGGAGACGAACCCAGGCCAGAGGGCCACTCTCACACCCAGCCAGAGCACGGCCGTCATGGTAGAGTATTGACGTATTTGCGACCGACACATGGCTGATGGCCTCGGCAGAGCCCGCCGCAAACGAAAGTGCGGCCAAGATCACCGCACGTGATACGGATGCAATCACCGCAGGGAGTTGCTTCAAAGGGCCCAAGAGTGTCGTAATTGAGGGAAGGATCGGTGCCGTCGCACCGGCAGGTGTTGCCAGTAGAACGTCGGTGAGCACGTAGTGATTGACGAACTCTGGCGCAGCGACGGCCGAAGCATTGGGGTTGTCCACAGGGTCGACCGGGCGCCGCGGGAAGTACACGCCTTGCAGCATCCCATCGCCGTCAAACTGGACAATAATGCATCCATCATCACGCATAGTTGGAAAAGTCAGCCCTCGTCCTCTGGAATCAATTGCCACCACCGCGAAGCTCATGACAGACCCAGTGGTAGGCTCGTTCGAAGTCCTCGGTCTTGACGCTCGACCCGCTGGCGATAGACGGGTTACTGCCGTTTCTGATATACATCCTGTATTTGCAGCGATACACAGGGAATTGCAAGTCACATCAGCACAAATGACCTCACGTCAGATCAGGTGAGCGGGGACGTACCCTCCAGCGAGCTCGTCGGGAATGTGGCCTTGCCATTCGCATGTCGTCAGACCTCGCTCGGAGTGCATCGGGCGGTAGTTGCCCGAGGCGTAGGGGTGCTTCGCCATGTCGCTCAGGAGCACACGAGCTGCTCTACCGACGGATACCTACGAGAAGTGTCGCCTGCAATTATCTGAGTCACAGTGAAGCAAGCGAATCAAGGCAGGGTGCACCGAAGGTTAGGCACGGGATCGGCCGACGATGGCGGTATCGATCGATTGCGAAACCAAGGTTTGGGCGGTCGACGGGCGGGCGATGGGTTCTCCCCAAGGCGAAAGCGCGACACTTATAATAGCGGGAGCAGTGGCGGCCGGCAATGACCATTGGGGTAATATTGTGACCGAGGTTGTGCGTCTGCTTCTATCCTAAAAAGGATCCTACAGAGCGCAACTCAATCGCACATCGATGCTTACGCTACCAGCCGCGGCGACGACGTCATCGAGGTCGTCGTCTGCACGTGATCAAGTCGTCACCGAGATTGGGCTTGGAGCTCGGAGCCGCCTTGGACAAGACTAGCGCGGATGCCGAGATCGAGATCTGGGAAGCAAAGCAACTTGTCCGGCCTGGTGCCTACGAATGGGAGCAATTCGGGTATCATGAGTGTTCCAACTGACGTAGCACAACAAGATGCTCTAAGAGCACCTCCCAGCGGAATAACATGTACCCGCCCTGCTTGGAGGAGGTTCACCACCTGCGTTCGAAAAAATCGTGAGCGTGGCCCCTTTTTTGGGGGCCGGGATACGTATTGCTGCTGAATTCTCTCCTCTTATTGGGCGCCCGACTCGGCTGTCCCGAGCATAATAACCGAGGTGGTGCCCCGCGCGCCTCAGGCTTTCGAACTTGCTCCCCGTACGAAGGCCTCCGAGTCGCGAGTCGCAGCTCGCAGAGTCTTGCATAAATTCAGATGGGCGCAGACTATGCGAAAGTGTTAGTCATTCAAGGCCCTGTGCACCAGCTGTTCATGGGTACTGACTCGGACGGAGCTCCTCCCCGAACGAACATAGTCATCTGTGGTGGACGATTCCGCCGGCGCTGCTGCTCTGGAGGGGTCTTCGGCGTTTACGGACGAGACGTGAGGTGAACAAGACGACCGCGTTGATTCTTGTGAGGACACCACTATACGCTTGATTCTCGGAGATGGAGCTGATTCTTCTCGTCGACTCGAGCAGATTGCCATAACTGTAAGAGGTGCTCGACCGACTCGCGCCTGAGGCCTGGCTGTTTCGAGACGCTCACAAGCTAGTTCTCACCTCTACAGGCGACCATACCTTGGGATTCGTATCTCATCCGTAACATGGTGAGCGTATTCATCTCCCGTGGGCACTCGGCTATGCAGGAGTCGCACTGAGACGGCTTTGTTTTCGAATCGTCACAGATCTGGTCGTACCCGCCCTCGTCATGCCTTGGACCCACCCTCGCGTCCATACCGATCGAGGAGGTTTTCTTCTTCTTCATCCAGACCTACATCACTTCTTGCATCTACGCTTTGTGCTCTAAACCCGTTCTACACGTTCTCCTCCTGCCGAGATCCACCAAGGCCGCCAATCGCGTTACCCGAATCGCATCAATCGGAATGATGGCCTTTCTTGGGGTGACGGCCGTCGCTGTCGATCAACTCCGTCGGGGAGGAGAGTGGACCTACATGGCCCTCATCGTGGCATGGGTATGCCCTTTCCTTGCATTGTTATGGTGCGCCCATGGCTGCCACATTCTGATCGAACTGGGAGGGGTAACAACTCTGCTCACTTTTTTCGGCCTTTTCCGCATTTGAAGGGGCGTCGCATCATCCCATATCATCGCTCTACCGCTCTATGCTACCTTGATACCAATCTTAATCCCGACAGTCTATTTGTGGGTCTGCGACGCACTTGCTCTCCAGAGAGGGACCTGGGTAATTGAACGAGGAACAAAGCTCGGTGTTGCCCTCTATGGCCTGGAGATTGAGTGAGTTATACTGACAAACACGCATAGCTTCTTATGATACTGACCGCGTGAACTTTCTGAACTACACAGGGAAGCCGTCTTCTTCTTGCTCACCAACGTCATGGTCGTTTTTGGACTCGCAGCTTGGTGAGCAACAGCCGACCTCGGCCGATCGAAAGTTAGATCCAAAGCTGACGATTGAGAGACGTTCGAAGTGACTATTGCCTCGCCATCTACGACGCACCTTCAAATCAGGAATTTGAAAGGACATGGAAAAAACGACCTATACTTGGATTGTTGCGAACAGTGGTGACACGTCCCCAGAACCTGCCTCACGATCGGCTCGCCGACCTCAGCGCTGCGGTGGGCCTACTTCGCGAGAAATCGAAGAGCTTCTACACTGCGAACTTTGTGTTCGAAGGTCGACTTCAACTCAATCTACTATCACTGTAAGTATTGGCTTCCGTAATATCGTCAGTGTTCTCCCGGGCTCGCCTGATTCGGTGTGATTGACCCTTGTAGATACGCGTCCTGTCGCGTTGCCGATGATCTCGTGGACGACGCTAGCTCCAGCGAGGTTGCAACGAGAAACATCTCTTTGATCTCAGCCTACCTCGATACCAAGTACCCAAGCTCTACTCCCCAGAGCCACGTCGATCGTGGCAGCTCTATTGACTTGTCACCGAAAAGGCCAGAAGCGAAAAATTTGTTTGGAATACTGGAACCTGCGCAGCGGGCGACGTTCAGGCTGCTGCTCGATCTCCCCATCACTCGAGGACCCCTCAACGAGCTTCTTCACGGATTCATAACCGATTCTACATTTTCAAGAGTCAACTCGGCCCCACTTATCGCAGATGAAGACGCTCTACTTCGATACGCTTCCGACGTTGCCTCATCGGTCGCCGACTTGTGCATGCAACTCGTTTGGGACGAGTTTGGCCTATCGGGCACGAGCAGCGACCGGAAGCGCATACTGGTTGCAGCCCGAAAAATGGGCCAAGCTCTACAGCTCGTCAACATTGCGCGAGACGTTCCTGCAGATGCCAAGATCGGCCGAGTGTACCTGCCTCGATTGCCACTCGCATCTCTAGAACGCAAAGGTGGCATGGAGGATGCAACCGACGCACGTTTGCGTTTACTCGCACTTGCCCAGGACATGGCCGAAGAAGCGCGCAAGACGATTGACCTGATTCCATTCGAGGCCAGGGGCGGGATCCGAGCGGCGTGTGCCGTTTACATGCGCATCGGCCAAGCCGTAGAGGAGTCATTGAGAAGAGGTGACGTGCACGGTCGAGCAAGAGTATCGGTATACGACCGCGTCAACACTGCTTGGAAATCCTTGAACGCTTGGAATTGAGGGTGCGTCACTAGACGCATTTGCAACTGCAATAAGGCGATCGAATGTGACAACATTAGAGAGAACCAGTTAGAGAAGATGGGAGAGCGCAGAAAATTCGTAGCCTTTGGAAGACTCTTTATCCCCCCGTGCCAACCTCCCGTGCCAACCTGAAGAAACTCAGAAGTCTACTTGTCGAATCCGGATTCCGACAACGCTTGCCTTGAAATCCGGCAAAAGATCTATGATCTACCGGGGATCTCTTGGATTGGCGTTAGATGGCCCTCGATAATCTTAGGGCTACTACGCGAGCGAGGGACCGCCTGAGACTCAAGCGCGGCAAGCCGACCCGGTTCTCCTCACCCCTATTCGTCGGGGGTCTACGCCGCGGCTGCACAGAACTTGTGATGAGCAACCTGACACACTTCGGATTACCTCAGCGAGTTCGGTCAAGATGTGCAGGCACCAGCCAGATCATCGAGTGATCCATCGGATCTTGTTGCTACGACGGCAATCGGTCGCCATGTAAATGTGACGTCAATTTTTATGCCTTGGCCGGCAGCACGCAGCCGTAGGGGCGTCCTTTCGTCACTGGTTTGAGGCTCGGTGAACGCGCGCGCGCTGGCCTCGACGATCGGAACGATCCGATCTGGTCGACGCTGGGCGCGCACTAAGCCTACACTCTGCAAAATCTGGAGATCGAGACTAGATGCTATCAGTTCGCGCTAAATTTAGCACATCTTATCCGCCACCGGGCAAACCTGCCCGAGTCGTGCGCTTCGGCCTCGCGAGAGGATTCGGCCTTCGATCACGACGTCATCTCCGTCCCAAGCCGAGCTTGTCACCGAGGCGTTCGTTGCCTTCATCTCCCCGATCAGCGGAGATCGGCGGGCTCCTCCATTGGTCTTCATCAAGCCCTTCTTTTCTTCTTTCCTTCGTCTTTCTGTTCCCAAGCATCAAAATATCGACGACCTTTGATACTTAGGCTAGCACCTCTCAATCCCCACAGCAGGTCACCACCTTCGAGCCTTCGAATTTTCGTCAAGAGTCAAGATGGGAAACAATGCTCTTGCCCTCAATCCTTTGACCAGCAACATCGATATCACGACCCATGGTCAGTGGCTTTCTTCAGACTCCAAAGCAAGATGTTGCTGTTGAAACAGTCGCTAGCAGTCGCAGCGATAGGGATAGCAGTAGCTCACGAAAACCTTGCGTCGATGCTCTCTCAGCGTCGGACTTCCTTTGGGCCATCTTCTCCATCATGGCCGCGAGTGGTATTGGACTCTTAGCCCTCGGCTACACGCGGCCCCTCGGTCAACGTGCCTTCCACCAGTTGGGTAAGTTGAGCGTGCGGTACAAGTCAAGCTGGATAGTGGTCCAGTCCGGATATCCGTCGCTCGGTCAGAAGCAATTATACTGACGCGCTGCGGGTCATTATCCGCTCTATTTCATAGCTGCCGCAATCTGTTTCACGGCATCGATCGCCTACTTCTGCATGGCATCTGACCTCGGATCGACCCCCATTGCCGTCGAGTTCATCCGAAGCGGGTCGCTTGGAGCCAACTGGGTCGCCCTCGGCGTGGATCGCCCCACTCGCTCGATTTGGTACGCTCGCTACATCGACTGGGTTATTACGACTCCCCTCCTCCTCCTCGAGCTCCTCCTCGCCACCGGTCTTCCCCTAACGGAAATCTTCACCACCATTTTCTTGGACGAGGTCATGATCGTCACCGGTCTCCTTGGCGCCTTGGTGTTGAGCAAGTACAAGTGGGGTCTTTTCGTAAGTTGCGGGATGGGCTGAGCAAAAAGCGTAGTGACTACCGGGGCATACTAAGCCGCTTTATCCCACTCCTTGCTCTCCTTTCATGCTTTACGACCAAACAGACTGTGAGTTTTGTCGAGGATTTGACCTGAGAGTCTTTTGAGACGAGCGCGGCGCTGATCAAACCTCTGTTTTTCTCCTGAATGACACAGTTCGGTTGCGTTGCTGAGCTTTACATTTGGTGGATGATTTTGCTCCCCGCTCGCAAGTCGGCCAACAACCTCGGGGGCGGCTTCCCCAAAATGTGAGCTTCACCGTGCCACCCGATTGCTTCCTGCGCTTCCTCTCAAGGTCTGACCTGTGGCGCTTTGTCTTCCGTAGGTACGCAATGTCCGCTTCGATCTTGTCCGCACTCTGGCTTTTGTATCCCGTTGCATGGGGACTTGCCGATGGTGGCAACGTCATCACACCTACTTCGGAGATGGTGTTCTACGGTGTCCTCGATGTGTTGGCCAAGGTCAGTTTGCCCAATTTGTAGACCAAAGTTACAACGTCACAGCCGCTAAAACGCTCTTTCTAACACCGTCACAGCCTGGATTTTGCTTCTACCACTGCATCGCCATGTCCAAGTGCGACTACAACCGTCTAGGCTTCGTCTCTGGCAAATGTGAGTTGGGCCCGGATCACCGAGCCCAGTCCTGCCCCTAAACGACACGTTTCTCCCGCAAATCCACCATTCTCTAGACTCGCAAGCTGCGACCGCCGAGGAGCGTTACTACAACGAGCAGCATTTGGACCACGACGAGCACGCCAACGAGCCTCGCAACTCCACCGCTACCCGAGTCGAGTCGTCCCCGAACGCCGCCGCTCACCCTGGGTTCAAGCCCAACAAGCCCACCCAGGCCGCCGTTTAAAGTCGATATCTTCCAACAACTTTGTATTCTTTGACGTGTCTTCATTTCCTGAAATATGATTAGTCTTGATCTTTGCACATAGCCTAAAACCTAATATCTGTTAAATATCTGCAACTATGATACATATACGAGTACCGATCATGCTGCGCAACACTCCGCGGCCAGCTGCTCCGATCCGAGTCGTAGCGGCTCGGATCGCTCGGACGCGAACGACATACCCCTCGACAAAAAACCGAAATGATTTTGAACTTTGCACGGGAATACTCCTGGCCTGACCGCTAATTAGACATTGTGTATTTGTGCGAGAGTTCACTGTCACTCATGGCCTTATGATGAGTTGGAAGCTGGCCGGGCCGGCCGGTAGTTGCAGCAGATCGCTTCGACGGTGGTGATGCCGGTGAGCCGGTGAGCGATCGAGCGCGCTGCGATGCAGTTTTCCCGCTCGGATCCTCAGGCCTGGCCTCTATCTTTCTGCGCCTACTGCCCAAAGGCTCCCCACCCACCGAGCGATTTGACGATCCACAATGGTTGCGGCAGCAGCGAGTTCCGCACGCCAACGGACGGCCCTCGTGATCGGCGCCGGCGTCGGAGGCGTGGCGACCGCAGCTCGTCTTGCTTCGGCTGGCTACGCTGTGACCTGCCTCGAGCAGAACTCGTTCACGGGGGGACGATGCTCGCTCATGTACACCGACGATGGTCATCGGTTCGACCAGGGTCCATCACTGTTGCTGCTCCCCAAGATGTTCGAGGAGACGTTCGTCGACCTCGGCACGACGATGGAGCGAGAAGGAATCGAGCTCGTCAAGTGCAACCCGAACTACAAGGTCCACTTTGGCGACGGCGAGAGCTTCACGCTCAGCTCCGACTTGGTGCGGATGAAGACAGAGATCGAACAATTCGAAGGTGAAACGGGGTTCGAAGGGTGAGTGCGATCTGCCTAGCTGGACTTGACGTTCAAGCATCGTCCGGTGAGCTTGCTCCCATCCGTGCGCAGACGGCCTCGCGCGAGAGGCTCGTGAAAGACACCACGCGTAAGTGAAATCACTCGGCTGATAACAAGGGTGTCACCTTCCCTGGAGATTACAGGTTTCTCCAATTCATGTTGGAGGGCCACCGACACTACGAACTGTCGGTCGAGCACGTACTGCACAAAGTGGGTCGTGCGACAGCATCCCCGTTCGATCGTCGGATGCCCCCCACATGGGAGGGTCGCTAAGGTCCGGTTGCCGATGCTGAGATCTCGTGCCCGTACGATTCGTGCAGAACTTCACATCACTCTTATCAATGCTGCGTCCGTCGTTCCTCAAGAAACTTCTCATTCTCCATCCTTTCGAGTCGATAGTGAGTTGTTGGGCGAAGGATTGGTGTGACGATGCGGTCATCGCGAGTGGTGCTGACCATGCTGGGCAACTGTATGGGACTCCTCGTCTAGTACTCCAGAGCTTCCCGCTACTTCAAGACGGATCGCCTGCGTCGTGTATTCACGTTCGCCTCCATGTACATGGTGAGTCGTCGCGTGGTTGTAACAACTCAGACTCTGGCACCAAGCTAAAGCCCCTTCATGATGGCTTGACCAGGGCATGTCACCTTACGATTCGCTCGGCACGTACTCGCTGTTACAATACACGGAGATGGCGGAGGGCATTTGGTATCCAATAGGAGGCTTCCACAAAGTGATCGAAGCAATCCAAAAGATTGCTGAGCGGAAAGGTGCAGTCTTCCGGTTGTCGACTCGCGTCTCTCGAGTGTTGCTCGATTCGCACAATGCGCAAAAGGCAACCGGGGTCGTGCTCGAGTCCGGCGAGGAGCTCAAGGCGGACGTGGTCGTCATCAACTCCGATCTCATTTGGGCACTCAACAACCTCTTTGAGCCAACCTCGTACGCCAAACGACTGGCCAAAAAGCCAGTGAGCTGCTCGTCGATCTCATTCTACTGGTCGATGGACCGAAAGGTACCGGAGCTGGGCAGCCACAACATCTTCCTCGCCGACGAGTACAAGGAGTCTTTCGATTCCATCTTCCGCGACCACCGGATCCCTCATGACCCTTCTTTCTACGTCAACGTCCCGAGTCGAAGCGATCCTTCTGCTGCACCTTCGGACCGCGACTCGGTCATCATTCTCGTCCCGGTCGGACACATCAGCGACTCCTTGCCTGCTGCTGCGGATTGGGACAAGATCGTCGAGTCGGCGCGCGCTTTGATCATTTCCACGATTGCCAAACGCATCAACGTCCCCGATTTTGTTTCTTACATCAAGTCAGAGATCGTCAACACCCCCGTCACGTGGCGCGACAAATTCAATCTGCACCGCGGCTCGATCCTCGGTCTGTCGCACAGCTTTTTCAACGTACTTTGCTTCCGTCCTGCCACGCGCCATCCCTCTGTCGACCGAGCATACTTTGTCGGAGCCTCGGCGCATCCAGGCACGGGTGTTCCGATCTGTTTGGCTGGTGCAAGGATCACGACCGAGCAGATCCTCAAAGACGACAGTGTTGAGGTGCCCTGGAGCAAACAGCCGTCCGCGATCGCGCAACCGGCATGGGCGAAGCATGGTGTCGTCAAAACCCTAGACAAGCGCAGCCGAGTCAACATCGAGAACCTGTCGTACTGGTTCGTCGGTATTTCGATGATTATGATTGCTCAGTTGGTAGGGGTTTCGTCGACGACGAGCCTGAGAGGGAGCGCATAGTCGACTGTTCGATTAGGAGATCACATCCCAAGCCCAAACCCTGCTTTATCGATCCGTATAATTAGAAGCATACAGACCTTTACTCACGACATTCGAGGAAGGTTGTGGTTTCTTAACTTTGATTCAGAATACAGTTGACATTATCATAAGCAACGATGCAAGCGTGAATAGAATACAAGTGATAACGACATGATGCGGAAGATAAGAAATGAATGCGAGAACGTCCGTCCAAACGAAGAGTGAACAGCAGGCGATCAATCCGCTTGAGTGAACAAGTCAGGTCCAGAACCCTTTGTCTTTCCCTTTCTGAGTGCAAGAGTACCAATGCGTTTCTGAAAAGGATAGAGTGAAAACGAGGGTGTCAGCCAGAACGTTCTCCCGCCGCCGCATGAAAGCCGTAGCGCAAAAGACCCACCGAATGTGTCGGCACTGAATCGGGGAGCAGACAAAGTCGTCGTCAGTCGGAAGCTCGCGTTCCTTCAAGTTCGTTCTGGGAGGACCGCCAACTCACGGATTGCAAGAGCATCGATCGCGCTCCGCCGGATCGGCAGGACAATGTTGGAAGGGTTCGTGACGATACTACGCAGCGAATGACTTGTTAGAAACCAGAAACCCTCAAAAAATTCCAATCGCCGTCTTGCACTCACGCCGATATCTTTGAACCAGTGCACTTCGGTTCTGTTCAGGAACAGCGCAGCGGCAATCGAATGCACAGGTGCGTCGCCCCATCTGTGCGCGCAAGATGATCGGTGAGGTGAGATCCCACCAACAAACTGAATCCAGGCAATACTCACCGCTCGTAAAAGAACCCTCCAGAGCGATCCAGATGATCGAAATAGGCTCGATAGGCCTCGCCTCGGAAGAAGTTCAGGTCGCCAATTTCTGGGAGCGATGTCAAAGGGAAAGGGGTCAGTCTCTCATCTCGCCCAAAACTGTGGGCTGGCACGAAGTGAAAACGGACCGAAGTTGGACTGTATCAGGGCAGAAAGGGGTCTTAAAGTGACATTAGTAGTGTGTACAATTGCCTCAGACGGACACAGCATACCCAGAAATGACACAGGTTGTACGTCATGCCCAGATCGTCGGAGATCCAATCGATGAGGTTGTTCGGAGCGATCAGGTGTTGGTTTTTGTGGATGAAGTCTATATTTGCCCATACACCATCCATAAAAAGATTCAGCTAGCTCCAAACTCTTTGCAATGAGAAGGATAGCGGCTCACCTTGGGTTTCTGACCAAAGCGAACGTATTGTTTCCGCATACTCGTAGATGGAGATCGCCCACCCGTACTTCTTGCCGCTGTCGCGCATAAAGACGAACGGATCGTACGCCAAATCGCAGCTGCGAAAGTGATACGTATCCCAAGCGTTAGACACATGTCCAAGGCGCGATGTCCGTGATCCGATCTGAAGACTTGACTGACAAGAACTTGACGCCCGGCTCGATCCTCCAATAATAATCGTACTGGTCCAACAGGGGATGCCGCCAGAAGAACCCACTTTGATACCTGCGACAAGACAATGACAGGGAGGTGAGGACGAGACAATTGGCGGGCAGTAAAGCGAAAAAATTGCTACCTGCACATCCGTCGATACGATTGACTGCCGCCGTAGAGGATCTTCTTCTCAACCATCGCCTGACGCGCCTTGGCCGCTTTCGTCTGATCGATCCAACTCGGCTCGTCCGCCCACTGATCGTTCGGAATCTGACCATAGCTACATGTCCCGCTTGCGAGGAGCGAGGTGAATTTCTTGAATTCGTCTGTGAAGGGCTCGTTGTTGAGAAAGACGTAGGGATAGTGGAAGTTTTTGTTGAACCGATCTGCTCGAAAGGAAAGTGATGGTCGACTATCAGCAAATCTAATGTTAGGAACGAAGGATTGCTTCATTGCTCTCAAAAGAAAAAGATTGTCGAACCCACCTTCAGTCTGTCGGATGCTGTCTACAATTTTCCATAGATCCGAGTTGCGAGCGAGGATAACGAACGCCGCGCGAGCTTTGTTGGTCGCATTGATCGCATTGAGCTCGGGGTCAAGCGACTCGATCGGCGCGAGTCCAGTTCCGCCGACACTTGTCAAGCCATCTAGATTTGTTGTCGAAGAGTCGTGCCATGATGAAGGGGATCCATCTGATCCTAGACCACTTTTGAATGCGAGGGCTTCGAGGGAGGCGCTGGCGGCGTAGCTCGGGGACATGAACAGTGCGAGCCAGTGCAATCCGACCAGTGCGAGCAAGCCCGCGAGGAGATATCGGACGATGGGTATTTTTAAAGCTCTCGGAAGGTGGGTTGAGAATGAAGATGATGTTGCGCCTCCATATTTGAGTCCTCGTTCGGAACTCGCGACTACGTAGAGGAACCCCATCGTCAGCTTGGGCAACAGCTCGGCGTGTGCGATGCTCGCCAACCAGCATGACTTACGACGTTGATAGTCGAACGCATCCAGTGGCGAACTGAAACGTCCTGGCGGGTACGCCATTGACTATAAACCGGGCTATCCTCTGATCTCCTGGACGATCCGGTGTACGACTCGCAGCACCCTGGACCGGCGCCGTCCCCGCTACGGACTCCGAAGTGAGCTCGATCCGGAAGAAGAGTACGTTGAGCTTGTTCGACGGAGCTCTCCTACGCCCCTAGGGACTAGAACTCAATCGATCAAGAAGATGAATGGGTTGCCAGACGCAGCAGTAGACGGGCACAGGCCAAACCTCGAACGCGCTCGTCTCTGGGAGGAGAGAAGCCGCGAGGGGACTCGAGGCAGATATTAATTACGAAATTACAGTGTATTCAGGCAAGGCACCGAAGCTTTTTGATGACCCGCAAGGTCTCTCAACAATTGCGAATGATCTCAAAAAGGAACAAAAGAGGAAAGAACTAATGAACATCTACAAGCGAGGCTGATATTCAAGGATCTCTCTCATCTTGGTCTGCATCATCGCCATCATTGCTTTGGTCCTCGCAATGCCGTCCGGATTCTGGGGAAAGTCAGGGAGTTCGAGTGTGAGCATGTCGATCAATCGGCATTCCCGCGGACTGAGTTTGTGCAGAGCTTCCAGAAGATGTCGGCGTCGTGGACTACGATCATGGACGCTGCCCCACAGATCCAGGCGTGCATTGAACAGCTGTTCCAGCACGGTAGCGCGCAGGTCGACGCTAATACATAGAGCGGCTTCCATGCTTCCCAAGTTCGCGGGCTCAAATTCGGTAAATGAGCCCACAACTTGCATGAATCAGTAGACCGCGGACTCAGAGGTCTGAAGACTGCGAAACGCCAGAGTCTCTTCCCCACTCATGAGGAGCCTGAGGAGCACGTCCGAAGGTGCCGTAGCAAAGGTGATCCTGACGCACCCACAATCCTCGGCAACGTTGCGAACCGGTACACCCGGCGGCGCAACGATGCCCGAGTCCCAGGCGACCAGAAAAAGGTGTCCTCGGTGGTGGAGGATGTTGCCGAGCGACAAGTCGCGATGATGTATACCGAGATCGTAGAGAAGCGGCAGCAAGGTGAAAAGCCGATCCAAGACATATAAGGCGTCGCTCAGCGGATGGCGACAATGTCGGTGTCCGTGGACCCCGGTAGGTAGAGGCGTGGGGTTCCGAAGAATGAGGAGGTCCAGCTTGCGTCGTAGCACTCGCTGATGAGCATCTTGCCCGTCTCGACGCACTGGCAAGTCTTCGTCGTGTATTTGCGAGTAATGGAGGCCGAACGACGGCGGCTTTTCGAGATCTGGCCCGTCTCGACGCACTGGCAAGTCTTCGTCGTTTATTTGCGAGTAATGGAGGCCGAACGACGTCGGCTTTTCGAGATCTGGCCCGTCTCGACGCACTGGCAAATCTTCGTCCTTCATTTGCGAGTAATGGAGGCCGAACGACTTGGGCTTTTCGAGAAGAGCGATGTGGTTGAAGATCACCGACGACTCTTCCGGCGACCCGATGGACACACAACATTCCTTAATCTTGTGCAGCACGGTCGCCTCGTAACCAACATAGTTGAGCGTATTGTATTGAAGCTTGAGCACAAAGGGCGGTGTGGAGTTCGACGGCGAAGATGCCAAGCCCGCCGGCGCGACCAAGCTAGGTCGGGTCAGCTGTAAAACGACCGTGCTGCGGCTGAAGATGGATCCGGCGTCCGTGAGTGTGAAGTGGACGAGCTCAACGGGTTCCTCGTCGATGGAAATCTACGGTGCGCCCGACGAGGGGAGCTCCCACTTCGAGCTCAGGCGGACGTAGGCAAGAAGCCAAAAACGACGCTGGCGTGATGCCGATTTTGGAGTGGCGTGCGTAGCGGAAGAGCGGGTTGAACCCTGCCGAGTAGAGTGGCCATACCCAGTCTGCTTTTGTTTGGCTCGCAGTTCATTGGCAGTCGCGTTAGAGATCGTCCCTCAGCCTGCCCAAGACTCGGTTGGGGCGCTTCTGAACTTCTTGCACGCGTGCGTTGAACCGAGCTTGCTCCATCCGACAGACCGAATACATCAAATTGGGGGTATTGCACGTGGGACGATCCTCTCTTCGATGAAGAATCGGGTGTCTTCGCAGTCCAGCGCAGGCGAAATGAGAGCTTCGACTACACTTTTTCGCGCGAATTTGCTCGCGGTCGCAGGCACCATCTGCGGGTGATTGAGGTGGTCACGCTGGTCGCACTGATCACGGTCACCGAAGAAGACGACTGAGCTGGGTCAGCGGGTGAGCAACTCCCACACCGATCGAGAGTTTATCTTTACTCGCATTTGGCTGTTTAGGGGGCTCGCGATCGAATGCGCTGCGTGGAGCGTCGACGCTTGTTGGCCAACACGCGTGGAATGGGCGCTTGCTGGGTGGGGAGGCTTCGTCCAATGGAGGACTGACCAGTACCACCTTGCTTCGTTGGGATGGTCAAGTCGAGCGCTGCAGCGATGCCGCGAGCTAGTGAGGAAGCGACGAAGCGATGAGCAAGGTCGTCGTGACTGTGCGCTCAGGGGCCCCGGAAAGCCCAGCTGAACAAGTTTGGGCTTCAGATGGGCAGGCGCGCTAGTCGGGGGTGCGCAAATCAGGGCAAATCAGGGTGCGCCGGTGCGGGTGGGGGTCCCAGCCCGTCGGCACGCCTGAGGAAGCCTGAGGACTGCCGAAGACTGCCGAGGTGTCGTAGTGCCGGTCTGTGCCGGTGCGTAGTCTTGCGTAGTGCGAGGTCGCCTCCGAGCTCCTCCGGCGGCGACTCTCGCGCTCTCTCCCCCATCGCACTCGATCGCACTCGATCGCACTCGCCGACCCCCGTCGCCCACCCGACTCAATCGCAACCCCTCTCCACAATGAACACACTCAGAACAAACCTGGTTCGGTCACTGAATAGGTCGTACCCTGTCTCCCCCCTGGCGCCGTCATCGGTCTGCATCGTCTCGAGTTCGAACGCGCTGCTCAGCTTGTCCTCCTCGTCGCCGTTGCGCACGCCAAGTCGACCCACTCCTTCCACAAGGTCGCCCACAGGAAGGACCGCATTGGGCTGGATCCGCTCTGCCTCGTCCCCGTCGAGGTTGGCCCCGAGTCTGAGTGCCACCGCGGCCGTCCCCGGTGCGCCTCCCATCGTAGTGGCGGCGACCGCGGCATCGACCGCGCACCATGCCCAGCCTACGACCCAACGACGCGTCGTTCCCAAGGCACGAAAGGCTGCTATAACACTTGTGCGTTCATCCAAGCTGCTTTGCATTCGTCTACGATCGCTCGGCTCGCTGACCCCGTGTTGCACTCCACCATCGCCGATCTGACCCCGATCGTTCCCCCGTTCTCCCTTGGCTTACAAACAGACCCCCGAGGCCGTCACCCGAATCCGATCCCTCCTCTCTTCTCCAACACCCAAACTCATCCGCATCGGCGTGCGCAACAAGGGTTGCGCGGGCATGTCGTACCACCTCGAGTACGTCGACGAACCCGCGCGCTTCGACGAGGTTGTCGAACAGGATGGCGTCAAGGTCGTCGTCGATTCGAGGGCGTTGTTTAGTGTGATTGGGAGCGAGATGGATTGGCAGGAGGATGCATTGCAGGCCAAGTTTGTCTTCAAGAGTACGTTGTCGTCGGACACGCGCGGTCGGAGTGCAACCGGGAGCGGGTGGGGGGGGATGCTCCCCTTTTGCAGCCCAGATTCGTTGAAGTTGACTCGCACTGACGCTTGGTGTGGTCTGTCGTCCTTCAATAGACCCCAATATCAAAGACGCTTGCGGCTGCGGAGAGTGAGTGGTCGGACTCTGATGTTCCGTCTCGAACCCGACGCGCGGATAGCTGACCTGTTCATCTCGCCTCGTCCTCACAGGTCCTTCATCGTATAGAGCAACACGTAGCAACCCCCTTAGGCTCAACAATACACTTTTTTACGCTTACCTTGCTTTCCCGATGGATGCGCATCTGATCCCGTCTCGAGGTCGGCAACTCGCTTCGGTTTTTCCCAAGTCTGCCTCACCTCCCTCTCCCCTCGCACACCAAAGACAACAAAGCTCCTTCATATTCCCAAGTCTCCCTCTACTACCAATTACCAACTCATCAAACCCCTCAAATTCGCCAGTACCGTATCCGGATCACTATGAATCATCTCGCACAACTCCATCTGACGGCCCAAACTCAACGCTTCGAATTCGGCCAAGAGTTCGCCGTCGAGTATGCCTTTGCTCATGGCGCGCGAGACCGAGTCGTTCTTTACGATCCTGTTTGAATCGCGTAGATCGGGAGTGGACAGGAAGGGAGTGAGCAGAGTTTTTTTTTCTGTCAGGAACAATCAGATCGAGGTGCACCTACCTGAACCCCCTCGGGTTCAACCCTCCAAAGTGCAACACACTCTTCATCATAATCATCTGCAGACTCTGCAACCTCTTGTACACGATATCCCTCACCGGAACCAACGTCATCAAGGAACCGTCGTTCGTTCCGTAGAGGATCCCGTTTTGTTTGAGGTCTTCGGTTGGCGAAGGGCGACGAGCGAATAAGAGGCTTGCTTGGGCTTCGGAGGAGGTGGCGTATTCGGTACGGCAGAGGAGGCGTTGGCCTGCGTAGGAGGAGATGTCTGATGAAAAATAATGATGAGCTTAGGAGGATGCTTTATAAGTAAGCAAGCAATCAGAGAAAGCACCCACTGAGAGGATCGTATTCAAACATCCTCAACACGCCGTCCAAATCACCCACGACGAAAGCGACCTTGCCATCATTGACCAAGAAATTGGAGTTCGACACGCTGACAGGTCGATAGTCCCTACCCAAGAGAACCAACTTGTAAGGGTCCTCTTGAAACGCCACCAAAGTAACAGATTGCAAAGCGTCCCCAATAAGGAGAAAGTTCTTCGTCGCCGTCAAGGAAGTGACGTGTACACCGACATCGAGGAACCCAACGGCGATAAAGACCTCATCTTGTTCCAGTGCGCGAGCGTAGAGCTTTTGCCCCATCGACATGATGAGGTGGCCGTTGATGTCGCAGATGTTGCCGACGACGGACTTGGTGTCTTCGTTCAGAAGCCGCTTGAGCTTGTGCGCTATGTAAGGCCGTTCGGGTGAGGGCACGATCGGGACAACTTCAAAGAGGTAAATCTGCAATATCGTAAGAACGCGCATAGTCAGTAATGCGGGCCGAACCTGTCGGGGCCACTTGTCCCATCGAACTCACCCCTCCCCTCGCCGCCAGATCCTCGGCACGGAATACCGTCGTTCCCACCGCAATAAAGTCCTTCCGCCCCGTAGCCGTACTCTTGCTCGAGAGAGTGACGGTCTTTAGCGTCGATACGAATTCGTTGGGTCGGAATTCGAAGCCGTCGATCGCCTCCCATGTGCCGGGCATGATCAGTTCCAGTGTCGAGCGAAAGTTGTGCGCGTCCGTGATCTCGGGGTCTGCGATCGAAAAACAGGCTCAGCCTTCCACTCCGACGATCTTCAGAGCACGCGTGCACTCACTCTCATTGACGTAGACAGGCTTGCCTTCGTCGTCAAAGTTCATAAACACGGTATCGAACAACGCTCCGGCGACGTAAAGACCCGAGTCGAGATCAAAGGTGACTGCAGCGTAACGTCGATCCTTAGGCACTCGTTGATAAGGCAGCTCACGATCGAAACAAACGTCGTCCGGCAAGGATGCAGCGTAAAAGCTCTGCGATTGTGAATATATCGGGTAAGCGATGGCATGTCTGAAGTCAGGCCATACTTGCTAGGGCACTCACATCTTTGGTCTGTACCAGATACCCGTCACCATTGGCCGACGGGGAAAACCCATACAAGTTTTTCTCGCTACTCTCGACGTACCGCACCGGCCCATGATCACTCGCAATGAGCCAGAACGGGTCATCACCCGTTACGAACCAGCCGGAGAATCCATCGACGTTGGTGAAAGGGATGAACTCGCGTCTCGGAGGGGGTAGAGGCTCTTCTTCATCGAGGCCTCGTTTCGCTTTCCTTCGGACGGGAAGAGGGAGCCGTTTGGTCAACATCTTGACGAAGCGGACTCCAAGTGAAGCAGTCCGATCGGGTCGGGATGATTCGCCTGCGGTGATTGAAGGCATCGCTTCGTACACAGCCATCGCACCATTTTTGAGCAAGACCACAAGATGAGCGCGCAGGCGACTTTGACCGACGTGACCACACAGCACTCGATCAATTTGGATGTCGTCCTCGTCAATGTTTTCGGGCACCGGTTCACCCTGCCCGTCCTGGATCACGTCGGGGAACAAGGCGATCGCCGTCGCGGAGAACGCGATCTGAAGGTTCGGCAGCAGCACGATCTGCAGGTCCCCATGCTCGTCCACAAGAGGCATCCACTGCCATGCCGGGTATTGGCCGTGCGTTGCCAGCGCCCCATTCTGCAATGTCGGCTCAATCACGAGCGAGAGGTTGCCCTCTGTTTCGGAAGCAAGCGTTCGCCGGGGCGCGGTCGTGTAAAGATCGTCCTCGTCCTCGGCGGTGTCAGGCACTGCAGTCGCGCCGCTCTTCTGCCCCTGTGGCACAGATCGAACTAGGGGCACGGCACGGGTCGAGTCCGAGAACAAACTGACGGCCAGGGCCGAGCTGGTGTAGCTCAACACGGCATCGAACACGGCAACGTCGCCGCTGGTGACGTCGTAGACGAAGACCTCGACCTTATCTGACGGTCCGAACACGGCCACGAGAGACTGCGACATTATGGCTCGCGAGGCGAGTGAGACCCTGGTGAAGACGCGTGAGTGTCGTATAGATAGATCGGCATCGAGTACATGCAGTTCCGCAGGGGTGATGCGGATGATGGACGTCCCGTCGGGTGAGGCGAAAGCGGCAATGGTCGGTCCCGAAAGCTCTGTTGGCTCAGTCTCGGTGGTCGCGAGCGCGGTGAAGCGAGTTGTCGAAGTATCAGAAGAGATTAGCATCGGAGATTGTTGCCCTTTCAAATTCAGCGCCCAGACGCCGTTCGTAGCGATCGTCGAGCTATCGAGTCTCCGTCGCTTCCGAGGCGAGATGGTGCGATGGAACACCGTAAGCCCGGACGTTGGTCCCTGGCCGGTACTAGCGACGAGATCGGCGGGTGAGTCGTCCCCTACGAGTCCGACCGCGAGGCTTCGTATGCTGCCATAGTGTTCCAGCACATCGCAGGGTGTAAGCAGCAACGAGCGACCACCCGCGAGTACCCTTGCCGGAGCTGCAGCAATGGTCGTCTGGTGAGCCTTTGTTGCATCGCTTGCACCGTAGATATCTATGAGAATAGACAATAAGGTCAGCACGCGCGGTCAGCTTCCCATTCTAGAGTTGAAGGAGGATCTCACCGTTCAAGTCGTCAAAGTCCATCTCGGTAGGTCGAGACGAAGCCACCTCGGAGCTGGTCCCATTCGTAGCTCCCACTTGCCAGCTCAGCAAACTCGATTCTCCGACATGCGATCCCACAAATACGTATCCCATCTCGCCGAAGCGACCTTTGCTCCCTCGGATGCGTTCGACGCAGCTCGCTGGCACGCCTCGACCGACCTGCTTGAGGTTCATCGAAGAGATCGAGCGACCCGAGGTGACGAAACTGAGCTCGAACACACTGCCGGACTTGGCAAAGACAATCGCTTTGCTGTTGGAGACGAAGACGATGCGGGCACCTTCGAGCTCATTGCGCGTCGTCGTCTCACCCGGCTTGATCGAGGACGAAGCGGCGGGCCAGTCTTTGACGAACCATCCGTTTGCGGCTACGCCTACGAGCTTGCCTCCTTGTTCGAGATGCATGACACCGTTCGCAGTGAGAATGAGTGCGCCACCGAGATCCGGTGGGCAGGGATGAATAGAGAGGCAGGTGTGAGGGAGAGGTGGGGAGTTTGCGATGACGACGGCGGTCGTGTCCAAGTCGGTCCCCTTGGAGGTCCCCGTCGCAAGCGTCACGAGCGAGACAAGGCAGTTGTTGCTGACGTTCTCGAGGCGTCCAGCCCAGGTCTGTTCCGGGGCGTAGAGGATCGCCAGGGTCGGTTCGTTGAAGTCGGGGAGGAAGGCGATGTCGATGACGTTGCGAATCGGGGATGTGCCTCCGACGAGAGCGATCGAGTTGGACAGCGTCGAAGATCGAGCGGGCCCACTGATGCTGGTCGCTGCGGTCAGAGAAGCCAGAGGTAGGAGATGTGATGGGGCGTAAGGGATACTGTGGGCCGATAAGGATCACCTCTCGTGTCAGCTCTTGGCCAATTGGGTGCGCAGTGAGCAAGACCAGACTAACGAAGCAACCCCCTGAGGTCCCCATGCTTCGGCATCCACTCCAAGACTGTCGAGGTCGATCTCCTCTTGGAAGAAGGGTAGGATTGCCAGTGTACCATCTCCCCCCGTGTTGGAAGGCAGCAGCAGCACCGACAGCCGCGAAGCTGGATCGGTCGCAGCCAGCGTCGATCCTTCAGCCTGTCGAGCAACCCGCCCATGATACAGAGCAGCGTTAGCCGATGTTTTCCAGGGTAATCAGCGCTGCATACCCGGGTGCACTGACCACTTGCGGTAGCTTCTCGAACGTGTGCAACGAGACGGGGAGCAGATCATGGGCGGATGGGGTCCACTCCAGGAGCGAGAGCTGAAGGCAAAGCGAGCGTGTGAGAGCGTCAGCAGGTCGTACGCCGGGACCATACTTGGATGGTGCACCACTTACTTTGGCGTCTTCGAAAGAGACCAATACGCGATCTGCGCCATCGGTCTTGGAGGCGAGTGTCCGGATGCGCGCGAGCGAGGTCACCGTGCCATGCAGTCGTCTCGTCACGAGGTGGTGCAGCCGCGCCGTGGGGGCCTGATGCGGATGTAAGGTATCAGTCTTGCTCCGCAGAAACGAGCTCAAGCACCGACGGTGATGCTTCGACCTGAGGGCTGTGGCTGTGGGCTGAAACTCACCTCGTGCGAAGATACGGGCTCATATTCCCTCACTTCAAACACCTGCAACACGTGGTTGCGCGCCGTCACGAGATGACTGACGACCGTGCCACCATCCGAGGTCGAGGCCGTGTCCTGCGCCGCCGTCAGTCGCACACTCAGGGCATGCGACACACCCGTCGGCGGCAGCTGCACACGGTGGTACGCATTCATCGCCGGCCTTCCTCGTGTGGGGGTTTCGGTGCGGAGGGACCAAGAGCCGGCCCAGCGCGCCTGTCAACGAGGACAATCGCCGCCGGACGACTCAGGGGAGCTCGGGGGCAAGAAACATTCGGAGAGGTGGATGCAGGATGTAAGCACAGCTTGTTCTTCTGCCTCGTCGAGAAAAGACGGGCTCGCCTGATTCCTGAGATGTCCCTGTCGTGGGTTCAGAAATAGATATCTCAATCAAAGCCCAAGCCGAGCAGAAGGAGCTTCAGAAGGCTCGAGGAAAATGTGTTCGAGCGTTACACAAGGTCTATATGCCACGCCCCAGAGCTAGGGCTACCGGTGGGTGAAAGACGGAAAAAAGAATGATACATGTATGGAACCCAAGTATTTGGACCCAAAGCAGGCTTGCAACATGAAGCAACCCCTGGGGACCGAAGAAACAACTGGAGACGTCTATGATGGGGAACGAGAGGACAGAGTCTGCCGAGAAAGAAGTAGAGTCACCCAGAGGTGGCGTCACGAAGAGCGGGGCGTCCATCGTTGACGGGCTAGACGTGTTCGGGGGATACGACGCGATAAGGAGAAGAAAGTGCCGATCGTTTGAAGTGACAAGCGTCGAAAAACTGTTCAAGCCTTGACGCAAGTCTTTTGCCTGCGCCTGTTGGTGCCCGCCTTGAAGCCACTGGGGCAAGCTGTAAAAGATTTTGGGGGGAGGGAAGTGGTCTGTTCATCATGGTGGACGCGGTCCCATAGGAGAATCAAGTGAAAGACTGACCAAGGCTGCACCCGCCCGTGACGCAAGAGGCGGCGTACTTTCCGTCGTACGAGGCGTCGCACTTATTCCCTTCCTGTCAATGTCAAACACCAACAAGGGTTCAATAAAGTTGTTGATCAAGTTGAAAGTGACCCTTTCTAGTTGACTTACACCTCCGCAGTTACGGGGGTCGGAGCCGAGAGCGAGGCAAGTAGTCTTGTCCTTGCTGAGGGTGTACCCGCGGGTGGTGCATTGGAGTGTGCACTTTCCGTCGGCGCAGCCGGACACACCGTTCTCGCTCTGGGGGCAAGTTTTGTTCTTGCATTTGTCGACGTTCTTGATGCAAGCCGTGGATTTATCGGTGATTTGTGAGGTGTATCCCTTCGGGCAGCTGACGGTGCACACTTGGTCGCAGGTGACGATCGCGACCTTGGGGTCGTACGAAAGCTTGCCTCGGAGCTGGCGAACACAGAGGGCGTTTGCGTTGGCTTGGGCGTTAGCTGGGAGCGGCGGAATATGAGAACACATAGGTTAGCGTCAGCCTCTTCATGCCAAGGCTGTCGACTGTTCACGCGACAATCGCTGAGTTCACAATTCACCTTCTCGGCCAAGTCGGCAACGAATCCTCGGCTGCGATCGCTTGCTCAAGGCTTGGCTCTCAAAGTCTCGTCGAGTAAGACCGACCGCGGCATAAGCGTCGTCAAAGTTGCGCGTAGCCAAATCTTTGGATTCTGAGACTCGGGCAGAGCGTTTGGCCTTGCGGGCGGCCCGCGCTCGGGCGAGTGCCATTCGCGACGAAGCCTCGCGTTGGAGCGTCCTCTTGTCGAAACCCATGGCGGCGGCGGCGGAAGCAGAGTCTTCAAAGATGAAAGGAAAAACGAGTTGAAGTCAGTTACCAGCGCTTGTATGGTAGTCTGTTCTCGTGGACCTACCAGCGACGGGCGAAGCAAAGACGGGCAGCGCGATGGCGAACAGGGAAAGGATCTTAGTGGCGAGCATCTTGGACAAACAGAACAAAGGGGTCGAGGGCGGGATCGAGTGGGTGGCTTCACGGGATGGGTGGAGGATAGGTGACTTGTGAAGGAGGAATATGTGAGAAGGAGGAGGCTGAAGAGCAGGAGAAGGCAGAGTTAAGGTCCTGTATGATAGCCCGCTGTTCGATTATCTTTAGATGTCCCAATCGGGATCGATCGCGGACGATCGATCGTGCGCGAACAAAAAAGGTGGCCTCCATTTCGCATTCACAGAAGGCCAAACTACCTCGCATGCAAAGAGTAGTGAAACAGGCATTATTGCTGCCTAGGATCGAAGTGGGGATCTACCGAATGCGAAGGACAACGCGGCGTTCAGATCAACGCGGGGGATCCGCACATCCAAATGCGGACCGACATGGAAACAGGGACGCGGCCGCGCGCAAGTTCTGTTTTGTTTTGGCCCAGCGTTTTCGGGGCCGAGGGGTGCGCGCCCCGTCAGCCCGGAGCTCGCAACGACCTTGAATCACGCAGGGAGTCTAGATCCGTGCCTATGTATAGCCTGTGCTTTTTGTGCATGATATTCTGAAATTTCCGGGTTACACAGGTGTCATGGCTAGTGCTGTGTCGATTAGACGAAATGTCATACTGGGTCCTGCATCATGAGCAACGGCCCCGGCCGGCCCCTGGAGGAGTCCGCGCTGGCGCCAAAGAGGCTATCCTGCTGCAAACCTAAGAGTCTACTGCTGGACATGAAATCAGAATAGCTGTTACAGAAGCAGTCGTAGTAATCCCTGAAGCTCTGAAAGAGCTGAAGCTTTCGTTTCGAAAATTGGGCCGGTCCCAGCCCAGAATTGGTCCAAATCTCAAAGTGTCTCAGAATTCGGCTCCTCAGTCCTCAGGCACAGCTTCCCCGCACTTTATGAAAACGCGCGCGGCGTTGTTCGGCCTAGCTCAGGGATCAGGGTCGATCAGGACTCAGGAGACAGGGACCACGGAGTCACGGACCCGGCGGCGGGGTCACTCTTGGTCCTTGACTCCTTGGACCTCGTCACAAAGCATAGGGGGGCGAGGGGGGGCGGGTTGCCATAACGGGGCGGGAGGGCAAAAACTAAGAATAGCGCAGGTTTCACGCACGCCCTTCGAGCCACGTCGCTTTCGGAGCTTCGCCTTGTCATTCGTCACTCGCACACGGCCCGACCCACCCTGCACACTCTACACTTGTGGGCTTGTCAGACTCTGCAATCTACTCCTCATCTTCAATCTTGTCATTAACGCGCCCCCGGAGGGGACGATGGGTCCCTGAACCTCGGACGGAGTAACACCGACTTAAGTCAACCTGACATGACCCTTCTTCACCCCCGTCTGACTTGATCTTTTTGGCCGATGAAATCTGTCGGGAATTTTGAGGCGTGCCCTGGCAGCCAACAAGATCAAGTCATGATCAGACAGCGACAATAGCAGCGCCGACGAACACGAAATAGGCCTCGCGGGCTTCGAACAGTTGGGCGCCTCACCAATCTACTCGCTTTCTAGTACATAGCTCATTTTTACCAACTGGTATAGAATTCAGATGAATGGCCTTTCGATGTTAAACTCGACCGCGCCGCGCTTAAGCTTGAGAGGTTCAGGGACCCGTCGCCGCCCCGCGGCGCGTCAATTTAATTTGCAGAAGCCTAGAACATTTGCTGCAGTACCTGGCCGTGCAATTCGGGGTCGAAGCACAGATCTGCGCAGGCGCGAGCCGATTTGTAAATCGCGACGGCAGCCACAGCAATCTTCCCCGTTATGGAAGGTGGTCCTAACCGCCTTACCTGCCCGAGCGACCTCGTGTCTATCCGAAAACTACCACGGGGCGGCTGAAGCCTCAGATCCCGCGCCGACACAGCAATCCCCAGATTATGTAAATAGTGCTTCGCAATTTAGTGTATTAATCCCATTTGAAGGGGTGCGTGGGAACCATCCGTTCCGGATTCCTGGATCCCAAATTGCTCGCGCCTTTGTCCAGCATCGTTTCTCGCCTTGATCGATGAATGTGCCGACGTGCCTCAGGGCCCTTGTATATGGCTGTGCAAGAGGCACAAGAAGGTCAGGACCGAGTTATGGATCGCTCCATGATTTCTACTCTGCCAAGATCGGGCATGTTGCATCGTTCAGGAGCTGCAATACCTCTGAGCCCCTCCCCAAAGCTTCGACTTTTCGCCGAAGGACTTTGCCTCGTTGGGCAGACCGTGTGCACTGACAAAAAGAGCTGTGCTTCGAGCCGGAAGAAAAGGTAGCTGAGTATTGATTGACCCCGAAAACTGTGCTTGTGCCGATGGACATACAGCTTTTGGGGGTGCCCAGCGGCGCACCCCTCATCTCGAAAAACTTCGCGGCCGAAGGCGCAGGCGGCGGCGAGGCACGCGCTCTGGCCCCTCGCGGTCGAAGATCTCCGACCCATCGACGTCTCTCGTGCTGTTGCAGAGCATCCTAAACGGTGGATCCTAACCAATCATTCGTCTTCAGCCGATAGTGCAAGAACCCTTCTTGATGGCAATAGCATCATCCAGAAGACGTCCAAACGTCCTGTGCGAGTGATTTTCAAAGCCTCTATTCTGAGTCAGACCGCGCTAGGCCGGCACTGTAAGGCCCGACGTAGAAATAGGGGCACCCGCATGTGTGTCATCAAATGGTCCAGAAATAAATGTCGGTCGGTCCTGTTTTCTTCGCTGCCGCGAGCGAGTAATGAGCCGGCGTCGGCAAATCTGGGCGTGCGGGGGATGCTGGCTCGCATTGCGCCCATTGTAGTCACCGAAATTACCCCTTTCAGCCATTTTTGCCCGATCTAGTCGCGCTGGAGGACCTCGACCGACGTCGTCTGCGAGGCCCAGAACCGTTCCTCGGGAGAGATTCTCTGGGGATCCTGACCCCCAATATCTTCAGTCTTCAGGATAGTACCCCCAGTTTTTCGGTTGAATCAGGCTGATACTGTTGCGGGATTCGGCCCGCCGAACTCTGAGCCCGAGGTGGCCGTCTCCTGGCCGAGGCAGGTGTTGCTGGGGCTCGGGCCTCGAAATCTACCTGCCGAACCACGCAGGATGAAGAGGTCTACTGCAGCAGGCGTTCTGGGGGTCACCCGTCGGTAAGTTTTGCACAAACGATGATGGTGTCGCGAATGCGACGGACTCCTTTTGCTTCCCTGTTCGTGTCGCGAACCTCAGCTAGCCCGGCCCGGACGAATCTGCAGTCGATGAAGGGGGTTGCGCTCCAATGCCAGCGCGATGCATGATGCGACCATAAGTGTATCAAGACAAAAGTGCAAGACATGAGACTTGTCATCCTGCTTTGAACGGGCCGCCTTCGTGCACGCTGATTGGTAGCCATGAGTGGCATGCATGCACAAAGTCAGGAGTGCGCGTGCTGCGAATGCAGGGAGCGCTCGGTCAAAGTCTTGGGCCACTGGCTGATAGCAAATAAATCACCAATGTAAACTGTCTATATCAGAATTTAATCTGTCAATACAGCTGTTCATGCAATCAATCAGTTGGGAGAGCCATTATTGACGAGTCGTCGAGCGCGCTGCAGCCAGAAACGGGGGGCACATCGTCAGACCCCTTAAGACGCCCTTAATCTGTTGGAGAAGAGCTCAGCCGGATGCGGTCTGACACCGCCCCAGCATCTCGTAGGTAATACCGCATAATATCAGACGATCTTATTGAGTTCATGCCAAATTCTGTCGGAAATTTGTTCCAACAGGCTGAGTGCCGCTGAGACCCACCTGCTTGGTGACCTCGGTGACCGAGGGGTCATCGGCTGGACCCGACCTCGTGCGACGGACTTGGGCTGATCTTGCTTTCACCTTCGCTTTTGCATGCCCGTTCATCTTCATCCAACTTCGGTTCTGATCTCTCCATCATCATCTTCACATCAAACCACCGTCGCACCATATCACCCCCTCCCCACCTCCATCACCATCTTCACCTTCTCATCGGATAACCTCATTTTCACCTTCGCCGTCACCCCCATCGCCATCACTTCCGCCTCGATCAAACTCCACCTTGATCCTTTGCCTTCACCTCTACGGCTGTTGCTCGCCCACACACCTCCACCTTCGACGTACCCTCATCTCATGCTGCTCTTCTTTGACCTTGATTTCCACCGCGTACGTACCTCGTCATCACCCCGTCGTCCTCCTCTTGCTTACGTCATCCACCTCGACGTTCGCGTCCGCCTCGGGATGTTTGCCTCAGGGGGTTTCCTCGTGCGCCAATCGGCAGTGCAAGACGGCATGACTGGTATGTTCGATGATCATTTTGTCTAAACAAAAGATGAGGTTTATGTACACCAACTACCTAGTGGTTGTCCTTACCCCCTCTGTTCGAACGCGAACTTTTGTGAGTCGCTGCTACTAGAAACATCGTCGCCAGCTGCCAGAACCTGCTTCAGCTCGCAACACGTCGGGACAGGTCAGACGAGAATGAGGTTGGAGAGGAAGTGGGGATGGGTGGGCGTTCGTGGTTTTGCCCCATTTTTTCAGGTGCACGTTCGGGTCGCTTTGCACAGCGGGGCCGACTGGTGTCTGTTCTTTGGTTCTCATTATATGGGTAGAACAGAGGCCTATGATCACCGTACTGGAATGCGGAGCCGCATCGCGCCAATCCGACTCTCAGTCGGCCAAGTCTCTCGGGATCTCACGCGTCACATGCGGTTCGAGCTCTCCAGCACGCCATGAAGGTGGCCGACAACCGGTTCGATGGTGACCACCGAGGCCATCGAAATCATCAAGACCCGCTTTCCGCGCTCGAATTGGAGCCGGGCCACGCGAGTGGTGCGACCCTTGCCGTGGACGCGTCAATCGTTTCAAGTCGCGTCGGAGATGGCCGGCCTTCGCAAGAGACGGAGAGCCACCGATCGGCGGCCACGACATCCGACGACGCGCTACTACGCGCATTCCGACCTCGCCAATCGATCAGTGCTGAGCCAATACGTAAATCTGACCAAGAGGGTGGTTCGGATAGGTCGACCAATGCACACGCGTATGCGGCTTCGAGTACGATCGCGGCCTTGGCGACGTTAAGCTCGACCCACTCGCGAGCCAGCTCAGTCATGCACGAATATCAGGACGTGGACCATGGCATGGCGTACAGCAGAACACAATGCACCAAACTGTCTTCCCATGTGACGCGGAATGGCTCCATTTCCTCCCCGGCCTCGAATTTCCGGAGATCGCTCTCTCCGGAAGGCAGCGTCTGTGATGCGTTCTACGTCAGTTTCAGCGACCGGCTGTTGACATCTTCCAAGCCTAGCATGTCGGCGATATCAACATCGGAGAGCAATCTCGTTCCCACCCCGATGCCGACATCCGAGTCTCCAACGCCAAAATCGACCTCCAGTTCTGCGTCATCCATATTTGCGCTGCCTCGTACTCCAGACGTGGCCGCCTTCTTTACTGCTTTCACACCGACCATCAATGGAAGGCGCTTCTCAACGACGGCGTTGGTCGATCCCGAGCTACTGTTGCAACCGATGAAGGCCAGCGCACTGTTCGTTGCTCAACTCGACCCGGCCATCATCACTTTCTTCCTCACGTCGATCACCTTCACCATCTCGCGCAAGCTCTTGCTGAGACAGCCAGAAGGTATATTTCCCTTTCCCTTCATACTTCTGGGTACGCAAGCCGGTTTTGCCACCTTTGCGACCCACATCGCTCGGCGGACCGGCACCTTTCGAGCCACTCGATTGACGCACAAGCGCGAGACGACGTTGCGCTTTCTGGCTTTGCTCTTCTCGGTCGAGGAGTTGACTTCGACGCTGAGTCTACGCTCAGTGACGGTTCCGGTGAGTCAATGCTCGGGAAGGTCGTCTTGCAGCTGCAAGACTCGGGCACTGACTTGGGTACTGCGCGCCACCGCTCCGTGCAGTTTCATCTGTCGGTTCGAGCTTTGTCACCAATCCTTACCCTCGCACTCTCGGTCATCTTCTTCAAAGAGCGAACCTCTATGCGAACGACCTCGACATTCCTCCTCGTCATTCTGGGAGTCGTTCTGACCTCGGTAAACCTCGATATTCACTCGTTTGGCTCGTTCCTCGTTTACACCTCGGCGATCTTGCTCTCCATCAAGTCGCTGATTACAACTCACCTCTTGACGGAGCGATGGGACCTCGGCACTTTGGACCTCGTATCACGCATAGCACCTCTTTCCATCGCCCATTATGCCATCTTTGCGATCCTTGGAGGCGAGCTTGGATCCTTCCTCGATTTTCTCGTGGGCCCGGAGTTGACCCAGGGGCACCTCCTGGCGATCGTCGCTGCGGGCTTGCTGTCCGCGAGCAATATATTCACCACTCTCAAGGCCGAGGAGCGAGTGCAAGCACCTGCTCCTGCTATCTCTGGTACGTGATTCCTATTTGGACTGCGCGCGATGCTCCTTCACCACATCCGAGGTTGTGGCGCTGATCTCTCGCGTTCTGAACATTGGTTGGGGGACATCATTCTTTTTTTGCCACAGCCCATGCCTCTCAAGCGTTCACGATCGTCGTATCGGTCATCGTCTTTGCGCTTCCCCTCTCGATCATCAACTTTCTCGGAGTTGCTCTCACGCTTACGGGTGGAGTGCTGTACGCTTGGTACGATGCACTGGACCATCCTCCCCTACCGTTCCCCATGAGAGGCAAAAGTTTGCCGAGCACGATGCCGCCGCCCAGCGGTCGTGGCTTGAGGCTATGATACAAAAGCATACCACTCTCAACCCAGTAGCGCCAAGCACAGGGTTTCTCTTACATTTTCTCGTTGTTGTTGTTTTTTGTGACACCAGTAGTACCCCATCGCAGTTGAGACAGTGTCCATTTTTGGCCTTTTCTACCAGGCTCGATTTTTTTATTCGGCGGCCAACCTATTCTTGCAAGCTGGCTCCCATATCGGCTCTATGCATCGCGGTGGACGCTATAGCGTTGCATATCAAAGCTATAGAATGTGTCTCAGAAAACCAAGGAAGACTGAGAAGGGCTGGCCAAGCCGTGCGATGCAGCGGACAGCCGGTCAGTGGCGAGGGAGGAACCAGAGAGCTCGCAGGCCGAAGCCTATAACTCGCGGCCCAGCCTCATCAACGGGCGCTTGGAACGGCGATAAAGTGGTTCAACTTGTTCAGGCTGGGGTCGAGACGAGCATAGATCCTTCTAGGTCGAAGTTCTGCACTGCTTTGCAATGTCTCAAGAGTTTGGGGAAGCTAGAGAGCAACTGTTTCCTCGGTGCACCTTCTTGACTAGAGCCTGGCGAAGGCTCCCGATCACGCCGAAGTGAACGAAAATGATTGCGTGGTTTTCATTTAGACAAGGTTTAGCGGGCGGGGTTACGGCGGAGGCCGACCGCTGCGCGCAGCCGAGGCCTCGCGCGGGCGCGAGTGGCGGTTCGCGGAGCGCGATCGAGGCGCAGTCTCCACCGCCAACTTGAAAGCCGATCAACTCAATGAAGTGATCTACCTCGGCGTCCGAAGGCAAATAGGTCGTACCCAGGTACCGTGCCGCACCTGAAGCTCTTCCGGCTTCCGGCTATCGTAAATACACGCTTGGCAGCCAGACTGGCCGCCCAACGGGTAACACCGGCCGAACAACTACACTCTTCCGTCATGATGAGCCATTTGCTTACGCCTTGGCCTCGAGCAGGAATACGTTCGAGCTGCCAGTGACGTCACAAACAAACAATCACTACTCGAAAAATTCGATTTTCGGGCAGACTCTCGTCAGTACTAGTCTTTCGCACAAACTCGCAGTCGCGATTCGCAAAGTCGATGCGGCGCCGGGCGACGAAGGGCACCCACGTCATCATTCGCAAACTCCGGGGCGGTCTTCTTGCTTCTAAGACCGTCGCATCATGTTCTGTCAGTGAGTAGGTGGCCCACCAGCAGTTCTAGGCCCCGGGATACCACTTCTAGTCGTCGAGACACCTGGGTATTTGTTTCATTTCTCCGTGACTACACGAGTGCACTACGGGGCATCAGCATCGCAGTGGAGTCTGCAGTGGAGTGCACGATCGAACATGGTCAAGTCTGGACGGTGCACTGTCGCCGAGCATTCTCGGAAATGCCGACAGGAGCCGACCTCCAGACGCTTGGCCTACCCTGTCCATGCAGTTTACAAAAGCGGGTTCAACAGCGAAACGATTCAACTTGGGGTTGCGAACTTGTGGCGCGTGGCCTGCAATGCGAGTCGACACTCGAGAGCTCGACTCGGCGATTGCAGCCCGGCTGGGCCGCACGAGTTGCTGGGGGCTGTCGACGAAATACAATCGGGCACACTGCTCGTGATTTGACTGGCGAATTCGTGAAGTGAGTCTGTGTCACGCTATTAGGCAATATGGAAGAGCTGAGTGTTCCCATGCAGCATCGCTTTGTCAACAGACAGGAGTCGCACTGACCCTGAAGCGCCTCCGTCCCTGGTCCGAAATCGCCATCTAGGCAGCGGACTTGTCAGCACCTCCCTCAGTCTCCGAGTACATGCTTATAGGTAACCAGCTTGCAATACTTACCTTTATGTAATTCGAGCCACAAAATAACTTGATGCACAAATACGTAGCTATGTGCGCGGAGTCGTCAAGTTGCTTTGGATAATCTAAGCGTATTTGGTGGTCTCATGAGAAGGGAACGGAACAAAGCTGGAGAGGTTTCACCAACTGGACATGACTAGAACTTTGCAGCAATGAATATTATCTGCAGAGCAGTGTTGTCAACAGTGGGGGTATATGGGGTGGCGATCAAGACAACATCAACTAAGGCCACCTCACACCACAAAAGGAAAGGAGCAAAAAATGGCTTTTGCTAAGCAAGTGAGAAAGGTGACGCGAGCCAGACACCAGCGAGTAGTGTCGACGGCGAGCTGAGCACGAAAAGATGACACAACATGGGGCAGTGAGGGCGAAATGAAGGAAAGCGAAGGGGCTCTTGGTTTGTGAAAGAACTCCAATCAGACGCGAACGCAAGTCGACTGCCTGCGCTTGTTCATGCCGGCCGTGAAACCAGTGGGGCAGTCTGCGGAGGGACATGGGGGCAATCGGGCAAAGGGGTTAGTCAACGGGGCATGACGCCGAAGCCAAGAACTGCAAGCGGCGCAATGAGCACTTACCCAACGAGCACCCTCCATTCTCGCACGTGGCGGCGAAACGTCCATCGTAAGATGCCTTACATTTGTTGCCCTCCTGCATCGTGAACGCGTTGCGCAGTGATCGTTTAATCGCGAAGCGGAGATGATCAGAACAGGCGCGGAACCAGAGCAAAAGAGGACGCGCGTGAGCGCAGCAGCATGTGACTCACAGCGTCGCAGTTGTTGGCGTCCGAACCGAAGGCAATGCAAGCCGTGCCGGCCTTGCTGAGGCTGTAGCCGCGGGTCGTGCACGTGAGAGAGCACTTGCCATCGTTGCACGAACTGACGCCGTTGCTGTCCTGGGCGCACATCTTGTTCTTGCACTTGTCGACATTCTTGATGCAAGCAGTCGCGCTGTCCGATCGCTGGGCAGTGTAGCCGTCGTTGCAGGTGACTTCACACACTTGGTTGCACTTGACGGTCGCCGTCTTGGGGTCATAGTCGAGCTTGTTCCTCAGCTGGCGAGCGCAGAGGGCGTCGGCTTTGGCTTGGGCGTCGTCTGCAAAGATGGAAGGTGGGCGCGGTGGGTGTGGTGACCAGAAAAGTAAGTTCACCTTTCTTCCATGCGACCATTGTCCGCTATGCGCATGAGCGAACAACATATCCTCAACTCACTTTCTCGGCCAAGTCGGCAACGGATCCTTGGTTGCGAGCGCTTGCTCAAGACCGAGTAATCGGCAAAGTCTCGTCGGGTTAGCCCAATGGCGGCGTACGCATCGTCGAAGGCACGCTTGGATAGATCGGAAGCCGTCGCTGTGGATCGTTTGGCAGCGCGCGCTCGGGCGAGGGCGAGGTGGGCGGAGGCGTCGCGCTGCAAGCTGCGCTGGTCAAGGCCGGTGGAGGCTGTCTCTGGGTCGCAGGTAAATGTCAGGAGTAATTGGAATACAGACCGCAATAAGGCGGTGGAAGAGAGGTACTAACCCGAGAGGGCGAGCGCGGGCATAGACACAGCGAAAAGGGCGAGGAGTTGAGCCGCGAGCATGATGATGAACTTGAAAGGAGTGTGGGGTGGAAAGGAGTGACAAGAGGTCGGGGAAACGAAGCAAAGATGAAGTGATGAAGGGAAAGAGAAGAGAGGTCGCAGAGATCGGGTCGGCGAGATGAACGTTTTGTTGTTGTTTGAGCAACAAGCAAAGATCGTCGACGAACAAGCGTCCACGCCAGAGGTACCTATGAGTCGTCCACCGATGGGGTTCCAGGCTATACCACGCCCTTCCAGAAAATGCCGGCACCCACGCCGCTTTCGCTTCGCGCGTGCGAGTTGACCGTCGATCTTGCGCAGTGCGCGCGCGTCCCAGGTCCCAAGCTCATCAGGAATCTACGTACCTTGCCATTCGGCGTTTGCTCTACGCATATCGCACGAACTGATCGTGAACGTGGACATTTTCGATGCAACTGCTTGAATGAGTATGAATCCCCCTCACGCCGCGAAAAGTGGCAAAGAGCTCAATGCAGATTTCAGGGCCTGGCGGGACGACCGTCGGATTAAGGCTGGGCAATAGCCATGTTACACATGTTACGTGTTACGAATTTATGCTACCATGGGGTGCCCTAAAACATGTATAGCATGTGTAACATTAGTAACGTACTCACATGACTTCAATCAGGTGACTGCCTCCGATGGATGCGTGTCGTCACTGGACGCGCGTCGCGTGTCTTAATGCTTGAATATTGAATTGTAAAGCCCACTCTAGCAATACCCATCACACTGGCCTACACTGGTGGGTAACATACCGGCGCGTCGGCCTCGACGCGACTGGACTACATTTCACTCTGTGCCTTCTCTCTCTGCTCCTTGACCCCCGTCCGTCATATCTATCACTTTCGCTTCATATTTCCGGTTGCCAGCATGCTGCTCAAACGACATCACTGCTCTGCGCAAGCTGTGTACCGCATACATTCAAGAGTACAAATATTCAGCCTTTCGACGCCATACTGCAGTGGAGCGAGATACCCATCAAGCTGCCAATAGCAGACCATGGACTCCTAACCGCGCCAATCAATCTCTTCGCTTAGAATACTTTCCAGGTGAGGTTTAGTCTTTAAGAGCTAATCATTACTTCAGTAGTCTCGATTGACCATGCTATTGAACTGCAAAGCGGCTTCGCAAACCTTGCCTCACATGTTACGGCATTCTTGTAAGGCATGCGCCTCTGGCATAATTACGATTAAATTTGTCATTCTCGTCCGCTAGACTAAAAGCATGTCGTAACCACTAGGACTAGTCTACTTAATGGGCTGTGCTGTAAGGCATCCCCTTATAAAATATTATGACATTGCACGATGCTTGGGCGATTTGCCTTCTGCAATGTTGCAAGTCACCTAGGTAGGTACTCAGGTATCTACGGTAGGTAGGTAGTAGGCAGTTAAGTGAAGCAGGAGTAGCTAGCTACTCTAGGGGTGCAGCCAAAGCTTCGTGCTGCAAGATGACCACCTGCACGTTCAATGCCCACTGCCCAGACAACGGTAGGCCGCGGCGCGCGGCGACTGGCCAAGTTCGATGCCGAAAAGCACCGCACCGAAACGCAGTCGGGAAATGCTGGCCCACAAGGTTCCTTCCGAGTCGGCCGACGCTCGCGATCGTAATGCGGCACGATTATCCAACGTGGGCGCCGCGCTGGCCTAGTGCGAAGCCGAAGCATGGGCTGTGCCTGACTCACAAGACGCACGCTTAGCGCGGAGCACCAATCGCGCCTGCTTGACAGCATCGCGAATTCATACGCTTCAGACCCTTGCTTCAAAAGGATCATTTTCGAAATGAAAGAAAAATTGCTGTATTTAAACGACAAAGGAAGGATGCGCCTTTGCGTACCTATTGGACAAGTACAAAAGCACAGCATACGAGAACTCGTCCTCCCGCAAGGGCACACCGTCCTTGGACACGCAGGGACCTATCGCCTCGTTGGATGGCTTTCTATTGGCCAGGAATGGCAATGGAAGCAGAGAAATTTGGAATGGCTTGTCCGTCATGCCAAGCATGCAAACCACCGCACACCACCCCTATGGGGCTACTGCACTCCCTTCCGGTACCTGACCACCCATATGACAACATTCATTTGGATTTTCAGGGCCCGTTCCCCACAGCACGAGACGCCAACGGCGCCAACGTGGACTATGTACCTCCTCAATGCCATTGATCGCCTAACCGGCGAAGTCATTATGGTATTGTGCAACCTGACGACACTCACCGCGGAAAAAACGAAGTTGTTCATTGCCTCTAGTTACCCAAGATGGGGTATTGCCAAAGAAATCACAATGGACAATGATAAGGTGTTCCGCGCAGCCTTCTGGCAAAACCTGTGGCAACTGCTTGGGACTACATTGTCCTTCTCCACTTCGTATCACCCCCAAACGAACGGAAAAATCGTGCGAGTTCATCGTGACATGAACGTAGCAATGCGACAGCTTGTCACCGAAGAACAAACAAACTGGCCCCGAGTGGTACCTTTTGTGGAATTTGCAATTAATTTAAGCCGAAGCTCGGCATCGGGATTCTCCCCGTTTGAGCTTTCTCGGTTCCGAACGCCGCAAGCCATGCCTTCCAACCTCAGGTACAAAGGAAGCACAAAAAACTTAGCATATTTTGTTCAGGAAACAAATCTCAGGGTACAACAAGCCCGGGATGTAAGTGCCAGGACAAAGGTGTACCAAACAATCACAGCCAACAAAAAGCGATGAGCTGACAACGAACCCCAGGGCACCGGCAGACTCAGTGACAAAGAGGTGTCTCCCATTGGATAATTTTCTGGGTCTCTACAAAAAAACTTGACAAATGCTCCCTTCAGAGCCAGAAAGTGGTGCCCTTTGTTCATGGGGCCCTATAAATGCCTGGCCTACAACTTGAACTCTTCGACTTACGTTCTTGACATTAAATTCCACCTCGTCTGCTCTCTCGACGCATCTCGCCGCGTTTCCACGCCTCACAGCTCCAAGAACACCGTGAGTCTGATGAAGCTCTTTGGCCCATGCGCATTATCAACACAGTGCCGATTTTTCCCATCGACAGCCTTGAGATGACCATCACCAAAGTGATTTCACACATCACCATGATTGACGGACAGGCACCGATCCACAAGTTCCTCGTCGAAGACGGCGCCACAAAATCCAAGTGGTTCATCGAACAAACTCATGATGATTTCAACGAGGATTTGCCGGCGGTACAAGCGTACCTCAAGCGACGCCATGTCAAGAAAGTGTCCCAGCTCCCTGTAGTAAATGAACTACCTTCCCATATCGCGATTGATCGGCGGTCAAGGATTGACGATTTGAATTCCGCCAACCCGGTCTGGTTGGCCAGTCCCGTAAAAATTTTCAACTCGCCGGTCGTGCGGAGGACTGACGATTTGAATTCCGCCAACTCCGCCAGTTGCTGCAGCCTCTCGCGGGTGGACTTCATGGCGACTCCTTGTTCGCGGATTTCGCGGCGCATCCTGTGCGCCTTGCGTTGTGCGGCACTGCGTGCCTTTACCTATGGGGTAGTCGACGTACATGACTTTGAGTTCCTGCCTTAATCCTTTCGCGATATGGGAAGGTAGTTCATTTACTACAGGGAGCTGGGACACTTTCTTGACATGGCGTCGCTTGAGGTACGCTTGTACCGCCGGCAAATCCTCGTTGAAATCATCATGAGTTTGTTCGATGAACCACTTGGATTTTGTGGCGCCGTCTTCGACGAGGAACTTGTGGATCGGTGCCTGTCCGTCAATCATGGTGATGTGTGAAATCACTTTGGTGATGGTCATCTCAAGGCTGTCGATGGGAAAAATCGGCACTGTGTTGATAATGCGCATGGGCCAAAGAGCTTCATCAGACTCACGGTGTTCTTGGAGCTGTGAGGCGTGGAAACGCGGCGAGATGCGTCGAGAGAGCAGCTGACTGCAGCCTGCTGATCGAAACCCATGGGATAGGACTCGAACTACGGGGCGCACCGCACACCCACCGTGACTCACCCGTATTGTGTACACTTGGGGAGGCCGGTCCCGACAACCGAGGGTGTTCCACTACAAAGCAAGAACTATGTTATCGGTTTCGTCACCGGCTACCGGTTTTCTGAGGCTATGTTGTGGTGGCCACTCAACCAAACTCAGGGCAGCTGAGCGAGGAGGTGCACCGGCCCAGGCACGTGCAGTCCTTCCGGAGTGGGATTAGTCGGTCTGCGACCTCGCTGTCGAGCTTGGCGGTCTAAGAGAGAGCCTTCTTGGCCTGCAAGTCTCCCATCGGACGTCATCTCGTCGACATTTGTGAGTGGCCATCCTCCCAATAACCACTGACGTGCATGCAGCGAGGGTACTGATGCTGCTCGGGTGTCGGTTCACCCTCACAATCAGCTTGTTGACCAAACACCCAGCCGCCTCGTTCGACTCTTCACGTGACGCTAGCCCTGATCCACGACGTCAGCATGCTCGTGCGCTACTCCTTCGTTGCGCTGGCGGCGCTCATTGGCGTAACATATGCTCTCGACTCGAGTGGTGCGTAATCCCACTCTACGCATGCCACCCACCTCGAACTGGTTCTGGGCGTAGGCTGGTGGCGCCTCAGCGGGCACGATCCTCCGCATTGCAGGATCGGTCTCCGCTTTGCCCCCGGCGACACGCCGCGTCACCGCTAAACATCGTACAGTAACCTGCTACATACACAAGCTGAGACGCGTTCTGGTCGCTTGTCTCATCTTAGAACAAGCTCTACTCGAAGTACGGGCCAACAGAAGAGCGGCCAAGACGACTTCGGCCAAGAAGGTTTGTTGCCACCCTGCCTCTCGATCGAGCGTTTGCTAATTGATCTCGGACTCCGTCGGCGTATGAAAGCCTCGGCGACGGGCCCGCGCTCACCAACGCTGACTTTGCCCCTTCACCATTCCTTCGTTCGATACCAACCAGGGCCTTGGATACAACACTGCGTCCTTGTTGAGCCAGTTCGAACGGCGTAAATCCCTCGCATGGGCCTACAATTGGGCCAACTCGGTCAATAATGGCAATCAGCCGGCTCTTTCGCCTGAAGTCGATTTCGTCCCGATGCTCTGGGGAAGTGACGCGACTGGGTGGTCTGCGGCCGCGAAGAAGAGAATCGCACAAGGCGGGAAATACCTGCTAGGGTGAGTCTCTTTTTAATGTTTGCGTCGCAGGTGCTTCGGGCACTTCTTGTCGTGCAGTCGTGAAGATTGTTTCGTGTGCTCGAGCCCGGACGCTCACTGTCTGGCCTTTTCGTCTGTACCAGCTTCAACGAACCCGACCTACCATCGCAGTCCAATATCACGCCTGCAAGAGCAGCTCAGCTGTGGAAGCAGAACATGGAGCCTTTCGCTGGCAAAGCACGCTTCGTGTCTCCGGCCGTTACAAACGGCGCTTTCACATCGGACGGCGCTCCCATGGGCGTCAACTGGATGGCCGAATTCCTGGGCAACTGCACCCGGTGCCATATCAACGCTATTGCTTTGCATTGGTATGATGCTGCATGGGTCAGTAGATAGAGCGTCGATTCGCTTCATCCAGTTTCGCGGTCAAGTCACTTTTTTTTGCTGATCGAATAACTTGTGCTGCACCCCCGCTCCAGAACACCGGGTACTTTTTCAACTATCTCACCGACGCGCACAAGAAATTCAACAAGCCTATCTGGCTCACCGAGGCAAGGATACGGCATGCTCCATGTTCTGGTTTAGAGTGTGGGATACTGATCCATCCCGATCTGCCGCCAAAAAGTTTGTTGGCTCGGGAACGACGGCGGAGCAGCAAGCGTTCCTCAAGAAAGTGATCCCTTGGCTCGAAACGACGCCTTGGATCCAGCGCTATGCAGGATTCGTAAGTCACGGATTTGCATCGGGAGCATGGAGATATGGGGCGTGTCTGGCTGATAGCGCTGTCCGTTCCTGCCCTTGGGCGGCCTCACGTCGCTCTCCGATCGACTCTCTTGTCGCTTCAAACTCACAGGGCGCCTTTGCGGGCCAATACGTCAACGCAAATGGTGGCCTGACCGCTATTGGAGATACGTATATGCGAACGGTTTGATATTTGATGGCTAGCGTGATGTGTATATTCGACTATTGCTGTAATTGCACCGCAGTGGGGTCGCAAATGAACCTGCATCGGCTGCATCTCTTGACCAGTTTCAATCTTCTTCATTCTACTTTCACTTGTTTTAGCATCGTAAATTTCGGCCCCCATTCACAATCTACGCCGAAGCGCAACAAAAATCCGAAGATGTTCGGAAACTTCCAAAGTTGTCCGCAATCACCGATCCGCAGGCTGACGTGATCCGGTTATGAGCCGCGTTCCCTTCTTGCTCTCCGCGCCGTACTTTCTAAAGGTTCCAATTTGCACGCTACCATGTCGCTCCCCTTCAACGCCCCCAAAGCTCAGTCAGGCAAGATCATAATCGTCGTAAGTCTGGGCCGAGACCGCTGTAACATCATGTGATGGCGCTGTTGTCTCGGGCCGAGCACGTGGGTCTGGCCTGCGAACTGGCGATTGTGGGGCACATGCGGCCGGGGCGCGATTTCGAAACACGAAACACCGAAACGAGACATCGATGGATGACTTGACTCCTGATGAAGCGATCACTGAAACAAACCCATCTGATGGGATTGCTCAGGCCAATGTCCTCGCCAAGGGTGAGTCGAGGCATGTACTGCAAGAGCTCGTCGTCAGCCATGCGCTGAGGTCGCTGCCGCTGATCACCGTGCACTCTTTGATGCTTCCTCTTTCAAGACGGCAAGGGGGATGAGCTCCAAGCGGCCCTGGTCAAGGTGCGAGCAGCGGCCGAAGCGAGTGCCGAGAAGGATACCCATACCTACAGGACCACCAGGTCCGAGGAGGACCCCCGTACGTTGGTGGAAATGGTCTCTTGAGTCTTCCAGACAATCAGTGGGGCTCGCTTGGGAGCTGAGCTGACTTTTCGGCCTTCCGATGTTTCAATGCGCACTAGACAAGTTCCTCGTCTTTGAGGAGTACACTTTACCCAATGGTATCGTCGACCATGGTGAGTGTTCGATTGAGAGAACCCCTACATGTCCCATTTTGGTTACAATATACATGATCACTGACGTCGGCGCATTCATCGGCGTAAATTTGCTTGACGGGTGCAGTGGCCGGCGACACTTTCCAAGCGCTTGCAGCAGCTGGAATCATCGCCGCTCTTGACATCAAATACTTCCACGAGTTCAAGTAAAGCTGTATCCGAGACTCGCAGATTTCCAACACTTTCCTGGCTTGAGGGTATGATCTCTTTCGGGCAGAGGGAACTCGCGGCGATGATCGATGTCGGGACAAGGCGGGATAAAACGTGAAATGAAAAACAAGCTTCAAGGTAACAGACAAGTGGGAAAATGTGTATGCGACGAAGCACGTGTCGAATCAGCGAAGAACTCAGACGAGTTGAAGATTATGTCAAGACAAGCGAGGAGACAGGAAAAGGCGGTATATTCACCACGATGACTGTGCATTGTTAATCGACGGTAGACGGTCTGCCTAGCACGATATGAGACTGGCTCCGGGGACACACTCGCCTAGCACGTTGTCGCATTGAGTGGACCGAGAGGCTAGGGACTTTGGAGCTCGCTCGGGGCCCACTATTCAGGGCGATGACTTGGCCGCCGAGTCAACCCTGACAGTGCTCTCTGGGATGGTACATACGGTCCGAGCTTGTCGGACTTCGTAAAGGGCGATGAATCATGAGAGTGACCGCCCGTTGCCCAGTGGCTAGGCGAGGGTAAGCGTCTCCTGCAAGATTGGTAATACAAAGCCCTAGTCCGAGGGAGTCCGTGCGAGTCATCCGCGGCAGGCGCTTGGAGCGCTTAGCAGCAACCCAGCCGTCGTCACACGCGGTTCGCATCGAATTAAAGTTAGTTTTCCCTCTCTCCGTCCACGCTGTACACCTTGATCTACTGTTCTACTCGAACTCCCATTCCCTTTCTACACCACCTCTCACTGCTCTGAGTATGAAGACATCGTTTATCTCCCGCCGTCGGAAGGATTCGGAGCCGACCAACACTCTCACCGGCCAACCGCCCTTCGGGCTCGGATTGCGATCGGTGAGGACACTGCCAGCCGGCTGCACCGCTGGCGCAAAGACGCCAGACTCGGCTAACTGACTCCCTAAACCTCTATTTCTCCCCACAGTCAACACCGTATATCGCACTGACTGTCGGCGTCGGCGTGCTAGTCGATCTGAGTGGCTACGGTCTCGTCGTCCCCGTCGTCAGTCTCCGAGGCTGGCTTTGACGCGAGCTCGGCTGCGGTGGCTTGATCACAAGCCTCAATATTGAATTTCATCCTTTCATGTCCACCACAGGTACCATTCAGGCTGGAGGCGCTAGGGTATGACAATGTCGGATCCAAGACGGGCTGGCTCGTCGCGGCTTACGCTGCAGGTCTGATCGTCTCGTCTCCGCCGATCGCATACAGTCAGTCTCTTCTCGTGCACTTCCCGCCTTTGCAAATTCTGCCAAAAAAACGGTCAATGGGATCATTACACGCAGGGAATGTTTTGTAACATATGGTTGACCCCTTATGATTCCTCTTTTGCGTTGTATCTACTCCTCGACCCAACAGTCGGCGGCCGGTTCGAGGACAAGCGTACACCGCTCCTGATAGCTCTCGGGTTCATGGCAGCTGCCGTTGTACTGTTCATGGAAACATCCTCGTACCCTGCCATGCTCGTCAGTCGCGTGTTACAGTAAGTCATCTTTAGTTCGGCGTTCGATCAGCTTGCCCGAGAACAAGGCACTGACGAGAAGCGGGACGTCAAATCAAGCACAGGGGCATCTCTGGAACAGGGATTTGGACGTTGGGCCTGGCGCTTATAACCGACTCCGTACCAGAAGCCAGAGTGGGAATCGTTATGGGATATGTCATGGTCGGGTTCACAGTCGGCCAGCTCATTGGGCCCCCTGTCGGTGGTGTGCTTTACGAGAGGATGGGCTACCGAGCACCATTCGTCTTTGCTTTGTGTCTGAGTACGTCGAGTTGCGCTATGTTGTCGTCATGGTCTCCTTTCGACGATCACTACCTTTGTATAAAAACTAACATGGTCCTACTGTGCACACTCCGCAGTCTTTGTCGACTTCGTCCTTCGATTGTTCGTCATCGAGAAGCGAACGGCGCTGAAATGGATCCGAGCCGGCAGAATAGACCTACCCAACTTTGAGGCTCCTGGCTACACCAACCCCAATGAGAAGACGACCGAGGAAGCGAAGGCAGACGGCCAGATCTTGCCTGGTCAGGAGGTGAGGCCCGTCATCGCTGATGATTCTCGACCGGCGTCCAATAATTCGGCTGCGGGGGTGGAGAAGGGACAAGCAGAGGAGTCGGAGCGGAAACTAGCTACGGAGCTCAGCCCTTGGGCGGCGTTGAAGATCATGACGACATCGATGAGGCCAGTCACGCTATTCGCTTTGACACTGTTGAACGGTATCACTCTTGGTGGTCTGCTGGGTCAGTCCAAGCCCTTTTTATGTTCGATGCTGCTGGTCTCCTGACGGTTTCTCGTCCTGACCTGTCTTTCGGTCATCCGAATCCAGACACGGGCATGACTCTTCATCTCAACGACATTTACGGACTCAGCTCCCTTGGCGCAGGACTAGTCTTTATTGGTCTAATCGCCCCCAGCTTCGTCGCGTCGCCGTTCGCGGGGTGGGCTAGTGATCGCTACGGCGCCAAGGGCATTGCGACGATCGGCATGCTGCTCACGTTCCCGGGGTACCTGCTCCTCATGATCAACGGTCCCCTCCCCCTCACCGTCTTCTTCCTCGTCATCCTGGGCGTTGCCATGTCCTTTTTCCTCACTCCCGTCACGCAAGATCTTTCAGTCGTGGTGCAGAACACCCCCGGACTTGTGAGTGTTACTCTCGTGGAGAGTCGTTGCAGCCGTCAGCCTGTTTCTGAATTCATGTGTCTTTTGCACCACTTCAAGCCTTCTACGTACGCCTACGGCGCTTTCAACATGATGTACTCGATAGGCTCGTTCATCGGTGAGTCTTCCGCAATCTTGCTTGCGTTTTGAGGAGCCAGTTCTGCACCGAACTTAGCCGACTCCGCTCATTGTTCAACTCCTGCAGGCCCCATCATCACGGGTCAGATCATCGACGGCCTCGGTATCCGCAAGGGATGGATCGTCACGGCCATCATCTGCGCCGTCCTATCGGCGATGCTCACACCCTTCACCGTGATCTATGTCGGCGGGAGGTGCACGTGGTTTGATCGGTTCAAGAAGTCGTCCACGCAGCAGACTTCGGCGGCGAGTGATGCCACTGCCGTACAGGTCTAGGTCAGTTTGCTTTTCCCTTCTTGTATCCGTGGCGAAGGTTTGTGGTCACACCACCGACCGCGTGATCGAGTGTTCAGTCATACCGGATTGCCCCTCCTTATTGGTTGCCGATTCGAAAACCTCGGTTTTGGTGTGGAAACGCAGTAGTGCATGTAGACTTCTTTCCTTTATAGACGCAGTCATGAGATTTTGACTTCTATGTGTAGATCAGCAATACCGCAACACCAATTATTTCATCACAATTGCGCTGATTGCGGTTGAGACAGTCCCTCGTCTCCATTCAGGGGCTCGGCGATGTCTCAGCGATCTCAGTGCTGAGCTGAGCGCTGATCGTCAATCACCCTCGACATAGGCGAGTCCGGACTCAGTGACAGTTTCCGATTACTCTCCGGGTGAAAACGGCTGACTCGAGGCTGATCGAAAGAAGTAGCGCAATGAATCTATACAGCAGAACCTAATTTTTTTCTTTCGATGTACCACCTCGTGTGGGACTACAAGGCATGACTCGCAACTAGAGCGCCTGGCTTGGAGGCGCGCGCGCGCGTGGCACCGGAAGAACTGCCGTCGAATTGATCCAGGTTCATCCGCAAGTTCGCTCTCCGCATGGCTTGGCCAACGCAAGCGCCGACACGTAGGCGGCCCGCCATGGTCCATCAATGAGGGCTTTAGTCAGACCGAGTTAATACCCAAGTCAGCAAGACTCGCAGTCTCCGCGGGCCACCCACATCGATCAAATCGCTGGCAAGGACTCGCTCCACACGGTTTTTCTGCCGCTCAGCTTTGGCTGGCTCTCGCTTCCGGAAAAAATCTTCCTTTTCAAGCCTTGTTGTTTATAAAGGCTTACTATGGGGTGGACTCGCTCAGTGCGAGAGATGTGAGAGGAGAATTGTGGCAATAAACTGGAGATCTTCCCCAAGCCCCAGGTTTTACCCCGCCACCTGGCACAGGTCGATCTTCCCAGCGCTTGAACAGGAGGGCATCGATGTTTCGCATCCTTTGTGGGCGGTCGCTCTCGCTCCTCTCACTCGGCGCGCGCTCGGGTCTGCTCGGGTTTGCCCACGACACGCCTACCACCGCAACCGTTGCGGCGGTGGTCGCTCTGCTCCTGCCCATCCTCACCTGCACGTCGCCCCTTTTCAAGTTTTCACTCGCTTCGTTCCTCTGCAGTCATGTCGCACGTTCAAAAGTGGTGGAAAGAAGGTGTTGTATACCAGGTCAGTGCTTCAACCCCCCCAATGCTGCACTTGCTGCCCTCCTTGGTCTCTCGCCCCCGCTGCCGCCTTGACCCCGCCCCCACTCGATTTTATGTTGGTCGTCGACACGTCTGGCTCGCGGACCAGGGCGAGACGAGCAGCGGATCGCATTGCACCAGAAGCACAGTCAATGGCTCTGAAACTACTCTGCTGCTCGTTAAACTGGTTGAAGACACAAGTCGAGCGTGATCCCAGCACTGCCGCCTGCACCTCGGACTAACTCGACGATGAAACCTCCGCGGCGTGGCCCCCTCCCGCCCCCCGTAGATTTACCCGCGATCGTTCGCGTCGGCTCGCGGTCAAGCCGAGGGCGACATCAAGGGCATCATTGCAAAGTTGGACTACCTCAAGGAACTCGGCGTCGACATCATCTGGGTCTCACCCTTTTACAAGTCGTACGTTGCGTTGTCTGGCTTTGCACGCTCGTCTGCGAGGTGTCGTCGTGGGTGTCGTCGTGGAGGCGGAGATGGGGAGGGTGATCACCCGTTTTCGCACGCACGCGTCGTCAGCTCCACACGCCTCTTTCTTTAGCCGAGGCCATGCCCAGCACCGCTCTGCTCCTCCGGGATTGTATAGCTGACCGTGATCCCACGCCGACTCTCGAAACAGACCTCAACACGACAATGGCTACGATATTCAGGTCAGCAGCAGCCCTGCTCTCCCCTGTCCCGTTCGGTCAATCTGCTAACATTCACCCTTTGGCTTGGATTTTTCATCATTACCCTGGAGTAGGACTACCAAGACATCCATGAACCCTATGGCAAGGTCTCTGACATTGAGGATCTAATCGCGGGCTGCCACAAGCGAGGTATGAAGGTGTGAGTGACGATCCCCCACTACATCATCGACCAAGTCTTCATTAGTCCCCTGTGTCTTGCTTTTTCGTTCACACCTAATGTCTCTCGACCATCGCCATATGCGCAGTCTTTTCGATCTGGTCATCAATCACACCTCGCACCTGCACGAGTGGTTCCAAGAATCTCGGTCGAGCAAGGACAACTCAAAGCGCGACTGGTACATCTGGCGCCAGGCCAAGTATGATGCCGATGGTGTTCGCCACCCGCCTTGCAACTGGAGGGGCTGCTTTGGTGGATCGGTGTGGGAGTGGGACGAAAAGACTGAGGAGGTCAGTCTGCCACTGCCAATGTGGGATCCGCTGGTTCGGAGTAGTGGCCGAAAAAAAATCGTTCTTTATTCGGGCTCTCCAAGGCTCACACTCCGAGGTGCTCCCGTCATACAGTACTACCTCCACTACTTCGTTCCCGAGCAACCCGACGTCAATTGGGAGAACCCGACTCTGCGAAAGGCGCTGTATGAGAACGCGATCAAGTTCTGGCTCGACAAGGGCTGCGATGGGTTCCGAATCGACACCGCCAACATGGTGAGTCTGAAGCTGCAGGCTATGCGTTGCCCCAGAGATGCCAAGCGCTGATATAGATCGCATGAATCCTGGTTCGTTGGTTCTCACAGTACTCCAAATTCATGGAGTTCCCCGATGCGCCGGTCGTGGACCCCACTACTCCGTGGCAACCTGCTCCCCATTACTTCTCCAACGGACCCCGGCTGCACGAGTTCCTCAAGGAGATGTACGAAGAGACATTCTCTAAATACGAGTGAGTGCCCACCACTTTTGTGCATTATCACTTTGGATCTGGTGCATTTGAGCTGATTTCACTCGTTCTTGTCAGCTGCACCTCGATTGGAGAGCTGCCCAGCACCCCTTTGATCCCCGACATCCTGAAGTTCGTCGCCGCCGATGCCAAGGAGTTCAACATGGTCATCCAATTCGATCTCGCCGATCTCGACCACGGCAAAGGTCGCTTCAATCTCATGTACCACGACTGGCCCTTGACCAAATTCAAGGAAATCACCGCCAACTACCAGCAGTTGACCGATGCGAAGTACGATGCGTGGGCCGTGACCTACCTCGAGAATCACGATCAGGCGCGCAGTATCCCCCGCTACGCTTCGGATGCACCTGAACACCGCGAGAACTCCGCCAAGTTGCTCGCGACGTTCCTGCTCACCGTCTCGGGCACGCCCATTATCTACCAAGGAGGTCAGTAGTCACATACGAGGCAATTCTCAAGCGATCGGCTCGTTTCGCTGACAATTCTGAGTTCATCATCGTCTCTGCAGAGGAAATCGGCATGATCAACTGCCCCAAGTCGTGGGACATTGACACCGACTACAAGGACGTCGGTACGATCAACCAGTGGACCGAGATGAAGCAAGCCGCGGAGGAGAACAAGGACTCCAAGCTCGTCGAGGAAGGCAAGCGCTCGATCCAGCTGACGAGCCGAGACCACGCCCGCACGCCGATGCACTGGAACGCGGAGAAGCAGGCTGGTTTTACGACCGCGGACGAGACTTGGATGCGTGTGATGGACTCGTACAAAGAGATCAACGTTGCGGCTCAAGAGGGCGTCGCGACCTCGCCGCTCGAGTACTACCGCAAGCTGATCGCGTACCGCAAGCAGCATAAGGACCTGTTCGTGTACGGCCACTTTGAGCTACTCGACAAGGCCAACGAGAAGACGATCCTCTACACCAAGCGCTCCGCTAGTGGCCAGGTCGCGTTCGTCGCGCTCAACTTTACCGCCGAGGAGCAGTCATTCGAGTTGCCGTCCGATGTCAAGGGCGAATTTGAGCTCGTCGAATCGCTCCAGTTCGGCGCTGGCAAGCGTGGTTCCCTTGGGGCTTACGAGGCGCAGATCTACATCACCAAGTGAAAATACCCTCGAAATCGGATCAGCGGCTCAGCCTAAGCAAGTAAAAAGCTCTCCCGTCGCGATGTGTATTTTCGTCTCTTTGGGAACGGATGAACCAGCAATTTCCGTCTTCAAATCTTGCCCTCCCCGTTGTTCATATTCCGCTTCATAGAATTCAAGCGCTTGATGATACCTTTGCAAGCCACATCTTTGTGGAAATGCAGACCAGTTCTTTTTCAAAAGCTCTTGCAGCCAGCCATCGACGGTCGTCCTCGGCCAACCGAACGTGAACGTGCTAGTTTCGTCCCCGAAAGTGGCTGGTCCCGAAAAGCGGCGGATCGCGTGAGGTCGAGGTGGAGTTGGGAGTCGCTGACGCGCTGTCGCGTCAATTACGCATTAGGATCTGCACTTTCCCCGGAAGCTCGTCAAAACCAGTTGCAACTTATCGTTTCAAGACAAATCAGCAAAGACAAAGGAAGCTTCTGCACTTCACCATGTATTACTTCTGATAGTGCTCTGCAGATTGAATGGAGCTCCACACCTTCCGAGAGTCACTGCACTGGAGAGAGCACCGGCGTCTTGGCAGCTAAAGTAGCTACGCGCCCCGGTCCTTATCGCTTCGCTGGAGCCCGAGGATGTTGTGGCCTACAGTGATGGATCGATGATGGAAGGTAGAACAGGGTCAGCAGCAGTTCTTCGGATCACTTGGCCCGCCGACAATTCGATTGTCCACTTCTCCAAAGCACGCGCGCTCGGCACCCAGCAGACGGTCTACAGTGCGGAGCTCGACGGCATTGCTCTCGCCATGCGAATGCTCCTGCAGGCCCCTCCCGCAACCAAGCACCGTAGGATGGTTATCTGTGTCGACAACCAGGCTGCCGTGCGAGTCGCGACGTCCACCCGACCAGGCCCCGGGCAGGAACAACGCATCGGAATCCGCCGCCTGTACTTGGAACTCAAGGAGAAGCTCGCACTCACATCAATCGAGCTCCAATGGGTCCCGGGTCATGTCGAGATTGACGGCAACGAGCTCGCAGACGAGGCGGCCAAAGAAGCGACCAAAGTGGCTGAGGACGACTCGATAAAGAAGGACCTGGAGATCGAGCGACCAGACGCGATGCCAGCTTTGAGGACGGCACTGAGGCAACAGTTCAAGACGCGTGTCAGTCAGGTGTGGGCAACGGAGTGGAAGAATGCCAAGACGGGCGCGCAGCTTCGCAAGCTCGACGACTCACCACCTGGGCCGTCCCACTTCAAACTCTACCACGGGCTTCCTCGGCGAGCTGCGACCCTTCTCGCACAACTCCGAACTCGAAGATCACCGTTGGCACACGATCTGTTCCGGCGCCGACTCCACCCAACCGGGCTGTGTGCGTGCGGCGCGGCGGAGACTTTGGAGCACGTCGTTCTGTCGTGCGAACAATACCAGGATCAGCGTCGCGTTCTTCGCAGGGAGATGAAGAAGGACGACTCACCTCCAGACGACAATCGACTCTATGTTTCGAACGTGACGGCATCGCGACTCCTGACCGGATTTCTCGCCTCGACCGGTGTATGTCCGGGGTACGAGGTTCTCCTGAGCAGGGGTACCACCCCCAACTCATCGACGAAGGATCAAGCAGCCGCACGATGCACCCAAGACCGCTTGGTGACCGAGATGCTGACAGACACCGAAGCCACCGTACAACGGCCTCGAGCTCCAACGGCAACCGGGCGGCAAGACCGGACGCGTGTGGACACACGTGTGGATAGAGAGGACTCGAATTGCGGGTCATACCGGACTTCGGGAAGGTTTTGAAGTCTTGGTACATTGCGAAGGGGATCCGAGCGGAGAGGTTGCGCTGGACCAAGGCAGAGGCTTCGTGGGCCGGGCGCGAGTATAGGGGCGGCGTAGGCCGAGGCGCGGAAGCAGTTGAAGCGATGGGAGCGGAGGGTGCGCAGGAGAGCCGCGGGCGCTGGGCCGGACGGGACTTGAAGCATTCGAATTTCGAACTCGCGCGCGCGCCGCTTGGACCTCTCGGCTCTTGACTAGGCGACTTTCGACTTGGCCAATCTCGGCGCTCTCCGGGCCTCCGGGTGCGCGGAGGTTTTTCACCCAACCAAATTTTTCTGGGATTCCAAATTCAACATGAACATTTCCAACAACACTACCGATTCCCAATTTTGGTTCTTCTTGAACACTCCCCCTTTATCTGGTTCAGAATTTTCTAAGGACTACATGTGCTATAGCGCGACAAGGTCTTGAAATGATGATCTCTCTCTCTGAAGCCGGTAAGATGTGACGCGTGACGCGCGCCCGCCACTGCCCGCGACCTCACCAGCTGCAGCGGCGACCAGCTGAGAGCTTTCGTCGAGCCCTTGTAGAGCGCTCACTCCCTTTGCAGCCTGGCTCAACCAGCAGGGCTCACGTGCTCACCTGTCTAGATCTGTCTCACCTCGTCCAGCCTGTCGAGCCGAATAAGCGCGGCTCGTCTCCTCTTTCGCCCCACACTCCTTCTCCGCCGTCTCACCTCGATCAAAGACGAGACCATCTCAACAAGGAGGTGATCCCCCCGTCGTGCTCGATGAGGAGTCATGCGTGAGTCGCCCCCATTCTAGTCGCTGGCTGAGCTCCCCCCTCGTTCGATCGGTCCGACCACGTGCTGATCCCCGGTCTGCTCTCGCTCTGGCCAGCTCGACTCAGGCTCAACTGCCCTCATCTTTCGCCTCCGACACCGGGATGAGCTCCACAGGTGCTACCTCGTCATCCGTGGATGCCGATACAGTCCACGGCCGGAGCTACATCGCCGAGCTGGCCGCGTTCGTACGACGTCACGAGTCCAAGCTCGCCGACTTTGGAAGACGACCGACCCCGTCCAGCTCCTCTCTCCCTTCATGGTCCTCCATCCTCTCCCTCGGAATCATCGCCTCACCCGACCCGTCCTCGCCCGTGCCCAGCCACCAACGTAAAGCGCCCCTCGTGCTCGAGTTCGATCCGCACCACCTTTACTTTCTCCTGCTCAAATTCGACGAGCTCGGCATCCCCAACCTCGGTGACCTCGACGTGCGGATACAGGGTGGTGTTCATCGGCCCATGATGATCGACTATGGGCTATCCGGCGTTCCAGAGGAGGCAGCATCGGGGTGGTTGGCGGGCGCGTTCGGAGGTGGGGGTCAATCCGCATCGACGACCAGAAGGAAGGACTCGGACACGGCCTCGTTCCGTTCGGGCATCTCGTCCTTTTCGATCGGTTCAGGGTGGTGGGGATCGACCAAGGCACCTGTCGATGAATCCGTCGACGTCAAGTACCTCTACGCAAGCTGCACCAAACTGCCCGCGCTCAAGCTCTCGCCCTTCATCACTCGCTCCCCGTCATCATCAGCCAAAGCCGCGGGACCGTTGCCAGGCCACCACGCCTCCCCACTACTCTCCAAAGCCGTTCAGGACTTTCAAGACTGTCCTCCAGACCAGACGACTGTCCCTTTGTACGCGTTCAAGAACCTCCAAAGCCTCGTCTTGGAAGATCTCGATCCGAGGGCGTTCTTGGGTTGGGACGTAATGAGCGCGCAGTTGAGGAGCCTACAGATTCATCGTAGCGGGATCGAGGATATTGGGGAGCTGATCTGCGATGTCGTTGTGGAGGATGTCGAGAGGCGGAGGAAAGGGACCGGTCAAGTGGGGCAAGAACGGATAAAGCGGCAGAAGGGCCCACTGTCGGCCGAAATCGCCCTGGAGGGAGACGACGAACCAGAGCACCCGGCCCATGACACATCCTTCGGCCGTACCGACGATGGCGTACCGCCATCCCCTTCCACAGCATCATATCCGATACCGCCTCGATACGCATGGTCGCAGCTGCGCCACCTCTCGCTCTCGCACAACTCTCTCACCTTCGTCCCCACACCGCCCTTGCACCACCTCGCCTCTTCTCTGACCTCCCTTGATCTCTCCTCGAACCTCCTCATCTCAGTCCCAACGGGTCTTTCAGCGCTTCACTCTCTCAGATCGCTCAACCTCTCTGACAACATGATCGATTCGCTCGTCGGGATCTCCAACATTCTCGGAGCAGTCCAAGTCCTCAACCTCTCGCACAACCGTCTCTCGAACCTGGCAGGCTTGGATCGGCTCCTCGCTCTCGAGCGTATCGACGTTCGCTCGAATCGATTACAAGAAGCGTTGGAGATCAGTCGATTACAAGAACTGCCCCTTTTGAGGGAGGTTTGGGTCCAAGGTAACCCTTTCACACGGAGGGTTCATGAAGGAGGAGAAGAAGGATGGAAGAACAAGTGTCTGGCCTATTTCGAAGGAGGCCATGTCACCTTTGACGACTTTTCTTCTTCGGGGGGCCAGAATGGGTCCAAGTCGGATTCGAGGGGATCGTCGACGTTGAGGAGGACTGCGAGTGCTGCTGCGGGGTTGGGGATCGCGGATCGTGCGAGGACGGAGGAAGCGAGGACGGCGGGGGAGGCCAAGATCGTCAGTCGCAGGGTTGTGACGACACCTCATCAACAGGGCAAACATCATCGGATGGCTTCGTCACCTCCTCCTTCACCGATGGGGGTTGCTTCGACCTCGGTAATGGAACGTTCGGCTTCGCCCACATCGTCACCTTCGTTAGGACCGACCAAAGTCGTTGAATCGTTCCAACCCGCACCGACCTCGACCGGTTCCGCACATCGCAAACCGCGACGCATCGTCAACCTCGATGGACCTTCCCCTCAAACCGGTGGTGATTCCTCAGGCATGAGCGACGTAGACCACCACCGCCACCACCACCACCACCACCAATCTTCGAAACCGAACCCAGGCAGCCGAACAGTGAAATCCCTTTCCTCCGCGACCGGTTCCTCCATGACATCCCCACCCAAGCCCTCAACCCGACGACAACGACTCTCCGCCTCGACTTTCGAACCGCCCATATCATCACACCTCTCCACCTCCCCACCGAACAGGGATCATTCCCTTTCTCGCGAAGGTGACCTCAAGTCCGCCTCTTCAGGTTCGGGATCAGGTACTGAGAATAGCGGAGAGGCTTTTCGGAAGAAGATTGAGCAGTTGAGGAATGAGGTTGGAGAGAGTTGGTTGAGTGTGTTGGGCGAACGACAGGAGAGGGAGGCGAGGGAAGCTGCGAGGGCTGAGCGGAGTGCAAGTGTGAGTGCGTGTGCGAGTGCGAGTGCGTGTGCGAGTGGTGGGGAGGTGAATAAGGTCGTTGAACGACCACCTGTCGAGGATGCACAGGTGGGAACTTCTTCTCCAGTGACGACAAAGGAGGACGAACCTGTAGCTGAAGAAGCAGTCACCACAGCAACGGTGACCAAAGTCGTCAAAGCCCATAATGACGGCGACCCGATATCGACGGCTAAGAAGGGGAAGAAGAAGAAGAGCGGCAAGAAGAAGTGATTCTGTCACCCAGTCGGTGAAGAGTCTCTCCTTTGTATCACTTTATATTGGATAGACACAGACCGCAATCGAATCACTCGTTGGTAGGCACCTGATCGTATGGTCAAAGAGGTCGAACGATAAATTCCCAAGAGCAAACATGAAATCTTGGATTACATGGCCCTTCAAGTGGGTACAGATGTTACGGTCGTGGAGGATCTCCAAAAGGACGCACCACATGGGTATAGAGAAGAATTTGAGAGGGCAAGATGATGACATGAGGGGGTAGCGAGGAACACGCTAGTACAGAAAAGGAAAAGGAAAGGAAAAAAACAAGCTTGGCGAAACATGAAGCTTATAGAGTACTGGTGACAACAGCGGGGGAAGAAGAAGGTGGTGGTGGTGAATTCGTGATCGTAGGGGGGAGGGAATGCATGATCGCAGCGTAGCGACTGAGCGCGAGCATGATGCTTCTCGGATCGGTCTTAATCGCCGAGCCAAGGGCGGCGAGGATCTCGGTGAAGGGACCGAGTTGGTGCAGGACGAGCGTCGAGAGGACATTCTCAATACGCATGAGGTAGCCCTCGAGCAAGGCCGCGAGTTCTTCGTCGGCGGCATCGGGTCGGATCGGGTACGCGAGCGAGGTCGGGAAAATGGGGGCCTGTCGGTTCGCCACCGCCAGTTCGGTCGGGTGATCGCCATGACCGTCTTTTCGCTTTGGGTGAACCAAAGCTGCGGCCACCGCTTCGAGACGATGCGTGACTCGGCCGAAGCCCTTGACGACGGACACATCGAGGACCTGGGATGAAGGATCGAACACTTCGGTTTGTTGCGGTTCGTCCTTGTCGCCCGAGAGCTTGATGCGTTCCTTGAGTGCCTTGGGCCAGATGAGGGACACCAGCTCGGGAGCTTCGAGACCCTTGAGACGACGTTCACCGAGCTCCGAGATACCGAAGCCGAGACGACGCAGGGCGAGGATGTCTTGCTTCTCGTTGGGGTCAATCCACTCCTCTTCGTCGGGCGACGAACCAGAGTCGCTGTCGAGTGAAGACGGCTCTGGTTTCATCTCCATGACAACATCCTAGTGGCGGAAGAGTGGAGAGGATGATTCAGTATACTTCCAGGCAGAGACAAAGACATCGAAAAATCCTAACCGACCTGAATAATACCAATGACATCCTGACTGGCCGAGATCTGACCGCCCTCTGCGATCGAGGCGATACGCGCAGCGCGGTTGACGACCGGACCAAAGTAGTCCATTCGACGGGTGATGGGATCTGCCTCGCACACGGGTTGACCCCAGTGAATACCCATGCGCACCGACAGACCACGATAGATCGTCTCGCCCCTGGAGTCGGTGAGTTCCTTGCCCTCCTCCGAGTCAAGGATCTCTTGAGGCCAATCCTCGCGCAGAAGCTCGAGTTGGACGGTCAAGCAGAACAAGAGGGCTCCCGTCACGGTCGGGAACGAGATCATGAAGGCGTCACCTTCAGTCTTGACCTCGTAGCCACCGATGGCACGAAGTTGACGACGGAACAATTGGTTGTGCATGCGAATGGCGGTCTGCATGCCCGGATTCGATTCCCACAATGCGGTCGAGTTGCGGATATCAGTAAAGACCAAGGCGACCATCCCTACGGGCGGGGCCACCTCTCGATCGAGCAGGTTGAGATAGCGCTCGCCGGCAGCTTCTTCCTGCTTGCCACGACGTAACGCTTGTCCCGTTCGATGAGCACCATAGAAGCCCTCGTCGTCGTTGGCCATAGCGACACCTCGCTGCACGCCTCGGTAGTTCTTCTTGGTCTTGCTGAAGAGGTCGCCGACGGCCAAAACCATGACCATGATGTTGTTCGACGAACCGTATGAGATGGCTAGATCACGCAACTTGGCCGCGGCAGCCATGGGGTCGGCTCGCTCCGTGCGGGCAACGTCGACGGCCATCTGGTACGACATGTGCTCCCACAACCCTCGATTGGCAATGATGATGAACTCGTCCGTGTCGGCCAGCTCGAACTCTTCAATGTTGGGCGAGGCATTGATCGCGGGGAAGACGTTATAGAACCCGAACGAACGCGAGATGTCGACTTCGTCATTGACGTAACCACGATGCGAGATCCATCCTTCGGCCGTGCGGATGCGCGCAACCTCGGCCGGTTCGAAGGGCTCGTGTCGCTTCGAGATGAACCTCGACGTTCCACCGCGACCGGCGATGACGGCGAGCGCATTACCCGCATTGGCGACGTACACTCGCTTGCGGCGGATGTAGACGATGATACCGGCCGCTCCCGTCCGAGCCGAGGCCTGTGACCGATCAGTCAAGCTGATCTCCGAGTCCTTGCGCCGTGTCCCGAGCGTCGGAAGGAGCATGTTGCCGTAGTCGCGGTTGATACCGAGGAAGGCGCGTCGTAAGGCATCGCTCGTGACCTCACCGCTCTTGAGCCTCGACAGCTCGAGCGTAAAGATCGCCGTGAAGTAATCCTGCAGGTACTTGACGAGCTTCGCACCCGTGTTCTGGCCCTTGTTGACCGCGTCAAAGAGACCAAAGATGGCTTCGTCGTCCTTGGACCGGAAGCGTGGGACGACGATGTCGACCAAGGTCAACGTCTCGAGGCGCTGGCCCAAAGTGTCGGCTATGCCATAGCCCATGTCATTGATCTCGGACAGGGACGTGCGCACGCGTCGATCCTCATTCTCGTCCGGTAGCGAAGGGATCATGAGCGTGACGTCCATCAGACCCAGGATGTGCAGCTTGGTCAGAGCCGAAAAGTCGGCGAGGTTGCGTCGCTTGGCGTTGCGGGGGACACTCGGATCGTCATTCTGATGCCCAGGTTTGATCTCGAGTCGTTTGTTGCCCGACAGGTTGAGGAAGCGCAGTTCCAAGTTCCAGTTCCTATGCACAGCAATGAGAGGAATCAGCTCTCGGCACTATGGAAGTGCTGGCACCAATCGAATACGCACCAGTTCCAGTCATAGGGCCAATTGACGACGTTGTACTTAAGTGCATTGTTCCCGACATCGAGCGCGAACAGCTTCTTGATCTTGCCCAGTTCGGCAGGAAGCGTTTGGAGCTACACCCCACACGCAAGCGCACCATGGCGTCGAGCCATCAGCTTCAAGCAAAAAAACGACGACTGCAACCCGAGACCGACTAACCTTGTTCCCATTGAGATACAGCAACTTGAGGTTGTGCAATCGCTCCAGGTCGTCGGGAGGCAGACTCGTCATCTTGTTCCCCGAAAGGCAAAGCTCTTCCAGCTGCTGCAACTTGAACAACGACGATGGTGGAATCTCGAGGATGTCGTTGTGGCTAACGTTGAGGACCCTCAATTCGGTCATGAGCGAGATGGGCGCGAAAACGTCGTCGCCCAAGGTATTGTCACCGAGATACAGCTTCTGCAGGCTCAGTGCCAAAGGCGAAGCAATTCGGCCAGAGGAGGTTGAAGGTGCCTTTGATACCGTCGATCCCTTGCGGGCCTCCAACTCCTCCAGCCCACCTTCGGGCGTCAACATCGCCTGAGTCGCCGTCGCAACTGACAGCGGTGGATCCGGGAAGTCGTGCATCAAGTTCGAGCTCGCGTTTAATGTCGTCAACTGCCCGCACATCCATATGCTCGACGGCAGCGTTGGCAAGTTATTGCCGGAGACTTGGAGCGTCTGTAGCCTCTGCAACCGCCCAAGGCTATCGGGTAAGAGACCCAAGATGTTGTTCTTGATCGAAAGATGAACGAGATTCGACAAGCCGCCAATCCCGTCGGGCAAGACGCGCAATTGGTTGCTATCAAAGATGAGCGTTTCGACCGAGCCGAGGTGGTCGAACATGTCCGTTGCAAGCGTCGACAATTTCGCGAACGACAGATTTAGCGAGGTCAGCGATTGGCCCGTGCCCGCGAGACCGAATCGAGTAAGCGAGTTGTTCGAAGCCGACAGGATGCGCATCTGTGACCATGTTGCGTCCAACGCCGAAGCGTGATTGTGCTCGCATCGCAAGACCTCAAGTTGAGCCACACTCGCAATCGGGGACAAGTCGGCGATGAAGTTGCGGCGACAGTCCAGCTCCTTGAGATGGACTAAGTTCGTCAACGTCATCGGCAAGGTGTTGATCGTGTTGGCGAGCAAGACGAGCCGTTCGAGGTTTGTCAGATGCCCAATCTCGGGAGGCACGGCGGAGACGGTGTTGAATGAGATATCGAGTTCGACGAGCGACGAAATCTCGGTCACGACCGCGGGAATCGAGTCAAAGCGGTTGTTGCTCAGGTTGAGGTACTTGAGCTGCGTGAAGCGCGCAAAGTAATCCGGCAGCGTCCACAGTCGATTGTTGTGGCATTTGAGCGACATCAGCTCCCCTACTTCTTCCAGAGCAATATGCTCGAGATCGACGATGTGATTGTTTGAAATGTCGAGTCGTGTCAAGCTGTAGCACTCCTTAACCGCCTGCGGGATCCTCTTAATGCCCATGTGGGACAGCACCAGTTCGCGCAACGACGTACACAGCTGCACGAAATCGGTCGGTAGATCGAACGGTCGGTTCTTGGATAGATTCAGACTGATGATCTCGTGCGCGTGTCGGTACAGGTAAATCGGGATCGTCTCGACCGGCCGCCCGGAGAGATCGACGAACTCGAGGTTCGTCTCGTTCACGTCCTCCTCCCCCGCCGCGATCGACGGATGCGCGGGTTTGTAGATGAACTTGCACAGGTACGCATTGTCCTCTCGGCCGAGCTCTTCGAGCTTGTCCAATTCGGTGTACCCGGCTTGTTCGAACCGCCGCTTCTGCAGCAGCATCGGCTTCTCGTTCGCGCCGACGCGTCGTTCGTAGCCCTTTTCCCGCAAATACAAAGCATACGCCGTCTTGGCATGACTGATTTGAAATCGTCGAGCCAACGTCGCCGTCAATTCACCCGCAGTGACGGTCAAGGGGACCGGCAGAGTTGAGAAAGTCGAGTTTTCGCGCGTGATCCGCATCATGAACTGCATAGGAAGGTCGAAAATGTCAGCACCCAATGTCCGGATACTCAGCAACACCACAGAACTTACGCTCTTTGAAGCCGCCATCCTACCCCCCATCCCATCCGAGGTCCCCGGTCTCCCACCTCTCGTAACCGGTCTCCCCCTTGCAGTCGGCGGCCTCAAACCCCCATTCTCGTCGAACCCAAACACCTTTGCCGGTTTCGATTCAGGCGACATTGCCGAATCACTCTCGATCTCCTCGATTCGGTTATCCTCATCATCATCCTCGTCTTCTTCGTCCGAGGAAATGTCATCATGGTCCATTCCTCCCATCTCAGCTTTGACAGCCCAAGAATCAGGGGCGGTCCATGCCCCCGGTCCAGTCTGTGCAGTAGTTGTCGTGTTCGACGTCGTCGGTGTAGGTGTCAAAGCCAAAGCCCCAGGCGCGAAAGGATCATTGGTCTGACCGACCGCAAGGGAAGGTCTCCGACCAGAGCTGACGCTCCCCGGGCCCCCATTCGAGCCGACGTCGCCGTTCCCTCCCGTGTGTGTCCTGGTACTGAGTCCAGAAGACGATCGAACGAAACTGGGCCGTGAGAACATCGCCCGAGCGGCTGTGACGGATGACGACGACGAGAGGTTGCTGGGTGGCACCTCGCTCACCGGACTGACGGTACCACTCGGGTTCGACGCCGCGCCATTGCTCCAGAACGACGCCGGCCCACTCGCGCCCGAAAGACTCCCATTCCTTCGAGACCCACTCATACCAGCGTTGACGCCCAGTGATGAGAGGTTCGAGGTCTCTGGTCCAGTGCCGCCCGAGAGGCCCAGCCCTCGCTCGTTCGACATGCGCCGCATCAGCAGTGGCATCCCAGCCGATGGCCTCCGCCCTTGATTCATCGTCGGGCTCGCCGCTGTCGCCCCCATCCCGGCGTCAAAGCTCGAGGCAAGTGATGGGGACCGATGCAGCGGGGTCAGCGAAGAAATGGCGCTCGGATTGACGATGCCGTCAAGATTGTTGAGATCGGTGTCGAGTGAGATGGATGGATCGGCGGAAAAGACCGAGGCCTGACGACCGACATTGGTCGTCGTACCTGGCCGAGGTGGTGAATTTCCTCGTCTCCCATTCGGTGCTGTCGATGCTTTCCGGTTGCGGGTGATGAGCCGTTTGGACGAATCGGACGTGCCAACGTTGCCATGCGTCGTGGTGCGGCTCAGAGTGTCCATCGCGTCACCGCGAGCCTGGAGTTTGGGTGGCAAAGCGACGTTGTCGAACGAGGCTGCTTCTGGAGGCATTGTCATCGATTCTGTGTCCCCCGTGAAATGGCTGCGGCTGACTTTGCGCTTGAGGAAGCCGCCAAACAGGCCCTTTTTCTTCTCCTTGTTGGCGTTGCCCATGTCGAATTTGCGAGGCGTCGATGAGGAGCCGATCGAGTCGGTACGGAAGAGTTCCGGGTTTTGGTTGCCCCGTAGCGACTGCGAGGACATGACATTTCGTGAAGACTTGCTCTGATCGAGGTGGCGGACAATGAATCAGCTGTCGGCACCCACTCCGGCAAGGTGCAGCAACACCACAACAAACAGCGAGTAACTCACCTCATTCCGCGATGACGAGCCTTCTGCAGCGCGTGGAGGACTCGGGAACTTGTTGTCGCTGCCTTGCGACGACGAAGCGGCGAGTTTGGCGCCCCACCCATTCCAAGTGTCGGAGAGCATGTCGGAACCTGGGCCCATCGGGGTCGCGTACGAGCTGCTGGCCGCCGAAGCTGGTGTTTGCAGCCTGGAAAGACCGCCATTGGGTGCGGCGAGGTACGACGAGTTGGGTTGACCCGTGTTGATCGATCGGAGTGGTGGTAGACCCCTCCCGGTAGTCGGCGCGGCTGGGGAGTGCGACCGCGAGTTGAAGACGGACGGCCCCGCGTCGATCCCGACGCCGAGCATCTTGGCTTGCTTGGACGAGCGTGGTACGACCGAGTCGTCCACATCAAACGTCGAAGCCGAGGTCGGCATCGTAGGCACAGAAACGTGGCACGTCGCAGCAGCAGTACCAGCAGCAGCAGCAGCAGTGAGCGAGCAAGCGTTGAGGACGGGAAAGGTTGAACGAGGCCGGATGCCGTATACGTGTTCGGCGCTGGGCAATCAAGTCAAGCCGTTCGTTCTACCGCCGTCGTTCGGGTACAGCGAGCGGCCAAAGGTAGACTAGCTGTTGAAGAGGTGCGATCGGAGGTATTAGTGGTCGTGGCAGATGTTTGCGTGCGTCGCGAGCGTTACGGCGCGGTCGAGAGGGTGTGGTTGTGGTTCGTCGCGAGGTGGCTCGCCACAATGATTAATCAGAGCCACTCGCGCCAAAGGGGGCTCGACTCGGGCTGTGCGATGGTACAAGTGGAACGATGACGGTGACTGAGCTAGGGTGACGGGATGTACAGTATAATGTGAGGATCCTGTCAGCCTTTTGGTCGATGTAGACAATGTTGGATTTATGCTTAAGCCATGCCCCAGCGGCGGCAGCAGCGGGTCGGCAGCACATACACCACAAAGCGAGGCCGGCCAAAGGCGGACAGTCGCCGTACACGCCCGGAGCAACGCCCGCACCGAGCCAGCCGCTCGTGAGTCTTGGACTAAGGACCAACTCACCTGCTGTGTGCTGGAACCCAAGTAACACACCGATGGCAGGTCGCGGAGCGCTGAGCTCTGAGCCCGTTGAGCTGGAGAGCGCGCAAAAGCGTCAACTTCGATCACTGAGCGCCTCTCGGCCAGAGTCGTCTCCTCCCAGAGCTTCCCAGCCCCTCCCCACACCCTCCCACACCGTCGGACCCGACACGGAGAAAGCTGTCGGCGCAGCAGTGGCAATCGAAAGACCGGACCAACGGACAAATTGGTGTCCTTTAGTGATACAGACTTGCCCAGGGTCGCAAAAATAATAGGTAGAATGTGGGGCCGAGGTGTACTCGATGCGAAAATGTTGAAAATGTTGAGAAGGAAGGAGCCTGAATTCTGAACTCGGGCGCGAATTAGCTCGACGAATCACAAGCCCCCAAAACCATCCGCCGCCTTCTACCGCGGCCGACGGCGGCGACACACGCGGCGCACGGGTGAGCACGGAGTAAAGCGCGCTCAAGTAGGTTTTCTTTTTTCTTTTCTCGGGGTTTCACTACTATAGTGATGTCTAGAAATCCTTGAAAAAGTGTTAGTCCTCCGCCGCCGCGCAATTCTGCGTTAGAAACGGACCGCGCGCTCCTGATCAGGCCTGATCGACTGATCTCCGATCCGATTCTAATGCTCGGCCTGAATCTTGACCCGGCTCCTCCGGTGGAACCGGTCAAAGCCGGCGCCGTGAGCTTCATATCGCCCTTCGAAGCTCGAGCTGTACGCGCAGTGGGGCCCTTCGTTCAGGGCCATTCGAGCTGCCGGACACACGATGACGCTCACTCCAGCTCAGATGAACAAGTTGTCCTACATCTGCAAGTCCTGCCTCCCTGTATCCGAACCGTAATCCCCACCATTCGACTTTCACGGACTAGCGTAGAGTGCGAGCTCGTGCTGGCTGTGAGAACACCTCCATCGCCGATCCACGCCGCCCGCCGCAATACCACGAGATGCCTCGGTGTACGTTCGCCACTAACGATCCTTTTTGAACCACCACAGTGACCACATCCGAGTATAACCGACTCGTCAAGACCTTAGGATCGCGCGTTCCGCTTGCTCGACAACCGTCCGCCGACGAGGCGCACGTGAACAGGTTCATCTCGAATGAAGAGTCAGTCCGAACTCTCTCCTGACAGGGCCGTCCTTTCAAATCACGTGCACTAACCGATTCCTCCACTTGTCAACGTTGGTTCACAAATATTTCAGTCAACTTGTACCCGTTGTCTCCCGTCACGCGATTCGACTGCTGGCGCTCGTCTTTACCTTTGGCGTCGTTTACGAAAACTTGCTTCTCGGCCTGCTAAGGCGCCAAAAGTACGATCATCGGAATGGCTTGGCAGGAGACTGCTCTCTGCGCTGATGTTCTCGGACCTTCCTTTATCGCTAACACAGACTCTCATCGATCCTACGTTCCTTACGCGTGTCGTCGTCCTTGCGTCTCGCTTCTTTTGTTGCCGGGTTCTCCGCCGGCTACCGCCTCGTCCTGTCTCGTCTTCGGTCAATTCTGCCCGACTATGCCTTCGACAGCAAGACGGACACAAGCAGGCAACAGCTCATCTCACTCAAGCAAATCAAAAACAAGCTACTGCTTTCCGACGGTCTTCCACCTTTCTTGGCCGCCTTGATCGCCAGCCCCATCATGCTCCTTGAACCCCGAGGCCAAAGAAGAGTCGTCAGTCACTCGGATCCTTAAGTTTTTCTGCTGATGAGGAAGGCTGACGACTTGAAGTCATCTTCACAGACCATCTCCGTCTATTCCCTCACTCGAGCTCTGCATGGCATGATCGTAGGAGCCGGTAATGAGAGGTGGCTGCCCCAAGCTATGATCGAAGGGAGGTGGTGGTGGGGAGGTCACATCGTCTTTGCGTAAGCCCCCAAGTGCAGCTCGCTTTTCGATTACCCATACCATATCACTGATCACCAGCGATCAACTAATGTCTTCAAAGTCTTGCGAATGGTCTCCTGCTCCACTCCTTCGTCTACAACCCTTCGACCTTCCCCGCCGCCTACTCCAACTTTATCCTCCGCTTCTCGTCGGCCTACCTCCCCGCCCGACCTGCCGAACTGCCCGCATCAGCACCCTGGCCGACACCCCGAGAGATCATCGCAGCGATTGCCGAATCCTCGCGTCTTCGATGGCCCGCATTTGTCTCCCCTCTGATCCACCCCAGCGCCCCACGTTCTTTCGACAATCCCATCTTGAACAAAATCACGCCGATTTTGGATCGTACCCATCCCGGCCACTCGAGATTGGTCTGCGCCTTCCTCCACCCCGATCAAACGGAATGCCAATCCGTCGCTACGAACTTTATAACACGAGAAGCCCTCTCAGCCTCGAAATTCTTCGGAGCGCTCTCCCTCCTCGGTCTCCTCATCAGATGGAAGAAATCCCTTCGCACACCAGACGAATCGATTTACCGTGCCCTCCTCTCCACAACAACCTCTTCTCTCTTCCTCTCCCTATCCCTGGGTACTTCCTGGTCCATGATTTGCGCTCTACAGCACTACCTCCCCAATTCGTTTTTCAAGACCAAACGCTTCTTCATTCAAGGTTTCTTGGCTGCTCTGTGGGTCGGCTTGGTCGGCGGACGACGAGCGATGGATCTAGGGTTGTATGCATCAAGGACGGCGATTCAGTGCGTTTGGGATACGGCCGTGGCGAAGAAGAAGATCAGGTCAATTCCGTGAGTCGAGCGATCTTCTCTTGCGTACTTGAGATGAAGTCAGAGACTGACTTTGTAAGACACCCCGCTGCTCACCAAGTCACGGAGACGTCCTCGTATTTGCCCTCTCCATGTCCACACTGATGACACTACACGACGTAAGCGCTCTCTCCCCTCCTTCCTTACGCGTCCCACCCTCACCAAACCGGTTCCCCTCTGCGTAGGCCTACCCGGCATGCATCAACTCTGCCTTCGTTCGAGGCGCCCTAGACCGTATCGGTGGCCCTTCTCATGCCGAAAAAAAAGCTCGACAACAGCTCTTGGAAGAGAAGAAGCGACGAGGGTCGACGAATACATTTGTGCCGAATACGAGTGGATGAGGCTGAACAGGGGGTCAGGGGTCTTTGCGCAGCAGAGCTAGGGGCAGCGGTGGTCTCACTGTAATTCCTTCTGCTTGAGTACCTCTTGACATGAAACGAACTGATACACGTTTCCGAATTGCGAAAAAACATGCATTATTTTCAAAACAGAAAAATCCCTTCAACAAGGTCAGCAGAGAGAAAAGGATTCTTCACTAGACTGAAAGCGAGGAAGAGTGCTGGCGAGGGCGGAAGGGATCCAGGGACTTCGCTTTTTTTGGCTATTGGCTATTGGCGGCATTGATCACACAGGCAAAAATGGGGCACAAGCTAAAGCTGTTTCTGACGGCTAGAGGAAGGGGGGGAAGCATATCACACGAAAAGAAAGATGAAAGATGGGGTGGGGTACGGAATGAGGACGTGCGGTGAAGCATACGAGTAGGAGTTCGGTTGAGCATCATCTCCAAGAAGCCGAGGATTGTGTACCATGTACTGGAGCGGAAGCGGGTCCGGCTCGAGGTGCGCCATCGGCAGGGATCGAGCCTGCGAAGGTGTCTGCCGGTGGAAAGAGAGATGATGTCAGTTGATATTCTCTCTGTCGAGAATCCATAGAAGCAATCACTCACAAGCCAAAGCAAAGTCGTCATGGGTGAGGTCAACTCGAGGGCTTGCGTTGGGTGCCGAATCACTATGGTTCGTGGGCGGGCGGTTGTTCACGTTCGACGAAGAACCATTCTCACTCATAATTGACGAACCAAGAACGCCACCTCCATCACCCAACATCGAAGTCGGAGGGTGCAGCATCCCAAACAGCGCATCAACCGTCTGTTGTTCACCTGGTCCACTCGGACGATGCCGATGATCCTGATCCCGATTCGTCACTTCGCCCTGTGGGCTCGTCGAAGCCATGCTGGGGGTCGCACCGCCCTTTCCGCCCCTTGCATCGAACCCTCCACCCATCCTCGAGTGTAACCTCGCCAGAATGCCCATTTCATTCTCCGAACATAGTGTCAACAAGACCTGCGATCCACTCGGACGAATCTGAGGATCTACGCTTTCCCCGGAAGCGCCGATCGCGTGCCGTTCGAGAAGCTTGACGATCCCGCGCACGCCCAACCAGAACTGAGACTGTCTTGCCAACGCCGCAGACGCAAGATGGTAATTCTTCGACGCTTCGATCGCGAGAATGTCGCTTCCCGCCGCCGATGCAGAGCCCGGTCCGTTCGCTTCGGTGTGGCCCTCGATCTGGGCCTGAGCATGCGAATTCAAAGGCGGAGCCGATAAGACATCACGCCCCGTACGCAGTCGATACTCCTGCGCCCACGCCAGCGCAGCAACGAAGAGCGGCTGATGAACAAAAGGACATGATGCGATTCTCGAAGCATCAATCGTCTCGGACACCGCAAGGACCTCTCGGATCGAATCGCACGCCGAGGAGACAATCGATTGGCGCAAGCGGTCTGTGAGAGCAGGCTTTGCGGCGGTGGCGTTGAGCTTGGGGTGCAGCACCGGCGTCCGGTAGAGAATGATCATGACGGCATGGTACCAGAGGTGCAAATGGAGGTACACCGGGACCGTACCACGTGTGATTTGACGCCGAAAGCTGCGGGGAAGGGGGGCGAGAAATCAAACACCGATCTGTCATCCGAAGACAGTCGTTCATAGAACACTCACTTGGAAGTCGACCACCCAAGATCTCGGGGGAGACTGTGATACAGCGTACGGATCTCGTGCTCGATTGCGTAGAGGTCTTCAGCCCCACGCTCGGTGCCGGATCCCGCCAGACGATGCGAGAACTCGGCCGAGATGGGGTCGCGGTCATCGTCGGCCGATGCACTGTCGTCCATCGGAGAGCCCCAAGTCATTGAAGTTACGTTTAAAATATCCGCCAGCTGGCCGACCAATCTTTGCAGTGCGACGTAGTGCGGGAACGGGGAAGGTAGGAGACTGCGCAAATTTGGAACCGCTACGTCTTGAGCAACGACTTGAATGTCCTCGTCCGTGGGAGCGGGGAGCTGCGTCAACAGACGAGACTAGACTCAATAAGCCTGGAACAAAATCCACCTCAAGTGATGAATAACCGTCATGAACTCACACATGACTCGTGTTCCTTCGCCATCGAAGGTCGGCCAGTACCGATCGAGAGCATGCGGTCCATCGTCACGCAGCTCCACCACAGCAGCGAGTCCTGCGCGCGCTTCCTCCGATCACTCGTCGGTCTCCGGATGTTCAAGTGCAGTCCAATGTCCTGCGCCATCCTGACGGCCATCCCCGCGTACATCCAAAGTGCACCTTCGGAGTTCAGCCCAAACTCGTGGTGCGCGAGAAGCAGCAAGGACGCGACCGTGCCCGACGACGGCAAGCCGAGTAGAGGCGTCAGGAGCTGCTTGGCCTTGTTCGCGAATGCGATGCCCCATGTTGCGGGCTCTTGTTCGAGTTGTACGATCGACGACGCTTCAGAGAACCGGGCTGCGGCAGCGCAAATCGTGTTGACCAAAAGGGGACCGTCGAGCTGAGTCGATGACGACGAGCCACTTTTCCGTCCCGGGGGGTGATAGATGCCGAACGGTTCCTGCCCGCACGCCTCTTGCACGTGCCGCACGTTCAGAAAGGGGAACTCGGATCCCATGCGGAGGAAAAAGAGGGGTACGAGGTCGTCAAGCACGTCCTGTCGGGGGATATCGGAACCAGGTGCGTAGAGGTGGTCGGGCGGACTAGGGTCCTGAAAAGGATGGCTCCCATGCCGCGCGAGTGGGTAGGATGTCCTCCGATGAGGATGGCGCGGGCCGGGCGTCCCCATCATGGGTTGGCGAACCCCGACCGACGAGAGCGAGAGACTGACTTGCTGAAGCCCGGGTTGAATAGCCGTCGGTCCAAAGGGTCTCAGGTAGTTGAACTCGATCGGACGGCCCATGGGCCGGTAGTCCTCCATTCCATGCCGTTCGGCGGCGAGCGCGCTAAGCTGATCCAGCGAACCTCCTGAAGCTCCTGGGCCGACGCCCGCGTGGTGTGGGTCGGCCTCGACGGATGAAGGAGGCTCTTGCGAGGAGTGGGCCGCAAAATCGTGTCGCATCAAATGGTGTAGCTGATGATGACCATGATGTGGTGGTGGTGAGGGTGAGGGTGACAAAGCACTGACTTGACCACCTGCCACGGGAGGGACCGAGCCGAGGATAGGAGGGCCCGTGTGCGAGTGGTTCGGCCCCACCATGCCGATGTAACTCGGGAGCACGGGTGGATTGTGGTGAAAGCCGTACCCGGATCGTTGATGCTTCTGATGCTCGGGACCATGCTGCTGTTGCTCGGAATGCTGTTGCTGCTGCTGATGCTGATTCTGATCCTGATGCGATGGGAATGGGTGGTGCGGCTGCGAATGCGGATGCGGAAGGGAATGCGGATGCGAATGCGAATGCGACAGCGGGGGATGCAAGGGCTGTTGCTGATGATGGAACGGCGACTCTTGCTCGTGGTACTGCCCGTGGTCGATCGAAGGCGAGATTTGATGCGGGGACACCATAGGCCACCCGGGGCCGGTCGGCGAGGGAAGGATCGGGTTCGATAGGTTCAGCAACGACATGTGCGGTAATGGCTGGTGAGGTGAATGGTGAAAGTGTTCGGGTGGTAGACTGAGACGATCCACCGACGAGTTGCCCCCAGCACTACTCGCATGGTGGTGCGAAGGCGTCCACCTCGAGTCGACGAGATTGCCGGGGAGGTCGGGATGGCCATCGGGTTCGAAGTGGTGAGGATGCGGCGGTGGCAGCTGATGCGGGTGGTGGTGATTAGGCGCGGCAGAGTGAGGATGATGGTGGGAGAGGCCGTGGTGATGCTGAGGCGGGGACCGGACCGCGTTGTCGGCGTCGTTGGCGCTTGTCGCAGCGAACACGCCGGTAGGGTCGGACGTTGGGGGGCGATCGTGCCTGGGATTTGGTCCATCGGCGACGTGGGCATGGTTCGCGGCAGTGCTGGTCGATCTGGGGCGCGACCGACCCGGTTCCGATGCGGAGGCGCCGCTGCCCTGGTGATAACCCAACGAGTCTTCACGAGAAGCCTCCATGATTCGATGCGACGTAGACGACGACGACGAGCCCGAACGTGCAGGTAGGCTCGTGCGGGTCAATTTTTTTCGCTTTCGGCCGTCGAGCTCGGGTTGGTACACGCATTCGGCCTTTGATTTGCTGCAGTTGGCGCACATCGGTTGGTCGCCCTGTAAGGGGCAGCCAATAAATGAAAATGAAGGAGGGGGGAGTGACGATGATGGAAGGGTCGATCGTGGTCGTGTAGTTGAGGTCGAAATCGAGCGAGAGGGGGCCAATTGATCGAGCGCGAATCAGAGGTCGCAGAGTCCAGTGCGAACCACGGGAGGGCGATTCGTCGAGGCGCGTGCGAAAGGCGACCCGAAAGCCATCAGAGAAAGCGAATGCGGAGTGTCAGTCACGGTGTCGGACTCAGATGCGACGGATTCGGCCGCCCTGGGGGTTGGAGCACACAACGGAGGGTTGATGGCAGATTCTCTGGACATGAGCTTACATTGCAACGCGCCTTCTTGTACTTGCATCGCTCGCAAGCGTGTGTGATTCGTAGCCGCTCCTTGACTTTGCGAGCGCGTTTGGGGGTCGAGGTCGAGTTGCGCTGCGGCGCCCCAGCGCCGATCCCGACCCCGCCGGCGTCACAGTCGTCGACGTCGGGTCGACGCGCACCGCCGGCAGGCAAGGACGTCGAGTAGGTTGGTGCAGAGGGGGACATGTCCGACGCCGAGTCCGAGTCGTCGAAACTCTTCGACATTTCTCTATGCCCTCAGATCAAGTGCAGAGGAGGTGAGGCAGAAAGCGCCCACGTCGTACTTGCTAGTATGCCGAACTCGGAGTCGGAAAAGATGAGACAAATGCGGCTGTGAGGTCGATAGCGGAGGGGCAAGTCGTCAGGGGCCGGGCGACTGTGTGTCCCTCCGAGACTGGGTGCTCCGCACCAAAAGCAGCGTCACGCTGACGCACCTCACACAAGATGAGCCTCAACGGACACCACTGAACCGTTTTATGTCCAGTGTTTCCAAGAAAAGAAGGGACAAGCGATACAAAGGGGGAGAAAACAAGGGCCGATGCAACGCCCAGGATTTAATAAGGTGACGGAGCGATCGCTGCCGTGCACCCCAATCACTGATCAACAAGAACGGTTTCAGCCGAGTAGATCTGCCTGACCCCACAAGACCACCGCTGCCATGTGCGCGAACCGCGATGAGCTTCGGCGATCGCGCGCTTCCGGGCCGCCATCCGCTGCTCGCGCTTCTACGTGTACGAGTCCGGCGGGCGGTGCCAGGCAACTCGATTCTTCTCGCCCTTTTCACCGCGACCCGAAGTCGGAGCAGGCAGCTCACCAAGCCTCGTAGATCTTCAATTGATGAACCGTCTGACCCGGACACTTTCATCAATAGCGAGAGGGAGCAAACCGCCTGCCACCCACTTTTTCCTCCGACTGAGCCCTCACTGCTCTGAGTAGTGCGTCGAGTCTAGAAGTCACGTGACATCAGTCCTGGCCATAACTACGTGTATCGGCCCGACGCAGCTTTCGTGCATCTCTTAGTGAAAATCGGGATTGACCAACGCTCAGATGGAGTGTGTCAGGGGATAGTTCAGCGTGCTCAAGACGAGCACAGCATTCGGAAACTGAGCAGCCTGGTGGATCCGCTAGCTCGCTGCGAGACGGAAGCCATCGGAGCTCATCTCCGAGCGTGGTCCCAACTTTTCAAGGCCTTGAAACAAGAGGAAGTCGAGCCTATACAATAGATTCCACCAGCAACATCCACTGGGACGAACTTGGTCACCAGTCCTGTGGCAAATCGCCAGGCTAATGCCGAAGTTTGCACCCGGCTCGAAGTATTTTAGCTTTGCCGTCAGCAGGTGTCCAACGATACATAGCCTGACGACCCCAGCCCCTTCCCCAACCGGGGTCATACCTCGATCCGTCTCGGACTTCTGCGAATCACCGAGGGTGTCATCTGACCTCTACTTTGAACTACAGGCCCGGCCGCTGCGTGTCGGCGCCGACGGCGCTAGATCGCTTTCACGGTGAGACAAACTCGGGAAGTTTTACCATGCAGGCATGAGCTTACCTACGCTCCCCGATGGCCATGCGTCTATTTGCTCGCCTGAAGACATGGACTCCTTTCTTCGGAGGGCGTTTTTCCCTTTTCCCGGTGGAGGGCAAAACCCCCAAGAGAGAAATCACCGGTTCCACCACGAGCAGAGCCGATGGGAGCGGGTCCCCCTTCGGCATAATCACGGCCGTTTTCCCCCCCTTTGCTTGCACACAGATGGAACAGTCTTAAACCCGATGGAAGCCGACGCGTCTCACTAGCGAAACCGCTCAGACATTCGCATCGGGTCTCGGATCCCTTCTCGGTTTAGCGGCTCTCCGCGTGCTCAGGTTTCGCGCCTACGATAGGAGGCCTGTGTCAGCTCGCGGGTTTCTCCGGGCTCGGGCTTTTTACAGTAGTATCCGGGTCCGCTTGTCTAATCACCCGGAAGCTTATGGATGCTATCGACCAGGAAAGTCTTCGTCATCAGGCTAAGGTGAGAAGCCTAGCACAGTAGGTTACGCGATCCCAGCAACCCATTCGTCGGTACCACTACCGAGCACTTCGATTGCCTACCCGCTGGCACGCGATTTCCGACGTGACCAGACCTCTGGCCGCACGCTCTGTGAGACTTTGCGGGACTAGCGGCGGTAGTTGAAGATTTACACAAAGTGTGACGCAAAATATTATACTCGTGGAGCATTGAATGACAATGACGAAGAGTAAAAAGCAGCTCAGAGCAGAGTGAGATGCTGGAGGGTTGGTGAAGCCGTTTCAATGCCGAGCATCCGTCGGAACGGCTAGTGCGTTTGGCGGGCCTCGCTCTCACTCTGCTGAACACATCTTTATGACCATCCATATCAATCTACTACCCAACTGTTTTGAACAACATTGAAACAGCATCATGCACCGTCAACGCCCAGCCTTTCCCTCAACGACTCACTCAGTGGGAATTACCGGGGCATGCTTGAGGAGTCTATCGTCGACCGTCCTGACTTTTCAACGTCGCGTCGCAGTCGTCCTTCACCTCCTCGCCTGTGCTTCTCACCAAATCTGCGGGGAGATCGAAAACCAACACCATGATTTGTACCTATGCGGACGAGCTTCATGCGATCCCAGGACTTGTTTCGATTCGCGTTCGAGTGACTACCCACGGACGTCTCATTTCCGCCCCTCACTGGTTCGGCGGCCAGCTCAAGTCCACCGACATGAGACCGAGATCGTCCTCCAGCTCACTGGTCCTCATTTTGTGGCACACCTTATTGCTAACTTTAGGGAATCGAGTTTTATCGTCAGATGATTCCTGGCATCTCTGTCCGTCTTAAATTCAACCTTTCGGCAAACGAATATCCGGGCTTTCGTGACTCCTCTGCTTCGAGGCGTTAACGCTCCTCGCCTGACAACTGACGCCTTTCAGTCTCTCCCCAGACCTGGGAGCAATTCGTCAATCGATACTTTCAACCAATCAGTTACATCTCAATGAACCCCCAATCTTCAATGATACGCCAGCTGCTATGGTATGAGAAGACGTGAACCGTATTTGCGGCACCAATCAATACGGTCTTTCAAATCAGCTCCCGCGACCACCGACGCGTTCAACTGCTCAGCGGGTTCCGACGAAGAAGGTCGTTGTTGTAGTGCTCCGTCTGAAAGTGATGTAGCCAAATCATTTGGGAACTTAAAGTGAGGAATCGCTGTGCTCTGCTTGGTGCTGCAAGCGTATGCGGAGTTGACTTCCCGCTCGTGGCAAGTGTGTAGCCTCTCCTAAATGATCCTGTGGTCACCGCGGGTGCCCCTCTCCACAGCACCGCAATCGCTATTATGTCGACCACATATGAAGAGATTGATGAAGACTTCCCATCTCTATGTTAGGCGCTCACGTGGCAGCCGTTCGAGCCGGGTACTTCGTGACTGTCTTAACTCGCTCGGTAGCTCACTCGCTTGGGCTCGAACTTTGCAGCTCGTTTGGACATTCCGTGACATATAAGAACAGCCGGCGGATTATTTATGAAAGGCTGGACTCAATCCGGATAGTTTGCAGATCCTTTACTTTTACAATGATCTTATAGGTCACTTCCAATCTTCCCGTATACTCACCGTACCTACCACTGACATGCATAGTACTTAGCCGTCCACTCCACGTACTGGAGATGAAGCGAACTGCTCGGCGATGACGTTGTAGCGAAGCCCAAACTCCAAAGTCCAACGGGTCGGTAGTTTGAAGCGAGTCTAATTACCTCGATCTCCACCCTGAGCTTTCAAGGCAGATTGGATTCTCTTCGAATGCAGCCAGACACCTCTGTCAACGAGTCATTTCGCGCCGATGCCAGAACATATTTGCAGCGACGGACGATGGATGCCCGATCGACGGCGCGCATTACCTTTCGGACTTCCACTTCAAGTTTATGATCTGGCAGAGCCGATTGTTGGGATGAGCATCAATCACGTTAGGTATAGGTTAGTTTCATATTGAACTGAGAGGCTCAGAGAGAAAAAAAATCGACAATGCCAGAATGTACGGGTTATCGAATCACAACTTACGGGGAACGTCAAAATCGCCGACGTCTTGTGTTCCATTAATTGTCATGCGGCCGTCGCCGGTGCATTTGGTGCATTACGTGCAAGTCCCAGTAGTGGTCGGTCCTGGGCCTGAATTGACTCGGGGCGCGATCGGCTCTTTTTTTTCGTTTTATCTTCTTCGCCAATTTGAAGTGATCGGGCTTCGTTTGGGGGCTTCGTTTGGGCAGGTTTTGGTCGATATTGCGCGCACGAACCCAGCTTTGAGGTGAGACGTGTCATGGGCGACGCTCAATCTGCTGGCTGAGCAATTCGGCGAGGAGACAAGCGACTGACAAGCGGCCCTGTTTGAAGCGCGCCGTGGCTCGACGCAGCTCCTCTTTCGACCGACCTCAACACTACGAGGACAGGCTGACCATGCGTACGTGACACCGGATGTCTTTACGCTTCCCCCATCCGCTTCCTGCGCGGCCTGCGTCGCCCATAAGCTCGGCGCCTCCCCCCACGACGCTCGCCGGTTCGCACGCCCAAGCCAAAGCGCCCGAACCGAACCGACCCCCACATCGCCTGCTCGACGTCTTCTATCGCACGCACGAGGCGCTTGCAGACCTGCTCCCGCTGGAACTCATCTTCAGAGCAGAGGACCCGTCGAGCTACATCACCTTTGTCAAGCAGACCATTGTCGCGACGTGCACGGTCGATGAACGCGACGACGAGGGATGGCAGGCGCTGCAGCAGCTTCAGCATGAAGCCGGAGACGTGGTTACTGTGGGGATGCAGGAGGTCAGTTATCAGAGCTGATGCACTTGTTCAAGTTCCGGATCCAGCTTCATCGGATGTGGCGCTGACCGCTTCGAATTGCCTGGCCGCTGTGTCATCAGGTGCTTGCGCAAGTGCACACCCGAATTTTTGCTCAGCATGCCAAGAACTTGGCCAAGACCCGTCAAGCACCTGGTACTTGGACATCGAGCACACCCAAGAACGTGCTATGTCTGGGCCATCGACCGGTATGTCAATCGGAATGGCGATCAGCCTCACGAGCCTATGCGCGCTCTAAATTGACATCACGTCCTCACCCTCCACCTGTGCCACCCTGTGCGATGTAACCGCCTCGATTCGCTTGGTGCAGGTCAACGTCTACCGATTGGATTCGGTCGGGGCGGGAGACGAGACCAAAGTCGTCAATGACCACGTCAACACCACCCTTGGATCCATCAGCATCAGCAAGAACTGGCTCACACTTCTGCGCAGGTGAGGGCAGGATTTTGACTTGACGACGCGGTCGTACAGGCGTGGGCCCAATCGAGTCGGCGAGCTAATACGTGCTAATGTTCTTCCTCTAGGATTGGGACCAACGCTATGATTCACCTCCTCTCTTCGCCTGACCTTGCCGTGTTCTCGCTCTTACCGAACGGATGCCTTCTGCAATGCTCTGGTACGCCACTGGCCGAACTCACCACGCTTGCTTCTCGAGCCGCCAAGAGCGATGTCGCCAAGCCGTCACGAAAACGCAAGCGATCCAGAGCCAAGAGCAAGTCTCTGAGCGAGTCGATCGATATAGATGGTCCGGTGCCGATGGACGTGGATGGGGTCAAGGCGTCTGGACTTGTCACCGGACCTTCGGCGCCAGACTTTGTCGAACCTAGCAGACCATCGGCCGCTCCCATGATTAGGACCGCATCGAGCATGGACGTCGACGAGAACAACCTCGAATCCAACTTGGCAACTTCAAAGCGAAAGCAGAATGAGGGATCGGCTCGGCCAGCAAAGCGAAAGAAGTTGGCGACCTTGTACGTACGCACCCGCGCTGGCAAACGCCCAATCCAATATTCTGATGCACTCAGCTCTGCAGGAATTCTCCGAGCGAGATATTGATTCCACGGATGCGTTTGTATCATGCTCGGCCTAACAAAGGCCCCAAGGCCCGCCTCGTCTATGGTCTCTCCAACAAGCGTGGGAGAAAACTTTCATAACAGGTCGCTTGTCGTCGAGTCGGGAAGCTGAGCCCTCTCCTTGACCTCTAGATATTCTCACACGAATGCCGGCCATGTTCCCTTCGGCTGCCCAACAAACCAAAGCCGATGCAGGGCAGCTACTAGGCGGTGCTCGACACCTCGCAAAGTATATCTTTCCTCGCCAGTTCGGCCTGCACAACGTTTTCACCTATCCCAAGCCGAGGCTCAACTTGGAGGTCGTCTCTGATCACCACGATCGAGAAATAGAGATTAAGGTCAGTATAGAACGGGTAGAGGAACGTTCGTCGGGGTTGCTTGCGAAACTAATTTCTTGCAGGCTTGTCGACAGAAACTCGGGACGGTCAAAACTCCCGAGAGGGTCAAGCCAACGCTACCAATGCTTCAAAGGATGATGCTCCTGCATTCGAGATGCAACTATCGCAAGATGCTCGATCGGTATTGCCCCAAGAAGGTGAGCCGGTCTGGACCCAGTATAGCGCCTCCTCACGGGGATTTTGATCATGTGGGCATCTTTCTGCTCAGGTCACTAAGGAAGCCAATCTCAGTCAGGCGGAACGAGCGGTGTTGCTGGTTAGTGCCTCCCAACTTTGCTGCTACGAGTGCACATCGAAGATCCTGACTGGTGGCGTTACTCTATTCCCCACGTCAGAATCTTATGTCGCAACCGGAGACTCAATCCCCCCATGTCGAGCCTTCTGGAAAAGACCACGAGGAAGATGAGGAGGATGACACTCCTATGGCCCACGGCGCCTCTCACGCGAGAGCCCGGGTCAAGGCAAAGCCTCGCTTCACTGAGTTTATGTGCACCACGTACGAGGTTCGTGTCCATACTTTAGACACCTTCACTTCCTCTATCCGCTGATACAGACGTGCGCAGGTGATTTGCTATGTCACCGCCATCGTGCGCGACACGATTCCTCGAGATTTCTGGGGATCCAAGTCCAACGAAAACCTCGTCTTGAAGTGTCAGTTGCTGTGTCCTAACCCCGAGAATGTCGCCCAAGGCGCCTAACCCGAGGAGTTTTGAAGACTGACAGATGCGGGCGAGTTCTTACGCCTCCGCCGCTTCGAGTCCATGTCGCTGCACACCTTATTGCAAGGGCTTTGTGTCGCGGACTGTAATTGGTTGCTCCCTCTGAGTGCGACCCGTCCGAGGAATCGGTTCCAACGGGCCCCTTCGGTGGAGATGGCGAAGCGCCGGGAAGTGTTGATAGAGTTTCTGTACTGGTTCTTTGACGGGTTCATTGTAGACCTCGTACGGGTAAGTCCGTGAAGCGGCCTCACGCGGCGATTGCTGAGGCTGATGCAGGGTGATGACCGCGCTCCCCAACAGACCGCGTTTTGCGTCACGGACTCTGCGACACACGACAAGAAAGCCATCTACTTTCGTCATGATGATTGGTCTTCGATCTGCGGTCCGAGTCTCAGCTCTATTCGGCATACGATGTTCGACTCGATACCTGACGTGAGCTTGACCTGTTCTCGCCATACAAGATTGGAGACATCGTCTTGACCGCTTGTGACTTGTTTTCATCGACAGGAGAAAGCACACGTGCTCCTTGCCGATCGACAGTTGGGCTTTTCGTTCCTTCGACTCTTGCCCAAAGCGACGGGCTTTCGACCAATCGTCAATTTGGCGAGGAAGCCTCTCATCACTGGTGTAAGCATCTCAAGAAGCCATTCCTTGAGCCGACATAAATTGCTGAGCTTTGCGCCTCGTCTTGGTTATCGCAGCCATTTGGTCGCAAAGAGCTCGGCAAGACGATCAACAAGGTCCTGCAGGCCAGCTTCGATGTTTTGACCTTTGAAAAGGTCGGTCGGGTACTCGGTCGTTGTTGCTCATGGTTCGAAAGGCTGATTGAGAGGCTTGATGCCATGAGGGCAGAATCGCAAGCCGCACCTCGTCGGATCACTCGTCGGTAGTCCGATGAACATCCTCGAGCGACTCAAGGCGTACAAGATCAAAATGTCCAAGAATGGGACTCAGCCCATGTGAGTCAGACATCCATCCGGCGTGCTTTTGTGCATACGCTAACTCGACAAAAGGGGTTTTGTAGGCCGACCCTGTACTTCGTCAAAGTCGATGTCCAAGGGGCTTACGATTCGATCAAGCAAGAGAAGCTCTTGTCGATTGTCGACAAAGTGCTCACCGAGGTGAGTACACAACCCAACGCACCTTCTCTAACGAACCTTCGCGGTGCTTAATGAGTGTTCCCCCCGACAACACAGAGCGACTATGCAGTGCAAAAATACGCTCAAGTCATCTTGCAATCGCGCAAGCCGTTCCGAAGTTGGCGCCGCCTCGCCTGTCCCGAAGACGATCAAGACCAGTTCGAGCACCTCGCGAAGAAAATCGCTGCGCGCACCCATGAAGGCGTTTTGTCCGATCAGGTAGGAAGCGGATTCGCCTTGGCGAATGGTTGGCGAGATCGTGCTGATTCTGAGGTGATTTGTGTGCACTAGGTCGTCTACCAAAGCATCACCCGACCCGAAGTGATGAAACTGCTACGCGAACACATCACCGCCAACCTCGTCAAGGTCGGTAAAGAAGGATCGGGCGCAGAAGCCTTCCCAAGCTAATTCCCCTCTGTACGACAATCACATCTCCGACAGTTCGGTCCCCATTTTTACAAACAAAAAGACGGGATACCGCAAGGCTCGGTCTTGTCAAGTCTGCTCTGTAGTTTGTTCTACGGGGACATGGAGCAAAAAGTGCTCAAATTTACGGACGATCCAGACTCGGTGGGTTCTGGTTCCGAAGATTCGGCAGGATTCATTCAATTGAGCTTTGGCCGGTATCCCATCGTACAGCTTCTACTCCGCTACGTCGATGATTTCCTCTTCATTACGACGCAGAAACCGCTCGCTGCTCGATTCTTGCGTGTCATGGATCGGGGTATGTTCCAATCCCCATTTTGCTGGATCGTACAACACATGAAGCTAAATAGGGTGGTGATGCACAGGTATTCCTGAGTATGGCTGCAAGATCTCACCGGAGAAACGACTGACCAACTTCGATATCGCTTTACGCCCGGAAGAAGTCGTACCGCCTTGGAGGGATCCAGGTGAGTGGGCTCCACGTGCCGGTTCTCGAGCAACGATAAAGAAGGAACACTGATCATGTCTCCATTTTGGCGAACGAGTAGCCTTCCCTTGGTGCGGGCATACGATCAACACGGGTAATTTGGACGTTCGAGCCGATACGACCCGGTCTTCGGAATCGGGTCAGTTTGTGCTTTTGTACTCGGGGCGTATAGCTTGTGACGACCCCTGATCCGCTCTCACTTTCCAGACATCACCAACAAGCTCACTGTACAACGCCATAGCAAACCCGGGGAATCGTTCCTCAATTCGATGATGGTGTACGTCCCCCAGAGGACCCGTCGCTTCCCCACACTGAACCCTACCCCTCTCCAAACCAGCCAAGTCAAAGTGCGTTCCTACCTGCTCTACCTCGACACCTCGCACAACACGCTCTACACTGTGCTGCTCAACGTCTACCAATCCACGGCCATCGTCGCGATCAAATTCGAGGCCTACGTGCGGGAATGGAAGCAAGCTCGCACGAGAACGAGGAAGGATTTCTTCTTGAATGCCGTAAGGGGTACGGTGGGGTATGGGTGGAGTTTGATTCGGTTCAGATGTGGTGGGAAGAAGGCGAAGAAGGTTGGGGCCGAGTTTGGGGTGGGTAAGAATGTGGTACTATGGTGAGTTGGCGATCGAGTGCTGGTTGCTCGCCGAGCCCGATCTTTTTTTCTCGAACGAAAGACTGATGTTGAACTTGGATAGGTTATCGACCCAAGCCTTCATCCACGTCCTCTCCTACCGGCTCAACGTCTGGTCCTGGGTCGTGAATGAACTCGAAGCGGATTTGATCCTCCTCCCCCTAACACACGAAGAACGTTCTCTAGTCCGTTCCGTCGCAAGGGAAGAAGGGAACGTGTTCATCGAAAAGACGTTGCAGAGGACTCGGAGGGCGTTCTTGAGATAATGGGTCTGGGGGAGGGGGAGGGGGGGTCAAGTTTTGTTGTTTGTGTGTCGTGGTGATGGTGTCAATCATGGAGTAGATAACAGGTTGCACGAGTGGCAATAAGGTTATAGATATTTCGACCTTTCAAGGGGGGTGGAAGGACTTTTTCGAAATGGCCTTTGGTGTCTTTGGAGCCGAAGCATGGTGCTTTGCCTGCAACACGCAAAGGGAGCTATCGATCAGTAAGCAGGTGATAGATCCCAGCCCATGCGCATGACAAGGGACCTACCGTCCGTACAAACCCACAAGTTCCTTTTCTGATCACTCGCCACGGCCCACCCACTCCCCGCCGCGAGACAGTTTATCCTGGCCCCCTCGACCTGACCCTCTCCCTCGTCTCTGCCAAAGAATTCGACCATGTCCCCCGTCGCGACGTTATAAAGCACCCCATCCTGGGTCACCGCGTAACCACCTTCCAAACGGGTGATATAAAGACCATCCAAACTCTCTACATGGGTCCAAGAGAAAAGGTTCAAAGATGAAGAAGGAGGGATGCCGAGCTGACCGAATCGATTATCCCGCGAGGGAGAGAAGGTGAGGACCGTTTGGGACGGTGATAATAGAAGTGTGAAGTGGTCTGTTGTGGGGGAGGAGATGAGGGTGGGTGTCTGGGTGAGAAAGGAGGGGGAGGGGAGGGAGAGGAGGTGGTAGACTGGTGGGTGGGGGAAGGGTGAAGTGGGGGTGGGGTGGAGCAGGGAAGGGAGGGTGGGGTAGAAGCGGTATTCGTAGTGGTTGGAGTCTGAGGGAAGGAGAAGCATAGCATCAGGTTGTTGGATGGGGCGTCAAGGTCTACGGGATAGGATGTGCCTTGGTGCCTACCTTGCTCCTTGCAAACGGCGACCAACCCGCCATGAATATTCATCTCGACGCTCTCGAACGTTTGCTCCGTAACGCATCTGTCGACCCCATCCACCCGTCCCGGCTCGACCAAGCATCCGATCGAATAGACCTTCCCGGTGTTTGGATCGTGGACAGCGAGGAAGGAATCGTGGCCTAGGAAATGGGTGTTTTCCAGGTCGAGTTTGGTATCCAGGCGCGAGGGGTCACTTTGCCTGCACGAACCCCACTTGTCGCTGCCAAAGTCGTTGTCGGCTCGAACGGGGGGTGTACCTTGTGAATAAGCGCCACGAGAACGGTACAATCGATCATCGGCAATATCTACGCAACTGGCCCCCAACCAGACCAGCATCATTAGCGTCCCAGCTCATCCCCCGCCCCTCGCCCACCCACACACCGTATAGTTACAACTGACGACGAAAAATGACTTGGGCCCAATTCGCGGCAAAGAGGTGGTCACATTCGCGCCAACGGGTTGGGGAACACACGTATGCGGGTTCGTATTGCACTTGGTCAAAGAGATTCTCGCCCCATACTGAATAGGTCATGGGAAGCGGGGGACGGGGTTGGAACGGGAGACGGGGTGAAGGGGGTGGGATGGGATGGGGTAAATGAGAAAGCGAGCTTCTTGGAAGCAGGGATTAGAAAGCGAGCTTCTTGGAAGCAGGGATTAGAAAGCCAGTTTCTTGGAAGCAGGGATTGGAAAGCCAGTTTCTTGAAAGCTAATGCGACCCGGTCAGCGGTGGTTGCGCTATATGATAGGCTGCGCTCGAGACAGCTTCATGATGAGGACTTTAATTTCCGGCTAGTCTGCAAAAAGACGCGACCCTTATCGGGCGTTGGACCACATTATTCAGGCAGTTCGCCTCTGACTCGCACCCGACAGCTCCACACGGCTCCGGTCGTCGCTCTCCTCTTGCTCTCCCCACACCGACTCGACACCGCATTCACTCGGCGACACCCCTCAGCGTCGGGCTCACCCACATCAGAAGGGTCTCCGCACACCCAGGATGAGCCACCAATACGCGCACAAGCGACCGAACGTCTTTGGCGACGACGACGATCCGAACGCGGCCAGTCCAAAGAGGATCAAGCAGGTGTCAGTGCAGGTAGCAGGTGCTCCGCAAAGAAGAGCGCTGACTGACTTGTTGTGATGTGTGCTGTGTCTGTCCTGGATGCGAATGTGACTTGATGGGTGCGAACGGTGTGGTTGGGAACCTTGCAGCGGTGCAGTCAGTCCTACAACCTACACCCTACACCGAGCAGAGATACACCAAAGCTGACTCACACGTACTGCACCCCCCACAGAGAGGAACACCTTCGTACCTCCCTCCATCAGAGGGTGCAGCAGCCGCCACGCCCACCGTTCCCACGGCGCAGGCTCCCGCCTCGAATGGCCACCGCAGCACCACCACCACCAGCGGGAGTAGCGCCTACACCGCACCCGTCGCCAGTCCACACACCACCACCTCCGCCCCGCCCGTCGCCTTGGACCTGATCGCAGCCAAGCAGGCCGAGATCCGAGCCAAACTCGCCGCTATGCGAGCCGGTCAACCGCTCAGCTCTTCCGCTGCCGTCCCCGGTCGTCCAAATGTCCCCTCCCCTACTTCAGCAGCCGTGCCTCCCAAACCCCACATCGCGGTCCCGCTTGGTGCTCAACCCAACCTCGATCCTGATTTGGCGAAAAAGATCGCGGATGCCAAAAAATTGGTCGAGTCGATGGCCGCTAAAAAGAGGGCGGCCCAGGCGCCCGTGCTGAACCCTTACCTGGTCAGTGCCACTCCACTTTGCTCGATTAAAGAACTTTAGCTGACCCTTTGGTCTTCTCAGTCGGGTGGCACCATCACCCAGTTGCCGAGGACAATGGCCGCAGCGAACGACGTCGACGCGAGCTCGGGCGGACGAGGTGGGCTGGCCGTCGCGGCTCATCCTCTCCTGATGGACCTCGGAAAAGCATCGACGACGACCGAGACGAACAGAAAGGATCGCTACAAGCCCATGGCGCCCAAGTTCTCCAGTGTCAAGGTGCGTCTTGGCGACCCAGAGCTGGTCTGAACGTCTCGCTGACCTCGTTTCGGTTTTCTACCTCGTACAGGCTAACGCCTCCCTACCCAGCTCGTCCTCCTCCTCTCGACCCTCCAACACGGGTCCTCTAGCCTCGACCTCCTCCACTCCGATCCCGGACTCGATCGTCGACACGCCCTTCTTCGACCCTTCCCTTGCCTACAGATCCGCCGGCACCTCGGGTCGATCCCACATGGGCCGAGGGCACGCTCGCGAAACGCTCAAGTTCAACCAAAAAGGCAAATACATCAAGATTGGGGAAGCGCAGAGGGCCGAAGCGAGGATGGAGGACTTGAAGAGGAGGATCTTGGAGAGTGCTAAAGCGGCGGGTATTGAAGGGGAGATGGAGGACAAGGCCAAGTTGGTCAAGGTGCGCCGTTTCAAACAGTCAGGCTTGGTTTGGATGCCTTACGGAGTGGCTGATTCTTTGAGCTCTCCTCACAGCGTCCTCCTCCACCCGATATCGAATGGTGGGACGCCCCCTTCCTCCCCTCCAAGACCTACGACTCCTTCTCCCCGCAATTCCTCTCCGACGCTTCCACCTCCCCCTCTTCAACCCTCATCACGCACTACGTCCAACACCCAATCCAAATCCCCGCCCCTCAGGACAAGATCAAAGTCGAGGCAAAGCCGTTGTTCTTGACGAAGAAGGAGATGAAGAAGATGAGGAAACAGAGGAGGATGGCCGAGCTCAAGGATCGTCAGGATCGGATCAAGATGGGCTTGTTGCCGCCTGATCCACCCAAGGGTCAGTTCCATCATCCATGGGAAGATCTCCAGGGGGTGTTTCCCTTTGAGACTGATCAAAAAATTATCTTTGGTTTCCGCGTCTCTCCCGCAGTCAAACTCTCCAATATGATGCGCGTCCTAACGCAAGAAGCCGTCCTGGACCCGACCAAAATCGAGAACAAAGTCCGACGCGAAATGGTCGCGCGCGAACGCACCCACCTCAAAGCCAACGCCGAACGTAAACTCAGTCCCGAGGAACGTCGAGCCAAGATTGAAGCGCAGGCTCTAGCGGATGAACAAAAAGGGATCGGAGCAATGTGTTTCAAGATTCGTTACCTGACCAACCCTTCGCATCGGTTCAAGGTCAAGAAGAATGCGGTCGACGATCATTTGACTGGGGTGGTGGTGCATAACCCTAAATTCTGTTTGGTCTTGGTCGAAGGGGGACATAAAGGTCTGAAGCATTATAAACAACTCATGTTGAATCGCATCGATTGGACGGAGGATGCACGACCCCGCGAATTACCCGAGGGGATCGACGATCCAAAAGACTTCAACTCCTCCGGACTACCTAAAGCAGGCACCACGACCTTCGCGCCCGAAGATGCGCCGACGAGTCTAGCGGACAACTATTGTGCCCTCATATGGGAAGGTCAACATCGGGAGAGGTTGTTCAGGGATATGAGGCATGCGAATTGCCCCGCGGAGAATAACGTCAAGGATGTGTTGGGCAAGAAGTTGGAAGGCTTATGGGATGTGGCCAAGATTGAGGTCAAGGAGGAGGAGTAGGACCATAGCGCCGTTAACGAGCTTGGTAATATTAAGATGGGGTTTTCAGATTACAAGGTACAATGCACTACAGGCAGGCAGTCTCGAGTTTAGGTGCACCGACGGCCCAGCCCTGATCGGCTTGGAGATAGCCCCAAATCGTTGACGCTGATGAAGGAGAGGGATCACGACTACTGCTGTTGCATCCGCCCAGTTAGGTCGGACACGAAACGAACGTATTGCAGACTATCGAAGAACGTGTCGCATCCGCTGCATCACCGAAAGTGTCGTCATGAGCCTTTAGCCACATCGTCGTCTGGAAGAGGTCAATATCGTTCGACCTTCATGGCTCCCAGCTGGAAGACGGGGATCTGCCGACAGCGGGGGAGGGTGAAGATCCGCTTCCAACTGTGCGACGCCGTAAGCTTAACCTCTTCACCCTTCCCAACCCCACTCCTCTACCTACTCCGCTCACCGGAGTCTGTTTACGAACAGCTTCTGATGCTACTCACTATTCTTTATGAATTCGGTACTCCCGCATGGGGGAAAACTGAACCGTTGCACATCACAATTGGGGGGAAAACATCCTCTTCGATGAAAGATTGGTCGGTATCAAGTCCAGTAGCACTCGTGCGCTCTCCCAGTGGGTGCTTCTGATCGATCAGTGCGCAAACCCGGTGACAATGAAGAGTATGATTGAAGTGAGGGTGAGGGTGTCATGTTGTCTGCGCCAGTAGATGCGGATTAGGTATGGAAGCCGTGACCAAGTTCAAATTGTGAGCGACGCGAATGGTGGGGGAAGTCAAAGAGTGAAGGCTCAAAGAGTTAAGAGTGATCAAGTCACAGCATATCTGCCCTTGATAGTTATATAATGATATAATGATTCCAGGTTGATTTCCAGTGGTCTGATATCAATTCAGATTTTGAATTCGATTCCAACTTAGTTCTGAACCGACCCCAAATTCTCAAGTCAGTCCCGAACTACTATGCGAGTCAACTTTCGAGGAGGTCTTGCAGTGCCAAGGTTGGCACCCCGACTTTAAGAGCGATTGGGGTAATCAAGAACGGGTGGGTTGGTTTATACTATTGCTGGGAGGGATGGAACAGAAGCTGAGAGCGACCGAAATGTGTGTAGTTGGCGAAAAGGGGGCACAGTGCGGTTTTGACGTGGGTTGCAGGTAATAGTTCATATTTTCATGAGTACGGTGCTGCTTTGCATACTACTTGAAATCCGACTCGCTGCCCAAGACGAATCTCTGCGAGATGAGCCGTACGCTTTTGCAAGTGAGATCAGCCCACCGGCCCGCGCGGGGAGCAATAGACTTCTGCGAGCATCACGGAGGATGTGCGGTATGCATTCATCGCGTCAACCTTTTCGCTTGGAAATGATGGTCAAAACGACATCCAAGGTAACTAGGTAGGTATATACCTCTAGCCTTGCATTAAACCAGGATCTTACGACGCGGCGTGGTGAGATTCCCTAGAGGCTAGCGGCATTTGCTCAGAACAGGGGTAGGATATTTTGAGCAGGCCAAACCTCGGCCCATCGCCGGACCCTCGTCGTCCGAGAGCGCGCACGCGCGACTTTGCCTTGCCTTTACGAAGAAAGTGGGAAACAAAGGAGAGTTTCGAGATCGGGCTGCGAGTGAATCACAATCGAATCCTCTGCAACTTCGATCGTGAAAAGTCATGATCGTAGCATCTTTCCATGATCGAGTCGGAGGTCCCAGCTTTCGGGGAATGGGTCCTCAGACTCGACTCCCCACAGCTGATCCCCTTGTTCATCCGGGAGAACGTCCTTCCGTTAAATCATGCGGACAGGAAGTCCGTCCTGGATGGACTCGGGGAGAGAATAATGGATATCAGCCGATGACAAGCGGACGTCTTCCTATCGTTGATGGTGCGAATGATGTCACGCGCATGCAGTGCATCGAGTAAAAAATCGCCGCTTTCAATAAAATCTCTCCATCGCGGACATGGATGATGGGCCCAGCGAACGTCTGCCCAGGACCTACACTTGCTTCATCGGCAGACTACACTTGCTTCATCGGCAGAGTCAGTATTTCGACACAAGTAACGACCCCAGGGAGAATGTAGGCCGACTTTCGATTTGTCACGGCAGCCCGCGCGCCTCGGTGCACGTTCCGAGTGGAGCGCCAAGCGTTTTGAACGTTCTTGAGCTGGGAAGCCCCTGAATTAGCTGGCCCGGAGCTAAGGCCCAACCCTATCCAGCTTGGAACACCAAAATGACGGGCTGGAGAGGGCTTCAGCACCACAGAAGATGCAGGATATTCTTTGAGTTTCAATTGAGAAACGACTACAGCAGCACTGCCTTGATGGTAGGTGTGAGGGATCTAGGGAGGCAGACACGAGCACTAGAGCCGATGCCCCTCGAGTGCCCTCCGGCTGAACTTCGCTCGCGACGTTAGCGCCGGGAAGCAAGGAGGAACAGTCAGTAGGTAGGTACTTTTAGCAAGGAGGGCAAGATTGGGTGCCTCGTGTTCCTAGACCCTGAATCACCGTCTTTCATGAGTAGAGCTCTGTCGAGATTGCAAGATTGCAACCTCGAGATGTCTGACCAAGTCCGATTCTCCCTCGTCGGCCGTGGACTTCCCAAACTTGGAAGGTCTCTGAGCTCCGGGCCATCCCGATTATCTTCTGCCCGGGCCGCAGATGATCACGCAGGCCCGAGCTTTAAATGCTTTGTTCCGCCGTCCCACCTTTTTTTGTGCACACCTCTCGCGTGGGACAGAAGCACCTTCTACGTTGAGTACTTCTGAGCCGCCCTCGTCCCCATCGGCTCGACTTGGAGGGTTCACCTCCCGCTTCGCGCAACCACCCGCTTGATCGACCCAAACAGCCCATACCCAAATCAGCACTCTCATCGCGAGTTGTACGACATCGAAGATTATAGCCGACTGATAAGGTATCCGCCTGCTTTGTCAGCCTTTCTGGCTTGCGGGATTCTTCAACTGTCGTCATTATCGCCGAAGAGCTTCCATCCCAGCCAATATCCTCCCCTCCCCCACCCCCGGGCCCACTCGATCACCATGTGCGACTCTGCTACCGACGGGACCCATACCTGGATCACTCAACCCCCTCCCGCCGACGACGCGGCCTTCCTTGCGAACCTCGATGCGTACCTTCTGCCCATGTCGGGTAACGATATCGATTTAAACTTGAACTCCAACGCCGTCACGGCGGCAGAGCAGATTTTGGTGCTAGAGATGGCCCCGGCGGCATTGCTCGGTCTCACCTCGAACGCTGCCCCAGCGCCGGCCTCAATAGCTCCGCGGCCGGCGCGGGGATCGATTCGATCCGGGCGCGATCCACGGTTCGCCAACGGGGTCGACGTCGACGCGGAATCCGATATGCTCGACTGGCATTCCTCCTATGTAACGGCGAGCACCAACGATCTCTCAATTTTATCTGCTACCGAGTCAGAGCCACTCCTACCCTATCCGCGTCGCGACGAGCTGTGGGAGACGACGCCCAGATCTGTGAGTTTCGCAAGCTCGACTTCTGGCTCGGCGATGGAACGGGCGGCGCCGGCAGACTGGCAAGACTTGATCGAGCCTGCGATGCGCGGCGGCGGCGAGGGCGACGGCGTGTTCTTTTGCTCTGGCGCGACAACAGGCTTTACGGTTGCTCGACGCGCGGCTCCTCGTGACGCGGCACAGGAGGGTCAGACTCTGCAGCCTGCGCATGGTGCGCGCGGGCTCGATCTGGACCGCCTAAATTGCAAGTGCAATCTCGCCCCGGGGCCATGGCCATCATCATCGTCGTGGTCGACGGCGGAATCTACATCGGCATCTCTGCCTCGCTCTGCATCGGTTCACGTCCCCGCGCGTTCATTGCATCCGCAGTTGCCTCTTCGTCGATCTTCGTACATTGAACCGGGACAATATCTCCAGCAACTAACAAAGCAGCAGCACTGGTCGTCGCCGTCGTTCTTTGATCTGGGCGCAGCTACCTCGACGGAAGGAACCCCGGAGCTCTCGCCTGCCGCTTCGATCGCTTCGTCGACCTCGACCGGGACCTCGACCGCGGCTTCGGCGACGCTCTACGACTCTTCGCCTCCACCTTCGCCGACTGCGATCAACAGGAGACGCATTTCGCTCCCCGGTGGTACTTTGACGCCGAACAGAAACTACAGCAGCGTCAGCAGCGTTGGACCGCTCGACTCTCCGCTCGCAGGGAGGTCACATTGTGCGCCTCTGCCTCCTCCGCGCTCCTCGACCCGCCGGACCTCAGTTCATGTCAGCAGTGCGTTCGCGGAGATGCAAGACGCTTACCTGCAACAGCAGTCACCACCACCGCTACCCCAGCAGCAGTACCAGCACCACTCTCGAAACCGCGACACGTTCGCTTCGGGTGTAACATTCACTCCATCGACGCCCCCAAGGCCGTCGTCGTTCGTCGCGCCTTCCCAAATGGGTAAGTCACGCCGCCTTCATATGGCGCGCTCGTGGGGTCCCTTTGGTGTGGCCAGGCATTCTCGCGGAGGGGCTCCACCGAGGACACCCCACCGCCATTCGACCTCTCGACGAGTGATGTTCCCCAAGCTTCCATGTCTGATGCATCGAAAAGTTGAGGAAGGCTTGAGCATTCACTTGCCCACGTCTTGGTCGCCGGTCACCAGCGCTGCGCGCACGCCAGGTCGATTCGAACTCAGGAGCTCTATTCTAAGAGCCGAGCTAATTCCCCTCCTTTGTCCCTTCCTTTGGTCCCGGACTCCACTTCCTCACCTGCGTTTGTCCCTAATCCACCTCGCAACTTTTAGACGCACTGTATAGATCTGGCTCGCATGATTCGAATGCCTCGTCGGCCAGTCCCAATTCGGCTACGTCATACGTCTCGGCACCCCCGCTGCTTTCGCAGACCCATGCCGACCTGATGAGGGTGGAGTCGTCGCCCTTGTTGCGCGCTTCCTCGTCAAGTGGTGAAGCTCAATACAGTAATAAATCGCTGTCCGGAAGACGCTCTTCGCCTCGTCCAGCACCTATCAAGATCGAGGCGAGCCCCAAGGGGAGGCTCCAGGCTTCGCGTCTGAGCATCGAGGTCCCGCCCAACCACCTGCAGCAGCAACCCAACCGAGCACACCCGCTCCCCGGGGGACTGGCCTCGCCGATCAGCCCATACCCCCTATGTGTCGAAGCCGGTTACACTCGACCGATGACTCCGACCCAACAGGCGGCCTCGCAGCGCGAGATGGAACAATTGCTCGGGCAGCTCGACAACTTTCTCGGGCCCGAAGGAGGCGGCGCTTCCCAGTCGATGCAGCAGACGATGTCGTCCTCCCCGGGTCGACCCATCGTTCCCCTTCGCTCACCTCGAGGTGCACCACACCTTTCGATCCCGTCGAGGATGCAGAATAGCTTGTCACCCCCAGCGAGCTTCGGCATCGCGAGCTTCGAAATCTCAGGCGTGACTTTGAACGAAGAGGATCTCGCTTTGCTCGATGACGCCGAGCTCCAAAATCAGGTCAACGACAATTCTAAACCTTACCCTGCTTCGGCACCGGCGTGGCAGACCACCTTCAAACTCGGTCCTCAGCCGGCGCAGTATGGCGCGCCTCATCCGTCGCAACAGGTGTCGTATGCGTCTCGGTCTGCGCAGTACACCCCGCCAATGGACTCGCACCAGATGGGCTGGTCCCATGGCTCCGCGTACCTGTACGACAATGCGACCAACACCACCGGCGGACCACCTACACCGACGACACCTCGTAACCAAATGACGGCAAGGCCAACGTACCAACGACGAGAGTCCGTCGATCCGGATAGCTTATCGTCTCCTGTTCGACGCCGTCGGTCCAGCGATGGTCTTTCTGTGCATCCGACGTATCACACCGCTGTTCAGCACCCGAATCGGATGTCGTACCCATATTTCGAACAACAGAAGCAACACCAGCAACACCAGGCACCGGAGTACCACACCCAAAGAGCGCCTTACACGATGCAGGAGCAGTACAGCTATGGCTACGCCGCTGCCTCTCCTTCTTCAGTCGCGGGATCGTTGTCGTCTTCGTCCTACCAGACTCACCACCACCCTTCTTCGATGCCTCGGTCCATAGTGGCTTTGAGCGATACATTTGTTCAACCCGCTTCCCCCGTCTCCCCTCCCAAATCACCGACCAAGAGAGCCCGGACCTCCCCACCCAAGTCCACCGTTCCCTTACCTGCACCATACCCTGTTCGACCGCCTTTGGCAAGCTCAATTTCCTCTCCAGCAGTGCCTACGTTGCCAACCAAGAAGTCGAGCGGCTTGGCCCCGATGTTTATCAATTATTCAGCAAATGACAAGAAGAAGTTGTTGGGGGGTGTGGCGCCGAGTGGGTCGAGTAAGAAGAAGAGGGAGGAGGCCGAGGCTGCGGCTGCAGCGGCTGGGCAAAGATAGGGAGTGCAGGTGATTGGTTGTGTTGTTACCTTCCTTTTCATCGTCTCTCGGATCACGCACGTATTATAAACTATCATAGAAAGCTTGTAGACTTGTGGACTCCTCTCAGTATACCCCGCACTCGCACTGTTGTAATAAATCGGTATCCTCCACACTCTGCTGTTGGTGCTATGTATGCATATATGGAGCCATACGTGTAACTTCTGTCACTCATCACCGAGAGAAAAGTTATGTGGCGGCGAACGAGAATACTTGACGCAGAAGCAGACAAACTCGAGCTCGCGCTTTCGCGTTGTCTCACTCAGCACGCCTATTGATCGTCTCCTGTCGCCTCTAGCAACCGGCCATGCGAGCTCAACCGGCGACCTGGGCTATTGAAGTGGCTCCTGCTAGCTCCACATATATCGATCGATCATCTCAGGGACCACTCCGTCACATCCAAGCGCATCCACCGTCATCCTCGGCTCGACATGCGTTGGTAGAACTTGCTTATGCTGCCCGCCACCACCGACGACCTGCGAGCCTGCAGTGGTCAGCCCGCACTCAGTGGTCGCACTGTCGCAAGCTGAAGACCTCGAATTGACAAAATTCTTAAACTCAATATCGTCTGCATCGAAGCACGAGTTCTGGACCCGAGTGGCTCTTTAAGAGACAACATTGTTCGTCACGGTCCTGGTCCCATTTCATCACAAGCCGTACCGCTCGCTCCTCGACAAGAAGCACCCCCCAACGGTGCGCTTCCTCGCTACTGCTTGCAGTCGAATTATGGAGGTCGCGATCGCGTGCGCCGACCAAAGTGTAACGATCAGAGGATTGGGGCCGAGCTCTTTGCTTCACATGGATGGGGAGCCACTACTATGGACACTCGAGAACGCGACGTTCGATGAGTATCCCCCCTCGAGCTCGGATCTCCTGAGGGATTCGGACGGCGTTCGTCGCAACGGTCTTTGTGAAAACCAATACGATGAAACTGGACTCATCGCTGATATCGGCGACTTGATCACAACTTTTATTTCGGTCATCGCATGTACATTCCAGGAAGAGACGACAAAGAAAGCTCGACAATTTGGCGAGCTTTCGGCTACGGCAAGACCTTCCAAAAATTCGATTGTCCGGAGCTTGTAGGTCTTATGCGGAGCACCGCTTATTCCGCACTCAGTAACACCGCTTACTCCGCGATCAGTCAAGGTGGACTCCCCACTCTATCTGCGGCTGGATTAGCGATCAACCCAGCTGCAGTTTCCGCTCGATCTCGATACCTCGCCACTCGATGCAGTAAGCCACTTGCCAAATTCTGGGACGTTATCCTCGCGTTGGTATCGATTGCAACCTCACTCCGAGTAGACTTTTCGTTCCTGATCATGTCTCAGTGCTCTCTCTCTCTCTCTCTCTCTCTCTCTCTCTCTCTCTCTCTCTCCCTCTCTCTCTCTCCCTCTCTAAATTTGCAACGAAAATAAAACAAAATGTTGGGAGTGGTTAATGAATCCCTAAAACTCAGCACCTCTCATCGGGGCCCTCCGAGCGTGCCTCAGCGTCTGACTTGGACGCTCAAAAAGTCGCAGGAGTGATCCCTCGGCGAACGACTGTGTCGGTGCACTAATCGAGACGAGCTGGACATCATCAGAGATGTGAAACGGTGTGTGCGTCATAGGGAGCTGAATGTTCTCCGTCTTGCATTTGCTGAGAGACCAAGTGGGGGATTCACACTTTACTCACGAAGCAAAATTCACCGACGATGTTGAGGCGATCAAAGTCATTTATCGACGTCTGTCAAGGGGCTCAGTCACGAGGACGATTGGTCATGGTATATGAACGGTTCAAAGACAGTCGCCTTACCGAGAGTATGCTGCAATACCCATCGATCGTCGCCGAGGGCCGCGCGAGGTGTCATCGCGAATGTGGGGCCGGGGTGAACACCCCGCGCCGAGAGGCGGCTTGCCACGGTCACATGGTAAAGTCGCGATGAGTGCACAATCACCCATCAGGTATTGGAGGTCAAATCATGCTTCACCAAATCGTCGGTCTGGAATGGTACAAAGGTGGTTCGAGTGGGGTGTGGCGCAGGGTGGCTCGTGGTGCTGGGCTGCCAGCCGGCGTGTGGGGGGTGGAGGAGCGAGTGTCACGTGATAAGGGTGCGGTCGGCGTGACGTAAGACGACACAGCACTCACCAAGACACTCCTGCAACCTGAACTATAGAACATTTTTGATTAATAAGCGGATTGTTTTGAATAATATATCGTCTTGGTGCGAGGGTGGGATGGGATGAGGGCCAGTCGTCAGTGAAACTTCGCGCCGTCGGACTCGTTAGTCACTCGGGTCCGAGTCGACACTGGCGGTCGAGGGCGCGCATGATCAAGTGAGAGCATTGCTGGACTTGGCAAGGGATACAAAAGGGGGAAGATGAGCCCAATGAAGATTATCGAGTAGCAGATGTTCCCACCAACTGAGCGGCGGCGACTGCGACTCGTCCGAGTCCGTGCCAATGGGCTCTTGCACAAACTCGGCGCGCTTTCGAACGAGTCGCGCGCGCGCCGAGTCAGGCCGAGTCGAGGATTGTGTCGAGTGCGTGGCGGGTCGTCGTCGTCCCCGTCGCTACACCGTCGAACGCACCCGCTCGACGATGCTGATCCGACTCGTCGCAGCACTAGCTGCTTCAGTTCCGCTGCTCGTCTTCGCCCAAAAGTCCGAGAACTATGACGCGGCCAAGTTCCGCAGCTTGCAACGCAATGGGCTCGTCAAGCTCGATACGGCCCTGTACGACCACATCACCCAGTCGCCTCGTGATTACAGTGTCAGCATCTTGTTGACCGCCTTGGGGAAGCAGTTCAACTGTCAAGTCTGCCAGTGAGTGGTGCTGTACCTGTTGCGCGCTGGAGGGAATTCTGGCTGATCCGCCGCCGACGACGTGGCGACGTGGCGCTTCCGATTTGCGCTGGCTCGTCCCCGCTTTCCTACGTACAGCCAAGTCCAGCCCGAGTACGACCTCTTGGCCAAGCAATGGCAGAGTCAACAAAAGAAGGTCGACGAGAACCACTTTTTCGCCGTGCTCGATTTCGCCGATGGTCAGCAGATCTTTCAGAGGGTGCGTCGGCGCGGTCTCGAGCGTGTGGGGCGCAGCGTTGTACTGCAGCTGCTCGGCGCTAGCGATTATCAGCTGACTAGATTCTGTTCCCCCCATTGAGCAGCTCGGACTAAGAACTGCTCCGAATTTCCAAGTGTTCCTGCCGACCGAAGGACCGAGGAGCCAAGGCGCTCGCTCCTCTCCCATCACCACCGACCTGGGTCGATTGTGAGCCTTCCCCACCCGACACGAAATTCAGGTCTCAGCCCCACTAATTCCCTTTGAACGCTGCCCAAAAACAGGGGCTACAACGCCGAAGGGATCTCGGCGTGGCTCAAGGCGAACGCGCAGGTGCCCATCTCCTTCTCGCGTCCTATCGACCGCACCAAGGCGCTCGGCACCGTCTTCATCTTTGTCTCGCTCGGATTGACGATCTGGAGGGCTTCGTCGGTGCTGTACCTCATCGTGTCGCAGACTTATATCTGGGCCGCTGGTGTCTTGGTAAGCACTCGCTGGCTTGCTTGCCCGAACCGAAACTGACCTTGCCCGCAAACCCCGAATACAAATCACAGTCCGTCATCCTGTTGATGAACGGTGGCTACATGTGGAACCAGATCCGTCACCCGCCGTACTCGCAAATGACTCGCGAAGGTACGACGATGTACATCCAACCTGGGTACTCGAACCAGTTCGGTGCCGAAACGCACATCATCGCCGCTTGCTGTGAGTTCAATCGAATCAACCAATCAAAACCGGCTCGACGCTGATTCTGTACTCGTTTGGCCCCATGCAGATGGCCTGTTGGGGTTCTCGGCCTATACGTTGGCGTACATTTTGCCGACGGTCAGGGACCCGGTCAAGCAACGCGTCGGGGTGTACATCTGGACCGCGATCGTCATCATCATGGCCGGGGTCGTGATCAGCATCTTCAAGGTCAAGCAGGGGGGATGTAAGTTTGATCAGAGACTCGGACTTGTTGGAATCGATCAGCGCTGATTCTCCGGGATGCTGGGTGGGGGACAGATCCGTTCAAGATTTTCTGATTTGAGGGATGATGAATACCACTGCTCCTTGCACGAAAGTTATCGGACATCTTGATTGGTGTATTTCTTTCTCTTTCCTTCTTTCTTGAAAAACACGACATCTCGTAAAAAAATGATTCGGTCGTTTATATATCTCGAGAGAGCACCATCGAGGCGCATAGTCTCGCAAGTGGGGGTACTGCCGGATCGCCCAAGATCGCTCAGCTGGCGGCTTTGGGTCTTGTTCGCGTCCGCCTTCCACGCCTTTGCTCGTCACCGGCTCCTCAACCGTCCTCAACGCCGCCTCGACGGTCGCCAGCGGGCTCGAGAGTGTTTCCTATCTATCATCAAGACTGTACAAAGTTTTGGATCGTATCGACTCGCCCGCCACCACTAGCGAACTGAGACACACGACCTCGTGGACAAGCCCACTCGTTCATCAAGAGGTCGACATGGCGACTCCTGCTGGAGCACCCCCTGCTGGAGCATCCCCTGCTGGGGCACCTCGACCTACTGGACCAGGTGTAGCACCTGTTCCCCACGCTGTTGCTGTTGCTCCCAATGGAGGAGGCGTACAACAACTTCCCCGGGGCTTGCGAAGGAACTTGATGATGGGCAGTCATCGCTCGCACGTGATGGCCAAAGTGCTCGACGTGACGACGCATCATTGGGAGATCAAAGCCGTGGCGAGGTTGGATCCGGAGAGGCGGAGCACGTTCGATCAGCAGGCCGAGAGCGTTAGTGCTGAACAAGCGCTGAGGAGAGGTAGGTTGTGGTTCTTTGGGACGCGGTGAAAGTGGGTCGCAAGAGCTGATTGATGCCCTCAGCGCGACTCGACGCAGCGTGGCAGAAATCGCCGGCGCATCCTATACTCGCCGCTGGGACGCCGACCAAGACAGCCACGGGGAGTTCCTCGACAATAGACACAACAACGACCAACCAAGACTTCTCCATGCCCGCATCCGTCGGTCCCCCCTCCCTCCCGATCGAACTGATCCCTCTGATCCTCGAATCGCTCTACGACTTTCCCGAATCGTTCGACCCAGCCCCTTTCGTCGACCTCGCTCGTATATGCCTCGTCTCGAAAGCTTTTCTCCGTTTCGGCGTCGAGTTACTCTATCGCGATATTCGACTCGATATCGTCGAAACATGGGATTCCCAACCCTTGACTGAACAGGAAGAGGTTGAGTTCGGGGCTACTACTCATGGCGAACGCGAATTGAGAAGGACGGTCTGTCGACTTAAGAATCTAGGCCTGCACGATGCGTTGTATCAGAATGAAGCGTTGAGGAGACACGTGAGAAGTTTGGTGTTGGATGCGAGCTTTGAGGGGGATCGAGAGGTGTATGACGAGTTGGAGGGTATGACGCTGATGAGTTTTACGATTGACAAGATCGCGCCCTTGTTTGAGATGGTCAGTTCAAGGGTGCGGTTGCGGTTGCGGACGCGATTTCTGCGTGGACAGAACTGATTAAAGATCGTCTTCCTTGTTACAGTGCCAAGCTCTTCATGAGGTGACGCTCAAAGGTTTCCTCGGTCTCGACATGCTCTACATCATTTCAGAGGTCAGCTCTCGCGACTCTTTTCCTACCTCTCTCCCTCCCTGACTCCGGCCCTTGCTACCCGCACAGATGACCCGATGGCGACGGCAAATCACCTCGCTCGTCATCGAATCCTCTTACCTCGACAGCGACCTCAGTATACTGTCCATGGTCCTCGACCGCTTCATCGCCCTCAAAGACCTCGTCGTCTACGGCCATTTCGAACAAGTCTCCAACCTACTCCAAACCCTCGACCTCGATAGCTTCCATCTCGAATCATTGGCGATCGGCTCTTTCGCTCAGTCGTTGTTACCCATGATCGCTAAAGGATCAAAAACGAGTCTCAAGAGTTTGAATATCGAGATGGACGCGACGGGGTGGACTTTGGGCGATTTTTCGTTGAGGAAATTCGTCAATTTGCAAATGGTCACCATCGTTGCGTTCGAACCCAAGGATGTTGATGCTCGGGTCGATGATTTGAAGTACTTCAAGACGTTGAAAGATGTGGTCGTGGTGATTAGGCCCAAACCCGAGTCGAGGGAAGAAGCGGAGAAGTATGGGGGGATCGATTTGTGAGTTCTGCTATCATGGGTTGAGGGTCGAAATTTCAACTCTGTGGATGACGCTCATCTGGGTTTTGGATGTTTCATTTTCCCCGGAATAGGACCAAGATTCCGAGACAGATACGATTCCTCGATTTATGGGAAGCTCCCTTCCCAGCCGCGACCATCATGGCTTGTGAGCATTTCCTTTTCGAGGGTGGGGCTAGCTAGGCGGAGGAGACTCCCGTGCGGAATTACTTACTACCCTCCTGTTTGTCATACGAACCAGATGGAAAAGGAACACGACGAGGTACGGGTTCTATGCTTTGGAATGACGAGTTGTGGACCGAGGAGGAACGCGCGCAGGTCGACGCGATTTGGAAAGCGAGGGAAGGGTGAGAAATTGGGAAAGGGCGATGGAAAGAAGTTGAAATCGAAGGATTGGGACTTGGGGTGGCATTGAAGGGAATGGTTCGGAGTAAACGGAAGTGTGCCTAGGCTTGTAATGATTATCGCTATGGTGACATGTAGGCCATTGATGAGAGATGCCGAGATTTGGGGAGCAAAGCTTCATTAACGACTGGAAGCTTTTCAAAGGTACAAGATGGGATGCCAACAATGAAGGAGAGAACTAGATACATCGGCAAGAACAGAGAAGAACGGAAGGGTACATCTACTCGGAGCGAGGCTGCAATACGAGAATGTCTCTCATCTTGGCCTGCATCGTTGCCATCCTTTCTTTGGTGAGTTGATGAACGTTCGGTATCTCGCGCCAGGCGGGAAAGTCACGCGTGAACATGTCGACCACCTGGCCTTCCCCCCGACAGAGATCTCGCAAAGCTTCGAGGAGCGCAATGCGCCGGCACTGGCTCTCGCCGCTGTTGCCCCACAGTCCCAAACGTGCGTGCACAAGAGCGTCCAAGTACGGTGGGATGCCGGGTGTCAAACTCAACGCCATCCAGGCCCTCCAAGCGGCAGTTTCCCACGGTCGCACCCGGAATGAGTGCAAAACGGTTATAAACCAGTAGGTCGCGAATTCTAGGTGAGATCGTTCAACAGTATGTGCGTTGGTAGTTTGGTCAGTCCTTCCAAAAAATCCCAGCCGAGCACGTCGAAGGGAGTCGTGGCGAAAGTGGCCCTGATCGAAACGGTACCATCGGTTGCACCCATCGGAACAAGCTCCCCCGGGGATGAGGACCATGAGCCTGCCGATGTCGGTGAATCAAGGAGAGTTTCAACAGCGGATTCAGCGCCGGAAGCTTGACCTGCTCATTCTGCGCAATCCTACTCCGCTTCCCACCCGAGTTGATTGCGCTGCGAGTCGACGTCACCCGCTCAAGGATGCGTACCATGTTTTCGACCAGCTACTCACGCTTCTGCCAGTTCTCTTCGATCTCGGCATTCACCATCGCGATCTGTCGCTCGGCAATACTCTCCACTATCGAGGGCATCTTTTTCTGGTCGACTGGGATACGGCCATCGTTGCACCCTCGGATGAGCCCGTCCCGATAAGTGCTGCAGATGACCACAGTGAAGAATCCGTCAGGGTCAAGCTCTCCACGACCTCCTTCAACGTTCTTCTCTGGATTCTCAAGGCAGGTCTGATGGATTTCCCATCTCACATTCTGGCGAACGATCTAGAGTCGGCGACGTACTGGTTCATGCTCGTTTTGGGTTCCTTCCGGGAGGAATCGACGGGCACCGGGGTCTGGAGGGCGCTGTACCTGGCGCCGATGGGCGCGCAACCGTCCTTGGGTCTTCTCGCCTCTGGCCGTCTGAACCTTTGGGGCAATTACGTCACGGACCAACGCAAGCGCAATGAGTTGCTCGAAGCTGTTCGCGATGTCGATCCGGCCGAAGGAAAGGTGGTCGACGTGTTCACACGTTTGTTTCCCGTCTGGCGCCTCCTTCCAGACCATCTTGAACGAACCAAAGACTTGATGGAGGACATGCAGGTCAAGATGAGAGAGTATCTTGTATTGCAACCTCACTCGGAGTAGACTTTTCGTTCCTGATGATGTTTCTAGTTCTCTCTTTCATTGTTGGCATCCCATTTCGTAACTTTGGGAAACCAGTGGGAACCCGTGAAATTGACGGGATGAAAGTCCGTGCGCAGCAGATTCGATCGATTCACCTCATTTTCGGGGAAAATCGGCTTTTGTCTAGGGGAACATATTTAGTTGACCTAGATCGTTAGCAAATATCCTTCCTCGCGCGGAGCCTCACAATACACCATGCGAAAGGTGCGTTACACGAGGATGCTAAAACACTTTAGCGCTCCAACACGTTGACGAGACGCGTCGAGTGGCACAAATACGCGTCGGTGCTCTCGATTGAAGGCAGTCACGCACTGATCAAGCGGGTATAAGAGAATGAAACCCAGCAGCGTCCAATTTAAAAAAGTCCCAAGCGAGTGTACGACAGAATGATAATGAATAGTCGTTCCGAAGGAAACAACTGTTAAACAAAGACAGCTACCAAATAGGGGACCCCATAGAGAAGAAGGAAAGAGAAACCCGGCAAGGGTGTGTATATGGACGTCTAATGGGGAGACAGGACGAGAAGCGGCGGTGGAGAGTCTTTAAACAAGAAAAAATGCTGCGAGCCGGATAGTTGAGAAAAAGAGTCGACGGCGAGCCGAGGATGAAGACACGAATGGAAGGCGGCAGCAAAATGGGCGTTGAACAACGGGAGCGTCCTACGAGCGTCGAAAGCATTTTAAGCCTTGACGCAAGTCTTTTGCCTACGGCGGTTGGTCCCGGCCTTGAAGCCAGTGGGGCAGTCTGTAGGGATGCAGGTGATAGGAGCGGCAGTGATCAGCGGAACCGTCACAATAGGAATGAGTGAAATAACTGACCAAGGCTGCACTCGCCGACGACGCAAGTGGCGGCGTACTTCTGGTCGTACGAGGCGTCGCACTTTTTGCCCTCCTATAGAAGCAGAACCAACAGCAGAGTCAGGAAAAGGACTGATGAGTGTCCCGAATCGCGATGAAACAGGACTTACGGTACCGCAGTTGTTGGGGTCGGAGCCGAGAGCGAGGCAGGCGTTCTGGGCCTTGTTAATGGTGTAACCACGGGTAGTGCACTGGAGTGAGCACTTTCCGTCGGCGCACCCGGACACACCGTTGGGGCTCTGGGCGCAGGTCTTGCCCTTGCACTTGTCGACGTTCTTGACGCAGACGGTGGCCTTGTCGGTCGTCTGAGTTGTGTAACCGGAAGGGCAGGTGATGGTGCAAACTTGGTTGCACTTGACGACGGCGACCTTGGGGTCATACGTGACCTTGTTGCGGTAGTTGCGAACGCACAGGGCATCAGCGTTGGCCTGAGCGTTGCCTGTGATTACGGAAGTAAGTCAAGCAGAGGTCAGTAGGCGAGTCGTGGGCGGGACGCGTCGGCACAGGGGTGTTCGGAGTCTCGACCACGGAGGGAAACGCACGCTCTCGGCCGACGGTGCAGCGGAACCTAGGCTGCGAGCGCTTGCTCAGAACGGAGCTCTCCGTGTGGTCCTCAAAGTCGCGACGAGTGAGGCCGACGGCGGCGTAGGCCTCCTCGAAGTTGCGGGTGGCCAAGTTGTCCGAGTCGGTCTCGACGGAGCGCTTGGCCTTGCGGGCAGCGCGGGCGCGGGCGAGCGCGATGCGGGCGGACGCCTCGCGTTGCATGCTTCGCTTGTCGAGGCCGAACGAGGTGTCGTCTGGAGAGGCGACGAGGTGGTGAAAGCACAATCAGTTGTTGCACGCGATATATTTCCGATCCTGTCCGCTGGAGTTGCAGGAGACCACTTACCGTGGGAGGCCAAGACGGGGAGGGCGACAGCCAACAAAGAAAGGATTTGGACGGCGAGCATGTTGAACAAACGAGTGTGGGTGGGTCGGTAAAGAGTGACAAAGGTCAGAGACTGGAAACGGGACTGGAAGCTGAAGTGATGGGGAGGAAGGAGAAGATGATGAGGCCGAAACAGATGCGGTCGTGTTGTGCGATCGACGTATTTTACCGGTCTGGTCCCTATCAACCGGCGGCTCCAGGTACAGCAAAGGCGAGAGTTTGCGCGCGCGATCGACACAAACGCGCCGCCCCCGCGTTTGCAACCTGGCAATACGCGAGCCCCATTCACGTCAGCCCCGAAATAGGATCTCGGACATTCTCTCGCCGAGGAAGGGTGACCACTACTGACAACGATTGTCTTTAATTGTCAATTGAGCTCATTTTCAAAGTGCCATATTCCGTGCTGGCGGGTTCCGGGCCCATGACCATGGCCAGCGTGTCTTCGATGCACAGAGCCCACGCGCCAGCCTCTTGCAGTGACCAAACCTTGCCCCTTTTCATCGGATACACGCTCATTCATATGTTCATCTCTTATCCCTGCCTACTTCCGCTGAACGAAGGAAGATCTAGCGCTTGTGATTTCTCGTGGGCTGAACGGAAACAAAGCAATATGACAAAATAAATCGGCAGCGTGTGCACGTGCATGAGCTTGCCACGCGCGCGACGCGCGCACGCGGCGCTGGCCGAGCGCGGGTGCTGCAGAAAACAACTTGGGTCGTGGAATACATATTGTCGAAATCTCGACGCTTGGGCCTGACGATCCGATCCGCGACTCGAACAAGATTCTTCTGGCCCTGGGCCCTCGGCTACAGTACATAGCAGCGGGCGTGGGTCGATAACCGAATCTTTTGATCAGCCTGCTCGAGCTGCGATTCAATAATTGCACCGCCGCTCACTTTATGCACATTTCAAAATTACATCAAAGGTTCTGAGCGTCTTCCTAGCCCACTTCGTTGTCCTTCCAGGATTGAGTTCATCGTTTCAGATGTCGAGAAGATTGCATAGTCAGAAGAGTCTGGTGTTGACCGCCACAACGAGGGATCTGAGAGAAAGTCCTGCTAGGTCGAGCGTCGGGCTGTCAAGGGGAGAGGGGGGCGATGGTGGACTCAGGAACATTCTCCACAAGTGCACATCTCAGAGTTGGGCGAGAAGCCCATCGCAGACTCGAAGTTCCATCCATTGGCGCTGCGGCCCCAATCTGCCAGGTACATAGCGTCCGAGCCCCGAATTTCGGAGCGGTGGGGGTTCTGTGGGGTTCTTTTGGCAGGGCGAGATCATTCAACATCGCAGCGACCCCCTCTGTGCGCGGCGCGCGCGCGTGCCGGACCCCGTCGACACTGTCATCGACAATTGTCAACTCACAAGCAATTTTTACCGCGGCTGAACCGGCCGATCCGAAGAGTCGCCACCAGGGGTCCAGGACCAATCAAAAACAGGCCAGCCCGAACTCGCTTCATCGTACGAGACCCGAATACAGTGATCTGCAGCCCACGATTCCTAACCACGCCGCGAGATCCTACTACACATGCGCGCGCGAGACTTATGGATCCCCTAGGGCATAACTGCCGTATATCTGCAAGGACCAAAATTACTTTGCGCCTTGAACGGCCTCATCCCTTTTGAACTCCTGAAAAAGCCTCTGATACATCGATACCTGAACGCGGTTTTGAGGGTCGACTTGAGTTTGCTCGCAGAGGCGCTTCGACGCGCCTGCTGCCCCGGCGGAACACAGTGTAGGGGACAAATCACGTGATATGTGTTGTTTGAAATCAATCCAGGGGTCACAGCCGGCTGCGCATCGAATCTTTACCGCCTTGTACGCGCCAGGTTGCGTGCAACGGCAATCATGTGTAGATCCACAAAAACTTCTACAAAGATGAACCTCCTTCAAAGATACGGAGCCTGGTGCTGGGCTCTTGGAGCGAGGTCCTCTGTCTTGAATATCCGAGAAAGAGTCGCTGATATGATGCCGGTGATTCGGAACGCCGGACTCCGACCCTCCGACGCGGAGTCGAAACGTGGACTGACGCAGCGACAGGTCGGCGCCCGAACTGTCGGTTGCATTTAATGCTGCCACCGTCCAGACTCAGAGAGCCGCCTTACAGATGTCACAAAAATTGAAACGTAACCGGAATTTTGGTGCATGCCAGTGCAAGCGCAAAAGACTGAAAAGGACGATGGATGACGGGCGCCGGCCGCAATTCCGCAGGCCACGCGAGGCGCGGCTGTCGGGCGGGAAGGCATTAACCCACACATTCTTTGCGTTAAACAGGCTTGAATTCGAAACGGTTGCGCGGTCACTACTCCGAGTGAGCGTTGCACATTTGCAATCAAGCGTTGCAGCATTCTGGGCGGTGCAGATTTTCCCTTGAAGCGGTGCGACAAAAGTTGGGGTTGACCCACCCCTTTTTGAGAAGCAGAAGCAGCATTAGAAGGTTCCGCGCGCTTGTTTAACTTTTCTTTTTTACTCGCACCCCCAAAGGGAGGAGAAAAGGCAAAGAGCTTTCGCTGCGACGTCTTCGGATCCGATGAATGGAGCCTGGTTGCCGGAGCTGTTTGACGCGTCTTCCTGCAAGGTCTCTCTCGAAAAGGAGTGGGATCGGTAAGGGGTGTGACTGAAGGGTTAGACACACGCCCCCAACTTGTTGGAGATCCATTCGCTTCATACGGAATTTTCGGGGTGATCCACTGAGCATGTTTTGGGGTCGCACTCGCATTGCTTCCGGGAGACCACGCTACCGAAGCGTCCAGATTTTTAACATCTCCATTATCGCGAGTTATGGTCTCACCTCGTCGTGCAGTCCACAATTGCAACTGATCGCTGATCGCTTCGAAAGCTCGCCCCGTACTGGACGAAGAACCCTCTTCTATGTCATGGCCTGCTCGGTGTTCCGAACAGTGGATACGCGACGCCTTATCGTCACCACCTGACTAACCTGAACGTCTAGGTCTTCTTACAAGTATGGGTCGAGAGCGGTTTGATGAAGATGTTCTCGAATTCATTTCGATCGTCGAACGGGCCCGCCGGGAAAAGAAGTTGAGAATAGATGGGAATTGGATTGAAGCGGATTCATGGGCGGGAGTCGACGCGGAACAAACTTTATAGTCTAGTCTATGAAGGTGCGCTCGCCGAATTGACATGACTTCGGCGAGTTGTGGTGCCCGAGATCGCGGCTCGTTCGGCCGCGCCTCCGTCCGTCGTGTGGTGCGCCCAGCGAACGTCGCCGCGAGCTCCCACAGGATGGAGGGGTCAGTCCGACTATCCTACACGTTAGTACCGAGCTATTCGATCCCCGTTCTCGACTCATGACTGACCTTGCTGTTGTTATGCCTGCTGCTGTTGCTGCTATGCCGCTACCGTCGCCCGTTCGCGAACAGGATCCACTCGTGCTCGGGCTACACCTCGACGTTCCAGCCTCACCACATCCTGACAGACAACCCAGCCGACCAATCATCACGCTGGACTGCACTCAACACCAAGCAGCCGACTGCAGCCGCCGCCGCAGGGTCGTCCCCGGCGTCGTCATCATCGCCGTCGAACAACTCGTTGAGCGCCACACACCCCCACGCGGACGACCGAAACAACACGAATGGAGGCGCAGCAGCAGCGGGGACGCGACCATCCACATTAGGATTGAAAAGATCCCGGGATATTCAATACATTACTTTGGAGCTCGAACAGCCAGCGATCGTCACCGCGATCGGCTTTGGCAAGTACCACAAGTACGAACCACCTCTGAGCTCGAACCTCTTCTTCAGCAAGCAACGTTGACATCTTCGGCCCGTTCTACCCTGCTCGCAGGGTTCATCCATGCAACTTGCACGAGTTCAGTGTCTACGGTGGCATGTCGTCCGACCTGTCGTGCATGGAACCGCTGCTCCACGCCGGGCTCAAGAACGATTCTCAGCCTGAGCAGTTCAAGCTGCCGACCAATGCCGCTGCACCTCCTGGCAAACCATCAGCAGTGAGTCCACTTATGATTTCATTGTGAACTCCGGCTGAAACGATGTGCTGGCAAATTCGTTTCATTCGCCCACGGCAGGTTCTCCCCTCCAAATTCATTCGAATTGATGCGCTCACGCCCCACACGCAAAATTACAACGGTCAGTCTTGGAGGATTGGAGCAGACTCATTGATTCCATGGCATTCCCACTGACATGTTGTATTGCTCCCTTCACAAGTTTCAATCTGGCATGTCTGGTTGATGGGTCTCACGAACGACATCGACTCTGCACTCGTCGCCTACGACACTGTAAGATTCTTTCCTCAGTCGTGCGTCGCACAAGAACCCCGGATCTGACCGTATCGTCCCCTGCCCGCAGTATCGATCAGCTACAACGACCCACCTCGTCCTCTCACACCTTCGACGATCCGCACTCCTCCCGACTTTCCGATCGCTGCTCAACTCGATCCCTCCGTCCGTGGCTTCATCGTTTGAACACACGCTTCTCTCGCAGTTGCACGACACCATCGTCGTACGAGGCGACTTTGTCGGAGCAGAGCGATTGCTCGAAGAAGCGAAAACACAGAACCTCTTCCGAGAATGGACGCCGGGTGGTGGGAAAGGTGTCAGTGTCGTCCGGTGGGAGCGACTGAACGATGTCCAGTACTCGAACCTACCCCCCCAACCGAGAGCTCGGGCGGGTCATCAGATGGTCAGAACCGGGAGAAAATTGTTGCTGTTTGGTGGATTCGATGGGAAAGAAGATCTTGCGGATCTATGGACGGCGGAGTTACCTCCACTAGGGGAGGACATGCCGATACTCTCGTGGAGGTTGATCGATTCGGGGGAAGAGGAAGAGAAGCCGGATGGGGTGTCGTCTACTGATCGACGACTATGGCCACGCAAAAGGAGTTGTCATCAGATGGCAGTTGACGAACGAGAAGGATGGGTCTACATGCTCGGATCACGTGTGACGAGGGAAGATGAAGAAGCGTTCGCGGAGAGGAAGGCACCACAGGCGGGTGGGATCGCCGAGAACGGTGATGCGATGGAGCTCGAACATCATGGAGAGGGAAACGGGTATAGTTCGTGGGATAGGAGGAGCGTTTACGCGAGTGATTTCTGGAGGTACAAGTTCGTTGGGACGGATAAGGGCAAGTGGGAATTGATCAGTGAGGATACTGCGACGCAAGGGGGACCCAAGCTTCTGTGGGTGGACTCCGGGTGTAAATCGAAATGGTTACGAACCAAAACTGATGGTCGCCGGGCCTTTGCTCCCACAGCTTTGACCACCAGATGTACCTCCACTCGGACTCGCAGAGACTTTTCGTGTTTGGTGGGAGAATTCAACCTCCTGACGAGGAGGATGCGCTCGAGGATCGCTACAGCGGACTGTACTGCTACGATATCGTCGAGAACAAGTGGTCACATCTTTTGTAGGTTTGAACAACACTCGTCGCCTCCGATCGGGAAGTACACTGACGACCGATCATTTCCACAGTGGCGATCCGACTTCGAATGACACCTTCCGCGCCGAGCGTCTACTGGGCCGGATCGGGCATTCCATGTTCTTTGATGCCCACTCGCATACTCTCTACATCCTCGGTGGTCAACGAGGCGACACCTACCTCGCCGATTTATGGGCGATCAAGTTTGTGGCCCCCAACGCGGCCGACCTCGACCTTGACGATCCGATCGAACCGACCAGTGGTGGGAGTGATGATTCCTCTTTCTGGCGAGCCGGAGCCGTCATCGCAGGCGTCTCGACCGCAACACCTGTCACGACGATCGGGAACCCCACACTCTCTACTCGATCACCTACGATCCTCCAAGTCATGCAGAAGAACGACGACGTTTCCCTCCCTTCACCTCTTGACGGTTCCGTCGGTCCTTCACCTTCCTTCACGCACCGCACAACGATCGACCCTACCACCCGAGAATGGACGACGATGACAGGTCTCGTCAAGTATCATCAAGCCAGGAAAGAAGCACCTTCGAATGAGGTGTGGACCTATTCGACGACGAATGGTCGATCTAAATGGGATAAACTTGAGCAGAGGGGGGAAACGCCACCACCGAGGTTCGCGGCTAGTGTTGTTTACGACCCGTTGAGGAAGGAGCATTATTTGTTTGGTGGGAATCCTTTCAAGGGAACCGAAGAGAGGTTGGGCGATTCATGGAGGGGAAGGGTGTTTCAGTGAGTACATTATTCAGAGTCCCGCTGACCCTCCGATGGTGAAGCTGATGCGCCGCTTGACTTACCAGTCCCTGTCCGGACGAAGCGCTCCGCATGGCTCGCTTCCTCGTCCGCAAACAACGGTCAGTCACCCTGCCACTGATCTCGCCCGAACCAGCGCTAACGAAAACGCTCTCTCCACCTCCCCAGCTTCACCGAGATGTGTCAAACCCGCCCCACGCTCATCGCCCTACAATACCTGCAAGACTCAATCGGCCAAGTCGTCGACCATACCGACGAAGACGAAGCCTCCGCCTTCCGCGCCTGCATGATCGCCGTCCTTTCCGCGCCTCCTCGCAACAACTGCGAAGTCGATATGAACGTCGAGAACGACCAAAGCGCTGCTTCTCCAACGACTTCGACGACGACTTCGGTCGATGAGAATCATGTCGTGCTTGGCGGGGAGTTGTATACCAAGAGACATGAGTTGTTTGAGAAGTTGTTGGGCTTCGTGCCAGCGAGTGAGGCGCAACCCAAGGAGGATTTGAAGGATGTGGCGACGCAGATGAAGAGGGACAGGATGTGATGGCATGAAGCTTCGTGTTGGAGGATTGTAAGGTGCACATGAATTCGATTTACTCGTACAAAGTCTGGGAACGGTCGTTGTCTTTATTTTGGGGTAACGAAAGAGGCGGAGAAAGTGGAACAACTACGTACTACACAGGCCGCGTCTTCTTATTACCGTAGAGTTAAAATCTCAGATCAGAACAGAAAGTGCGGGCACCGGATATCGCCTTCACTCCCCCGGAGCCCTCTCGACGATCGCCCCCTTCTCCAACGCCAGGGCCTGCCCACAAGCCAACATGAACGGATCATCCTTCCCGAGACCCTCGTCCGTGCCCACGAAATCCTCGGGCAATAACGTCGGTTCCTTCCTGACTCCACGTTCAATTTGATCGACCGCCCGGATCACGTCATAGTTGATCTCCTGACTGATTACCGAATCATGCTGATACTTGGGATGCCTCTGTACGAACTCCCTCATCCACGTCGCCGTCGTGACCAAACTACCATCCGCGCGTCGTTTGATCAATTCAAGGGATTGGTCCAATTTCGCCCGTGTGGAAGGACAAACGTCCGTCAAACCATCGAGGTAACGTCTCACGACGCCGAGTAAGCCAGGGAATTTTTTAGACGGGGAACCATTGATGATTTCGTTAATGGTGAATTCGTCGTATTCGTCTTCAACGGGACCGAAAGAAGGGGTCTCGCCTCCTACGGGGGAGTGGGAGCGAGGTGTGGTCGTGTGCGAGTTGCACGCTTGTTCGACGATATCGGTGGGAACACCATTGGGCGTGACGCGGGAAGAAGACGCCGAATTCGAGGAGGACGTCGAGGACGATGACATCTCTTTGAGGTGCTTGTTGAGTCCGTTGATGAGAGATGGGTTCGAAGGCGGTACCGGAGAGCATCCATGACCGGGTGCGGGGGAAAAGAGGTTCTTTCGAAAGTAAAACTTTTGCGAGTGCACGGCATCGCGTCGGTGCGCGCGGTGCATGTTCTCATCAACCTGTGGAAGCCCCCAGCCACTTTCAGCTCAGGTCCCGAGTGCAGCTCGCTGATAGACCATCGCGGGACTCACCTTTGAGATCGGGATGTAAAAGTTCAGACCCAGCTGCATGATTGCCCTCGTCAATAGCACGATGAACACGGCATGCGCGGCGTTCTCATAGTCCGTCAACTGCACCTCCATCGACCTGAACTCGACCCTCCACCCGATCGGCGATCCCGGTGGGGGCGGCTTGAACCGCACGGTCTGCCAGTTCGTCGATTGGATGTTCTCGAAATGGTCCGACGATCTTTCGTCATCCTGGTTCATTGTTTCCTCAAAGATGACGATCGGGTCTCGGATGAAGAGGTGCGCGAAATGAGTCGAGAGTAAGGGATCGACGCCGTCGGCCATGAGGCGTTCCTTGATCGCTTCGTCGTACGGCATGTCGTTGTCATTGTATTCGGGTCGGTTCGAGTCGCAGTCGTAGATGTAGCAATCGACGCTGTCGTAGCGCGATTTAGGGATCACGAATCGATCGTCTCGCAGAGGCTGCAGAAAGGCGTAGGGAGATTAATATGGTGAGCGTGAGTGGTGGATCACCTGCTCTCACTGGGACTGACCTTGAGCCCTCTCTCTTCCTCTGTCCGGTCATCGACACTTCCCGCAATGACGTCCCACCGGCAATCGACGTCCGCGAGCAGCCCCCGGAAGATGGGCGAAGAGGCCGTGAGGGCCAGCTGTGCGAGTCATTTCATCATCAGCAAACAGTTCCAGAAAGCCCGGATCTTGGCAGAACGGACCATTATAGGTCCCACAGGTACGAAAGCGTCGTACATCCTCCTCGCCTCGCTGACGCTGCACGCCTGGAACGTGATCTGCAAGCAGCAGCACCCCATTCCGAACCCCATCGCGTCCATGTAGATGTGATCAGGCAACGCCGCCCCATCCCTGGCGTTTCTATCTTCGGGCCAGATATCCCGATCGAAAGGGATGTTGGGGTCGATGAAGGGCTTTGGTGTGTTGGTATCGTGGTATATGGGCATGTTGATGGCAACTTTGGCGCCTCGTCGTCTCCGGATGTTGGCCGTGAGGGTGGGAAATCGGACGTGCGGGTTGGTGATTTCGTCGGGCAAGAACAAGGATCGTGAGACGCCGCCTCCGGGCGGGTAGTAGGGGTCGGTGAAGACGCCGGGAGCCCCGAGTCGAGGGAAACTGGTCAGGGTCATGGGAACCTCGTTGGCCTTCATCCGAGATTTGGCCAGCACTCGTCTGCATTTTGGCATTTGAAAGATGTGGATTAGGCGGTGACATGAAGACGACTCTTGCGACCGATTCTCTTACCTGAACCGCATGTTGCCCTCGACCGAGAGCAGATCTTCGAGCGTAGCCCCGTACGGTGCGCCCGGTGTCGACTCGAGCATGTATCGGCCATATTCGGGGTGGAAGACGGGAATGCAAGCTCTACGGTAGATACATAGCCTATCAACACCCCGGTACCATCGTCACTCGAGAGGCATGATCGTAGACCCACTCTCTTCCGGGCATTCGGGTCTGTCGCTCGATCGCATCGGCTTGGAGATCTTGGAGAATCTCGGTCTGCCTCAGGGACAGCCTCGCGTTCTTGTGCTCGTCGTCGTACGAGATGACCATGTACTCGATCTGGGAGCGATTCGCATGACCATCCCGATGCGTGTCAGGTGCGTACTCTGCTCGCTAGTTGACCGCAATCGCTCCGCTTTGCCTCGGCGCCGTCGGAGCCCCCGCGCGAGCGAGGCCAGAACGGGCGGCAGAGGTTCGGCAGAGGTTAAGCGCCGGCCGACGGAGCTCGCCCAAGCCAACGTCGACAGCCAAGCTAGTCAAGGACGGCGCAAGATAGCAGCCCACAGCAGCACGATCAGAGAACTGACCTCATCACCCCAGAGCAGACTATCGCCCGTACGATCCTTGAGTCGATGCCATATCTTGAGGAACTGTTCTATGCCGTGGGAGCGCACGTGATCGGCGTGCTGCTTGGCATCTTTCCACTCGAGCGGAGTGCCCAATGCCAGCAGGCCCATCGTCGCCGGAAAGAGCTGCCAAGTGGCGCTTCTCGGCTCGATTCGAAGGTGGTGAGGGGTAGAAACGCGGTCGATGATCGATCCTCTGCTGCTCTTGAGCTCCAAGTTGGGAGAGGGTGTAGAGTCTAGGCTGCACGAGCAGAGCGGGAGCAAAATAATTCGAGAGCGGCGTCGATTCGATTGGGTTGACTCTCGGTCTCAGCGGGCTTGCTGACTGAGCCTTTGTAGAGATCGCTGCGAGGCTCTGCGCCTGCGCGCGGCTGCAACTCGACCGGTGTCGATGGCGTGCGAGCACTTCAGCCGAGAACGGAGTGGGGCACACGACTGCTTATATCCAGGTCTGCTGCTTCCAGATCACCGAACTTGAGCGCGGATATCTCGCGCCAAGATAGGATAGGAGTGGTGGGGTGCATCTCAACCTGATCCCACAACAACTAACGTTTGATTCCGCCTGTAGATTGAAGCGACTCTAGACCGATTGCTCAAAGTATGACGCCCCACATCACACCGAGCGAGCTCGGAAGCGAGTGAGCCGAGCCGTCGACGCCGACTGACAAAGCACTCCGTCCGAGTATCACCGAGCTAAATTAGCATCGATCGCTCTCAGCATCGAGCGCTCGAGTCGCCTCAACCGCGTCATGACCGGGAATAGGTATCATCCAAGAAGGCTCGACGAAACGAAGGATTTGCTCGTTTAAAGACATAAAAAGGCCAAATCAAACAGAGAATAACGAATGAAAAACTGAACTCCCCTACCCCAAGCACCACGCCAAAAGCCCCACCCCTAACTTAAAAGATATCATTCGCCAACGGACAATCCTCCAGCGCATGCCCATACTCCTCACAATCGTCGCAATAAGCTTCCGTAGAGGCCTTGGCCCCCTCCGAAGAAACTGACGCCAAAGACCCCGACTTGGCATGCCTCTGCCCGCCCGAAACCGAAGCACGGGGTCGACCGACTTTGCTCGGTGAGGAAGACCCTGCAAAGACGGGGCATGACTCGAGGTCGTGCATATCGCCGCACATTTCGCATTCGCCATTATCTTCGGCATCGTCCTCTTCTTCCTTACTGGACCGTGTCAATCCGTTCCCCTTGGTAGTGGTAGTCGAGGATGAGGCACCGCCGAATGTCGAGGAAGAGCTGGGCGCTTTTGCAGCGAGCGCCTTGTACTTATCCAATTCGGTCTCGAGCTCATCTTCGCGATATATTTTGGACTCGACGAGCGACTCGAGCTCATTGACCTACGAACAAAAACAGCATCAGTCAATTCTCTTCCCTTCCGAAGCCCCGTAGCACGAATACTGACCTCTTGGTGCAAGACCTTGATCTCCCTCTCGGCCTTCTTCTCGACTTCGCGCAGCTTGAGCTTGAGCTCCTCGACCTCCCTGACCGCCCTCATTCCCTTGGCATCCATCGTAGGACTTGAAATAACCTTAACTGCGGCCGATGACGAGTCGGCATTCGTCATCTGCCTCATCAGGTTCTCGACCGTCGTCTCGAGCGCCTGTTGAGCATCCTTGAGGTCCTGCACTTCGTTCCCTAGAGCGATGTTGCGTTCGCTCAGGACCGAGTTGTCGTCTTCGAGCGACTTGATAGTGATCTTGAGGCCGACGATTTGCTCTTGAGCGTCTGCAATCTCGTCGGCTTGACTTCCGACCGAGCGTCGACCACCACTCGAGGTGAGACTGGACTCGCGGCGGTTCATCGAAACCGTTGTTGGTGACAGTTGCGACGATGCCGAGCCAGTATCCTGTGTTGGCACTTGGGTCGGGCTCGAGGATCGTTGACTGGTCGCCAAAAGGGCCTGGTCCAGTTGCGTCCGAAGTTCGGAAACGCGTTCGACTTGCTGCGCTTTGCTTTGCTTGACCTCGTCAAGTTCCTCCTGCAACTTCCGGACGAGCTTGTTGGCCCTCTTGAGTTCATCCGCGATACCCGCACTCGCCCCACCCACGACGTCGCTCCTCAGACCCTCTAACTCGGACCTTTCATCCTCCAACGTGGCCTGACTCTCCTGCAACGCAACCTCAAGTTCGGCGATCCGACTCGTCAACCTCGTCTCGTGCTTGGCCGACCGATCCAACGCGTCGCGCAACCCCTTCAGATCCTTCTTCAACACCGCCTCAGCCTCTTGATGCTTCGCCCGTCGCTTACGGCTGTCGTTAACTTCGGCCTCAAGGTGCATGCGGGCTTCTTCCAATTGTTCCTCCAGCGAACCAACCTTGGTGCGCAAGTGGTCGAGATCGGCCTGCGCGGATTCGGCATTGATGATGTCCGCCACGGAAGCATTCGTCGAAGCGCCCAAGCGCCGTGTCGGAGAATCCGGGGATCCCGAACGATGCACCTCCTCACCGTCGTCGTTTGTCGTCATCCCCTTCTCGATGACCCCGCCCCGTCCACCCAACTGTAACGCCTCCAACTGCGCCGCCAACGTCTCGGCCAAGTCGACGCTTTCCAATCGCGCAATCTCAATCTCGGCGATGCGTTCCTCGTAGGTTAAGCAAAGCGACTGCCCCGCGCTCCGCAACTGCTCCAGCTGGCGCTGCAGCTCGGCCTTCTCCTCGTCCACGCCCTGCGTGGCGATGTCCAACCTTTCCCTGAGCGAAGCGATCTCGCCCTCTTTAGCCGCCGACTTGTTCGTCCACTCGCGCTGCAACTTGTCCCATCGTTCCTGCTTGCCCTTGCCCTCCTCCCTCATCTCCTCCATCTCCTTCAAGAGCCTCTGCAACTCCTTCTTGCTCCCCGCATCGTCATCCTCGACCTCGACCTCGGCCATTCGACTCATCTCCCTCTCCTTGGCTTTCCGTTCCATCTCATCGACCTGCGCATCCCTCTCCTTCAACCGATCCCTCAACTCTCCCACAAGCGCCTCCATCTCCCTCCCCACCTTCTCAGATCCTTCCAACAACTCCCTCACCCTCGCCTCCCTCTCCCGTGCTTCCACGACCTGCTGTTTGTAATCGGCAATATCATCCTCCTCCCTTGTCGTCGAGCGCAAACTGTTCCTCGAGACCGAAGAACTCGCAAACGATTGCCTCGAGAACGACCTCACCGAAGGTGTCGTAGGCCTCGAAGTTGAATGCCCCAAGCCCAATCCACCTCCCAAGCCAGTCGACGAAGAGGTCGTCGAGATTTCAGATTGCCTTCGTTGCATCCTCGACGAAACGAGCGAAGGCGTCGAAGGTGTCGCTCGACCGTCCCTCGATGAAGAAGGGGTGATCGATCGATTCAGCGCATACGAATGAGGTAGAGCAGGAACGTCAGGAATCGAATGCGACCGTAGTGCGGAGGGAGGTCTCTTCATCCCCGATGCCGAGCTCGAAAAATTCGCTCGGGGCGTCGAAGACGCCGAGATTGCCCCGATCGATTTCCTCGGCGTCGCGCCAAAAGGTCCACCGCCGTACGAAGGGCGACCGCTTCGGATCGCTCTTGGTGTCGTCGAGGCCGAAGCAGACGAAGACGAGATCGAACCGATTTTGATCGGACTGGGCGGGGCCAACGATCTTCGCGGTTGACCCTTGGTAGGTGATGCAGGGGGTCCCATCGATGTTCTATTCTGCTCCATCTGTCGCTTGTTCGAAGCCAATTCAGAAGCTTTGAGACCGACGTATTTCGACGCTCGAGAGCCGGCGGTGATGGCCGGCGGCGCGGGCGGCTTCTTGGTGATTTTCTGCAGCGGCAGGAAGAGGCCGCACAGCGGGTTGCAGGCAAAGTATTGAACACTGTGAGGTCAAATCAATGCGATAAGGTGCATTGTTCCTTCAAGGGACCTCCTAGAGCGACAAGAACGACTCACTCTTTAACGCTCCCATCATTCTTGCCCAGTCCGCTCCATTCGGCATCCAACTCGACTCCACCCCACTGCCCCTCTTTACCATCGACGGCGCCCAAGAACCGAATCACACCTTCCATCGCGTTCCCCGCTACTTCGAACTTGACCTGATCTCCTACCTGCAACCCCTTGAAGCCCGCGATCGAACTGCTGAGCGAATTGTGCATCGTCGACCGAGAGAGGGGTCGAGTCGCAATCGAAGTCGGGGTCTTTGAGCGCGTCATCGATCCACCCATCGCGTGATGTCGAGGCGTGGATACACCCATGCCTGATGTCCGGCCCGAAGGTGTAGTCGGTCTCGAAGCGCCACTTCCCCCATTCGAGACGGCCAAATTCGACTTGAGGTTGACGATGGAAGGTCTCCTCAGCGCTCTTCGTTGGGTGACCGTATGACTCGATTTGTTCGGTGTCGGACTATCTGTCGAGGCATAGCTGTTTCCCAGGAGGTGAGGGGAGTCGTATTGGCTCGGATCGTGGGATCGAAGGGCCTGTTGCAAGCTGTCGAGTTCGTCGGCGGCTCCTCCGAGATTCGAGCGTGATGACGAGGCGACATTCGACGAAACGCGACGACGGGACGGTGTGGGGAGGGAGGAGGGAGTCGATCCGGCTGCAGCAACCGAGTTGTGAGAAGGCAGTGTTGAGGCCCTCGGCGTGGTCGGTGGTCGCAGGGCCATCAAAGTCGATGGGTCGAGAGCGGGGCTTCAGCTTCCACGATCCCGGAGAAAGGGGGTCGATGGATGCCTGGCTTGATGTGGTAGGTCTGCGGAAAGGTACGCGGCATTAGGTAAGTCCTAGATTCACGCAAAAGTTGGAGTTTACTGCTGGGGAGCCCCTGACACGCGTGCCGTCATCGTCGTCGTCCAGCAGCTCAGCTGACTCGTGTGTGGTGCTTCCCAGCCCCGATTACTCCCGGCCGTCCTGCGCGTCTATCGTCCCCCGTGCAAACACGTGGGAGCACTCTACTATATCCATGAGCACGATCCGCGATGCTCGAACCGTATGCACCTCCGCCATCTCCGCGATGCGGTCATACGAGCGCGTGTTGAGCGATAGGTGTCGCGTCCAAGCCCCCCACGTCGCCGGTCGCCCGCGTGTATGCATCCCCTGCGAAGGACCGAGTCTCATTCCAATCAGCGGGAAAGACTTACCCGTTGAAGAAATGTTGGTATCGTTCCGTCCAAAGCCTCTGATTCAGGGCCAAAAGTTGCTGTCGCGGCCTTGGTTGTGGAATGATCTGAATGCGGGTGAAGCGCATGAAACAAATGAGGGCAGCTCGGTCAGCTCTCTCATATTACTCTCAGCAGGCCGCGCGCTCCCTCAAGAGCTCTCAAGATCACAAGAGCTTGCAATTGGCGCTTGGCGCTTGACCCCAACCCTTTCTTATCCATCGAGATTTGGTGACCGCAGGGCGGTGCAGAATTGACAATGAGGACAAAAACCTATCCGAACAAGGACCTCATTCGACTTCCTCGAATCTCGACCAAGCTCAACTCTGCCAGCTGACGGTCTACCATATGCCCAGTGCTGCACAAGTTAAGAACGCCGAAGTCCAACTTCTCCCCGCTCGAGATCCTCTTTCCTTGTTCAACTTCCGGCCCCATCCAACTCTATCTTTTTCGTGTATACCTTCTTCCTGCATCTGTCATGAAACATCAAGGTTCATCGCCTTTTCGATCTCGGGAACCGAGCAGAGGGAGAGCTGGACAGGGGGTACTTCTCTCCACGAAAGAGTCACGAGACAAATTCACGCTATCAATCATGTGAAAGACTCTAATTACAACCTGACGAAACCCCAGCCACTCTTCAACCGCACCCTCCCGGCGTGAATATCCGACCTCGATCAAAGTTTTCCAAACTTGGCCGGCTTCTTGCTCGCGAATGCGGCGAAGGCATCGGGTAGGTCTTGGGCTTGCAACATAGACTATGAGAGGGAAACACGATATCAGTTGGAATGTTTTAAATTAGGACGACAGGTCGGACCTCGAGCGGGAAAGAGACCAGACTGACCATATTCCAGATCCTCGTGTACTCCAGGCCTGTTCCGACCATTCAAATCAAGAAGATCAGCCGTTCACAACCCACGACCTTTTATTCCTCGACCAAGTGTCCGCACTCACCTTCCTGCGTCGTATGGTCCCTCGAGTAAGTCAACAGATGCTTCGTGCCCAACGTCGCAATAGGGCTCTTGCTCGCAATCACTTTCGCCGTATCCAACGCAGCTTTAAGCACACCCTCCTTACCCCCCGGAACAACTTTGCTAACGAGCCCGAGCTGATAGGCTTCTTGGGGACCAAAGTTGCGGGCTGTGAGCGCTAGTTCGTTCAGGAGGGAAGCGGAGGCGGTTGTCTTGGGGAGGCGTTGCAGGGATCCGACGTCCGCGGCGAGCCCAACGTCCACTTCCTATTGGGGTATACGTGGGAGATAGCTTGGATCAGAATCATTGTACAAGATATGAGATATGAGATATCGCCTTCGTTTCGGTCGTACCTTGATGGAGAACGTCGATCCTTCTGCGGCGTATCGAATATCGGCCGAGACGATGATGTCGATTCCCCCGCCGAGGCAGACGCCATGCACGGCGGCGATGACGGGTTTGTCACATCGTTCAATCGCAGAGACGGCATCCTGGAGGAGTTTGATGTACTGTGGCGGGAAAGGAGAAGGGGTTTGGTTAGATAGAGGGAAATTCGCGACCACCGACCGGAGATGCCGAGATGGGAGCACGGGTGTGGGCTTACGCTTCGGTGTTGCAGCGCCAAGCGACCTGCATCCGTTCCATCGTGGTCCAAGCCACTCTCACTGTAGGAAAATTTGACCCACAAATCAGCATTCGAGCCTTTCAAGATCACCTTGAACCCAGCAGCCGAATTCGGGCTTTGCGGCGACTGACGTGAGGTCCAATCCTGCCGTATAGATCTTGTCCAATCCACTGGCCAGAACGACGCAGCGTACGTCCGAATCGGCGGAAGCGACATCCATGTGTTTACCAATCTCGACCCAGAGGGCTGGTGAGGAGAGTCACGACTGGTGTCAGGGCTCCGAGCAAAAGTCGGGACACGCCGAGTTCGATCTGGGGACGGGAAACTGACCCGTGTTCAAGGCGTTGACTTTAGCGCGTTGCATTGTCAGCAGCAACACGTTCTCCGAGGGAAACGACGCAACGACATGCTCGGTAGGGTAGACGGCCGGCATAGTGGTGGGACCTGTGCGGGTGTCGGTGTCGGTTCAGTAGGTGGGCAGAGGGAAAGCTCACTGCAAGCTGAGAGGGGCTCTCCGTCCGGTAACGAACGAAAGCCGGAGTGCCGCGGCGTGCCAAGCGCGGCTCGGGCGAAGATTGCACATCACGTGACCATGATGAGCTCGAGTCCGGGGTTGTCGTCTTGCTTCGTGCGCACCGGAACACATCCAGTCACCGCGGGATACTCTTCACCTTGGATCTAGATTCGAAGCGGACTACAGTGACTCACTGCTGCATTACTCGAGCTGCCTACCCCGATTGTGGGGTTGATGCAGCGCGTGTTGCCCCGACTCGTACACGTCTTGACTCGAGCGACATCCTCGTCGTTCGTCCACGCAGCGACACCCTCGACGAGTCTAGCACCTTTGCATCGCCATTTTTATTCCTCCCAGCACTTGCACTCGCACCCCAGCTACCAATCCATCCCCACACTTCCACCTCACCCCCTCTCGCGAGCTTCGATGCCGGACTCGATCAGCGTCACCTTCCTCGGCACCGCAGCGGGCAAGCCTTGTCCAACCCGTAACGTCTCATCCTTGGCTCTCAAAGTTGACAAGGCCGTGTGGGTTCTCGGGAAAGCAGTTTTGGGCTGCGTGAACAGGTGGCTCAAAGAGGCAATCGCTGCTTCCCCTTCTCAGATGGGTCGTCGACGCGGGCGAAGCGACCCAACACCAGTTCCAGAAATCCAAACTCAAGATGAGTCAAATCACGCATATTTTCATCACCCACATGCACGGTACGCAGCTCCTCCAACACCTGACCCTTCCCTCCGATCCTCTAACGCTGACTTCTGCTCCGGAGGACAATTCCTCAGGTGATCACGTGAACGGATTACCGGGCTTGCTGTGCACGGCTAGTGAAGGGCATGCACAACTTGATCAAATATTGACGGGTCCAGGTGCATCGACATTGTCTTCATCCGACGAGGTGAGCACTTCCGCCCTTGCTCCGAGACGCGCACGGATGAAAAACTCGCTCCTGTTTCCCCAAAGGTACTCACCCACCCCCTCTTTCTCCTCGTGCCCAGTCCATCACCACCATCTATGGCCCCTCAGGTCTTCGACAATTCCTCCGCACGACCCTATCGCTCACTTATTCCTACCTCGCCCGACCTTACGTCGTCCACGAGCTGCTCTTCCCCGGAGATCCGATCTGTCCTCCCCCGCCATCAGCTTCGACTCCGAATCCCCCTTCTACTGAAGATGAAGGAGCCCCTCATCGAAATGCGTCGACGAATGAACGACCTGGCTTGGATCTTTGCATCGATGAGGCCAGTCAAGGATGGGAGAATTTCGTTACTTTAGCCGACGGAGCGGTCAAAGTCAATGCGGGACCGATAAAACACACGGGTACGTTTTCCTCCCTGCCCCCAATGTGTCCTATAACGACCCAACAAAACGCTAACCTTCCCCCATCCCTTTCCTCCGCCAGTCCCCTGCCTAGGCTACATATTCCAAGAATCGCCTCGACCCCTGCCCCTCGACCCCAAACTCTACATACCCCACTTGAAGCGTAACGCCCCCGCCCTCTTGGCCACGCAAGGAATTCGTAACCCTCTCTCCCTTTTATCAATCCTCACCTCCCAACGAAAATTCCTCGCCTTACCAGATGGGACCGTTCTCCAACCGCCTGCTTTAGGGCCCAAAGGGAGGAAGGTGGTCGTCTTAGGGGACACTTACGATGCGCTCGGAGGTTCGATCGAACGTTGGTCCCAGGACGCCGATCTAGTGATCCACGAAGCGACCAACGCTTTCCTCCCCCAAAATGACGAATCCCAACAAAACAAAGTCGATATCAATCTCGAAACCGTTAGACGTAAAGCGAAGGAACATGGGCATTCGACACCGGAGGGAGCAGGGGAATTCGCGAGGAGGGTAGGCGCGAAGGCGTTGGTGATGAATCATTTGTCGGGGAGGTATACGGACTATGGGCTCAAGGAGGAAGATGGGGAGGCGATGGAGGAGACGGAGGGGGTTAGGGCTGGGAGGGGTATGTTGAAAGAGATGGAGGAGTTGGCTACTAGAGCCTGGTTGGGAGATGCGCAGGAAGGGCAGGGGGAGGGACGGCCGAGGGCTAGGACGGCGAGAGATTTGATGGAGGTTGTGGTCAAGAGGAGAGACAAGATGTAGTTACACGAAGTGGTTGGTATCCACGTGCTTGATTAGATTACAACAAGGCATAGAGACAAAGAAAAGAAGAAAGATGCAAAGGGTGAGACGAAGAAGACAAACGAAGCTGATCAAGATTGAGTGGCAGGAAGCACAGTTGGTCGAGAGGACCGACGCTATCAAGCTGGGTTTGGTTCTGTTGCATGTACGACATGATGGGTGCTGGAGAAGACATGATGGGCTGCGTAGGCTTGAGTTGAGGTGATGCCATGGGAACGTCGCCGGAGTCAGGGCGCTGCAAGGAGGGGCTCGTGGCGGCTGGTCCCGACTCGAGGACAGGGGCTTGCGAAGTCGAGCCTGATGCTGAGGTTGATGCTGAGGTTGAATCTGTCGTTGACGCTGACGTCAACGATCATGTGGGAAGTGAGGTCGGACCTTGGGGTTGAGCAACATCTTTGAACGCGACTCCCATCTTACCGGACGATATCCTGGGTTTGGACTGCGAGCCATGCGCCGTCCTCCGCGTGTCCGAATCCGACTCCGACGCCCTCCCGTCCTTCGGCACAGGTCGCATACTCCAAACCAGGTCGAAAAACTTCTCGTCCGTCCAATCATCCGCATTGGAGGTCCCATTACTTCCCATAAGAGCCGAGTTCAACCCCGTGGCCTTGATCAGGTGCGGGTCGTTGTACGTGTTGATGATGCGACTCATTTGTTCGAGGCGCACGTAGGGGTCCGTGGAGAGCTTGTACGCAGTGGGGTGGTAGGGGCCCAAGTTGGGAAGGGATGGGCTGGGGCTTCGGCGAGGACGATGGGTGGCCTCGTTGGAGCGGGCTTGGGAGCAGGGGTGGGAACGGGAACAGGCGCGGGAGCGAGAGCGGGGGTAGACGTAGAGGCGACGGGAACGGTAGGCATCGTTGCCAGTGGGGGTTGATCTACCTCCATGGGCAAATCCTGCACAATCGTCTGACGAACATCCTGCCGCACCGCCGTCGACGAACCCGACGAAGCCGCCGTTCCATCGACCTGTATCTCTTGCTCCCCCTGAACCCCATCAGTCCCGTCGTCCCCACGCTGACAAAGAGTCTGCTGGGCAGCGACAATCTCCTCCTCAGGTACTCCAAATTCAACCCTCTCAATGGTCGTAATCATCTTCCTGACATCAATAAACACCCTCCCGCCTTCCTCCCATCTCTTGACGATCGTCTTGGTATTCGACGACTCGTTCACCATGGCCAATTGGAACCCCACTTCGGCCCTCTTAGGATCCATCATCTGTTGCGTCCTCATCGGCCTGCGTTCGTACGGCGTCGTGTTCTCCAAGATGGTCGGGGCGTCGTTGGGAACGGCGGTCATCCCGCTCGGTGTGATGCGAGGTTTCTTCGCTCGTGTGCTGGAGACGTTGGGGTCCATCAAGGCGGCTGCCTCTTGAATTGAAACGGCGTCGCTGGCTTTGCGCTTGATCCCCGCGTCGCCGTGACCATTCATCATCGGCGTCGATCCCTCCGCCGCCCCACGTCCATTCAATGCCTTGCCCTTGGGCGTCAACACCGCATTCGTAGCCATCGCCTCGGCTCTCAACTCGTCCGGTGAGAGCCACGTCAACGACCTCGCATCATTCGACAACTCGCACAAACGGTCCATCGGCTCCCCCAAAGCACGCAAAACGACCTGCCTAAATTCCCTCGACAGCTCGTTCGCATTCTTGATGTACGTATTGGGGACGTTGTGAATCGCGACGCGACGACGTTCTCGACTGAGTTCGTTTGTCCCTTTGGCCCAACGCGTCGTTTGCTCGATCAAGAACTCGGACGTCTGTTTCAGCCCCTGCAACACACGACGACTTCGCAACTCGGCAGGCCATGTCCGCATCGAAGCTGACGATGCCAGAACCTTGTTCAAGCGAGCAGTGTAATGGTTCGCGACGTGCCACAGCAAGGTTACAAAATGCGGAAACCGGAACTTCTTGGGCACCTTGGTCGCCAATTCGATGCGATAGACCTCGAGCTGGGTCTCGATGTTGAGCGAGTGAACAAAGTTGCCACCGATGACGAGCGAGTCGGAAGGGGTCTCGACGGCATGAATCCATCCCGAGGGGATAAACATGGTGTTACCGGGGACAAGTTCGACGCGGTAGACGGCATCGACGTGGTCGCCGAGCCAATTCGCTTCTTGTCGGTCGGTGTTGCCACTCCACGTCTCGTAAGCCTTGAGGTTCTCCTTGGTCGGTCGAATAAAGTAAAAGACTTTGCCGCCGCGCAGGATGTGGTAGAAGACCGACGAGCCAGCGAAATCAATGTGCCAATCCTGTTGAATCGGGATCTCAGTTTATCAGCCCGTGACCATTAGTGCCAGTGCAGACAGAGAGGACAATCATGGACCCACCGTCCAAGACTCGGCAACCGACATCAAGCAATACTTTTGCACCTGCGGGTACTGCCCCTCCTCCCTACAATCCTTTGGCCAGATATTGTCTACCCAGTCTAACCTTCTCACCATCTCTGGCGCCACGATCTTTTCTCCAAACGGGGTTGAGCCAACTTCGAGCGAGATGACGTTGCGGACCTTGTCCCTCCTCGGATTCTCGAAATAGTCGGCCCACTGCCTCAGCGTTTTGATCGAGCGATCCCTGTCTTGAGCTGCGACGTCGAGAGCTTCAATGGGATGGTCCCCACCAATCTCATCCGCGATGGCCGAGATGGAAGTTGAGGGATCGGGCATCTGCATCCCCAGCCCTCTCGGCGATTCGACGATGATGGGTTCGCTCCATGCTCCCTCCTTGAACAGCCACTCCTCGGTCAAGCGTTCAGGTCTGAGCTTGGGAAAATTGGCGGGAAGGATCTTGCGCGTCGCGATGACTCTTTGCCATCGAAGGTGATCGGCCGGCAAGTGGGCATCGAGATTGGCATAGTCGATCTTGGGCGCCGCTCGGTTCGTTCGGCGAGGTACGGGTCGACGAGTGCACGTGAGAGGGTGCCTATTCGCCAGTGTGATCTTGATGCACGTCGGACAGTACCACTTGTCGAAGTCTTCTGGGGCTGTACGCGTCAGGTGGGAAAGAGACGAGCGTAAGTCCGACAGACGAAGATTCGTCAATCGCGGAGCATAGCCACCGGGCGAGCTTACAATCGCCCGTGTTGAGATTGATGCAGTGCCAGTGGCTGTTTGGAGGAATATGATCAGCGTGTGGTTGTTCGCTAGACGAGATGAGCTGTAATCACTCACTACCAAGCGTTGCAGCTGAAAAGTCGCCGAGAACGAGCGTACGAGCCAAAAGGAACACGGCCATAGAATGTCAGCCTACCATCGATCTTCAGTGTACTCTCTTGCAGCTCCGAGTGCAGTCATAGCAGTACCCCACCTCCGCCACCGCAGCTCAAATAGCTCATCTGTCCGTGTGGGCGCACTCGCTCGATCGCCACTGGGAACTCACTGTTCGCACTGAATCCAGACCTTGTCCTGATTCGCCTTCTCCTGCGCGGCCGTCAAGACCGTTCCAGGTGGTGTACAGACCAGACAGACATCCTCGCCTCTTTGCTTGTCCCTCCTCTCGCGATCGGAGCGACGAATCGAAGCGGTGCCTTGTCGAGTGGGCACTCTGGGCAGCCGAGGCACGGGAGTCGAGCGCTGGGATGTCGTGGGTGTGGGTGTGGGTGTGGAGACGGAACTGCGCAGACTGGAGCGTCGACTGGGTTCGTTCGTCGCGGCTGCCGCCGATGGGGGTGGTGTGCGAGACGGTTGCGACGGCGAATGACTGTGGCTCCGAGTGAGGTGAGTGGTGCTGCTGCTGCCCGTCGCGGCGCTCGTCGTGGCGCTCGTCCCAGTCGTGCTCGTCGTCGCGTCGCAGCTGGTGGCCGCAATCGGCGGCGAGGCAGCATCGAGCTCACTCAGTGTCGACAATGGTGAAGAATCTCGCTCTTCCGTCATGGCTGCCGCTGCGGCTGCTACCGGCGGTGGCGTGGGCGACATCGAGACACACGCGGCACTCGATCACCAAAAGGGAGACGGACCGAGACACGCGAAGGGTTACTAATAGAAGCAGCGCGTTGGCTATCACCTCTTCGGAAGCGGCAATTCACAACCAGCGAGCCTTCAAGTTCCCATGCGGTATGCACGCGCTTGCAGAGTCCACGGGGGTTCACTCCACTACAGTTATGTTATTTTCAAAATTACTAGCGACAAAAAGAGGTAATTTGGACTACTGTCCGCTACACTGCCATGTCCACTCGTCGGACCCGCCACCCCCACTCACTGCGATGCGACCCCGAGTATCCTAATCTCATGCCCCTCCGTCGAGCTCGGCTGTACGATCCTACAGCCAACCCTGTGTTCCCCGAAAGCCAGCCTATCCCCCTTGCCCACAACCGGCATCCAAGCAACTCTAGACCCCTGCTTCTCCCGACCAAACGCCTCGATCTGCACACTCTTCCCCGCTCCTTCAGCAAGAGCTTCATCGTCGACCCAACATCTTGCTCGGCCGGGTTCTTGCAACCTGAATTTGACACCATGGTGGATCCCATCCGTTTGCCAATAGAACAAACCGACTTGGGATCCGGTAAAGGAGAACGAGATGAGGGAATCAACGGTCGAAGAGACGTAGCCGGCGTGGTCGTCCCACACGTCGGCTTGCCATGCTTCGCGCGTTGTCAAAAGAGGGTCGGGAAGATGCACCAAGGGAGCGTATAAAGAACCTCCGAACATGCAGCGAGGGGAAAATGGCGTCGGTTCGTAGGAAGGGTCGTCGTAGCTCGAGTGCGAATCCCAGACTATGGTGGGAATAAAAGCAAGAAGCATTAGATTCTTCTAAACACCAAGACTGAATGGCCAGACCTAGCTCCAACTCACCCTTGCCCCCGGGTACGATCCCGACCACACTTTGCGTTGGCCACTTGTCCTCATCGACCTCCAACACCTCCTTGGGCATCCCTTGTCGCCTCCTCGTCTCGCATGCCATCTCCCTCAAATACAACGCCACCACATCCCCCAACACCTGATGCGCTTTAGGACCCATCACCCCCCAATCCGTCGAAGCGCCATCACTTGCCTTGGCGAACCATTGACGTGCGCTCGAGTTCCACGAGAAGATTCTCGACTGAAGTATCTCGCGTACTGTGATGAGGGGAACGTCGAAATGCTGCGAGGTCAAGAGCGCCGAAGCGAGACTCGTCGTCGTATCTCTGTCCGAGAGGTCGAAAGTCGAAACTCGGATCATCGCGGGAGCTTGGGGTAAGAGCAACAGACTCCGATAGAGCGTGTCCTCTTCTTCGAGCGTGCGACCCAAGGATTCATTGCCAATGTCCAGTTCGACGAAGTAGAGATCCAGATCCCGAGGCAGCGAAGCCGAATGACAGTACGAGTGGAACGCCGTTGGGACCGAAGACCCTTTGGACCCGTCGATAAACTGCGAGCGAGGAAACGTCTTTTGAAACTCGCGGGAGAAGATTTCGAACCAGCTCGACTTGTCGCCCAGCCCTTGACCTGCCGAGGTCTTGCCCCCGATCAGACCCTGAAAGCGTCCCGAGGAAATGTCGACGTCAGGTTCCCTCGTATCGCTAGCCTGCACCCCTACGCGCAAGGACTCACGATCCGCACGACCTCCCCTTTCAAAGCTTTGCTCAACATCTTGCGTATTCTCACTCCCGAACCTTCGTACCCCCTGGTCAACCGGATATTGTCGACCCCGTAAACACACAACGGATCCCTCGGGTCGACCAAACACGTTTGACATGTATCCGTCGACCATTCCTGCAACGACAAGCGCTTCGGTGCCGAAGAGGCTCTCCGTCCCGAAGGGGGTCCATCTTTGATCGTTCCGACTCTTTTTTTTGTCGCCCGTTCCCGTTCCTGTGAGGTTCTTCGATTCGTTCGACCGGATGTTTGAAGTGGTGCATCCTGCCCTTCTTCGACGGGCTTGTCATCGTCGTCGGATCCTTCTTCATTCTCCTCTTGCTGAGCGCGAGGGACTTGACCGGCGATATTCCCTCCCCGACTCCCCTTGGTAAACGCCTTCCTCTTGATCTGTTTTTTCAACCCTCTTCCCCCTCCTTCATTCCTCAACATTTCCGAAACATCATTCAACTTCCCCCTCAGCCCACCACTCGACTCGAACAAATCGCCTTCATCGGACGAGTCACGCCCTATGCCTTCCAAACCTGACCCTCCGTTACCCCACTTCCACCAACCTACCAAAACGACGAGCCCGACGACGATCGTCAATCTGATCCTCACCCTCCTCCGTATAAAAGGTATCGTCCAATAGAACCCTCTTGACCCCGTGACCTTCCCAGGCGGACCCGTCGTTGGATATCTCATTCTCGGTGGGGATGGCAAGGCCGCTTTCCTCGGAGACGGCATCGACGTGATATTCGTCGGCGTCGAAGGCGTCGTCCTATTAGCAGACCCACCACCACCACTGCCGCCACCCTTGTTCATGTTGAAGCCATGCTTTGAACTCCTCGTTGGACTCTCACTCGGTGCTCTGAGATCCACTCTAGGACTATAAGCCGAAGGTGAACCGGAGGACTCTAACCCATTCGCTGCATTCGTCCCCGGACTCCCAACAAGCGGTGAAGCACTCGGATGATGGTGAATGCGGTGGTGCTGGGCAGTCCGAGCTGCGCCGGAAGCTGAGACCGAAGCGGGGCGCCAGGAAGCGGTCGAGGCCGTGGGGGAGGCCTCGACGCCCGAGGCGCTACTTGCTCCGCGAGGCGTTCCCAGGAGAGCCGTTGCAGAGAACGCGGAGGCGTTCGCTCCTCTTCGGGGAGGGGAGAAGTAGGACGGATCAGACATGTCATGCGCGTCGTCGTTGTGGTAGAAGCATCCGGAGGGAAGGGGAGGGGGAAGACAAAGCCACAACGGTAACGGCGGACGACTCCTCGTCGGAGTTGGGCGAGCGAGCGAGCGAGTCGTGCGTGTGCCAGGGCCGATCGTAATTTCGGTTGCCCAGAGGGTTTGTCTCGGGACAGCGCGTCATGATGGGGCAATTCCTCAGAGGAGAATCACGGAGAAGAAGAAAAAAGGCATTGCAAAACCCGAAGTTTGACTGTTGAGAGTCATTACATACATGAAATTGGTCTAGACAGTGAAGAATAAGCTTTTCCCCGGTACTACTCGGCCTTGTCCGAGCTGTAGACCGACGAGTCCTCGAGCACACGGGAGTGGCCGGCGGCCAGAATGAACTCCTTGCTGAGCCAACGTTCCTCGGGTACGATCCACCAACTGATGATGCCGCAAATAGTCTGCGGTACAATCGTTGAAGATAGTGTCACTAGATCTGCTCATGTGTATACAGCCAGGAACAGAAAGCCCACTCACGATGCCGACAAAGACGGGTGCGGCAAAGTTGAACGTCTGCGCCGTGACGGGGAACGTGTAAGGCGAAAACATGATGGAGCAGATGAAGAGGTTCCAGATCGCGGCGATGACGCACAACGGCGTCGATAAGCGACCGTTGGACCATCGAGCATCTTTGAACTGGTCGCGAGTGAAGAGCAAGCGCAAGACGGGGATCGCGGCGTAAAGGGCGATCGTCGGCACACCCGAGATGCTGACGAGCGACGTGAAGGCGACCGTCGAAGGCAGGATCGTACACAGTAGGACGGCACCTACGCCACCGACAAAGTAGACCGCGTTTGTAGGGTTGCCGTTCTTGTCGACGCGGCCGATCCAGGCCGAACCGGGGAGGATGCCGTCGCGAGCGATGGCCGAGATGAGACGCGAGGCAGCGACGAGGCAGACCGAGACGTTGACCATGAGACCAATGATCGAGATGATGCTCAGCACGAGCTGTCTACCCGTGCCGAGAATGTCCTGGAAGAGCACGACGAGGGGTTGGGGCGCAGCGGCTTCGAACAAGACATCCAACGGCGGCGAGCATACGAGCAAGAGCATCAAGAGCGGCGCACCAAAGATGGCCGAGACCAAGCACGAGTAAAAAACACCGCGGGCCGCGGCCAGACTAGGGTTTTTGACTTCTTCTCCGATGTGCGCCGCCGCGTCAAAGCCTGTGAGCACGTAGCTCGTCGACAAGAAGGACAAGGTCCAATTCCAGCCCGACGAGGCGCCGGTCCCGTTGTAGCTCGTCGTCAGGAACTCGCGGCCGCGGAAGCCGTACGTCTTGGCGGCACCGATGGGGAGGGCGATGAAGAGCGCCAGGAAATCGATGACCATGATGAGCAACGAGGCACGGAAGATCCATTTGAAGCGCTTCGGCGGCATCGCATTGCTCAAAACGCAGACAAAGAGCACGAACTCGGCGACGGCCCACTGAACAGCGCGGAACCTGATGTTGCTGTTGTCGAGCCCGCCGGGGAAGGCACGATTGAAGACGACGAGCTCGGACATGATAAAGTTGGCCACGGCCTGTGACGTGCTCGCGCAGAAGCTGATCCACGCCGACGAGGTCCACCATGCGCCGATGAAACCAAAGAGACGAGCACGGTTCGGCGAAGTGGGGCCCGAGACGGCGGCGGCCCAGAGGTAGATACTACCACTGAGCGGGATCGACGAGCAAATCTCGGCGAGGCAAGCTGCGGTAGCGCACGCCCCAAACATCGTCACGATCCAGGACGACCACAGTGCGGCTGGTCGTACGATGTGGACGAGTCAGTGCCCTTGTCGTCTTGAGCACAGAAAAGGGCCAAACTCACGAGGTCCACCGGAGTAGATGCCGGTGCTGTACAGGATTTTCATTCCGCCGACAAAGTACATGCTGAGGAAGTAAGGAGAGGCTCCAGTCAGTCGCAGGATGCGAGGGGACTCGATAAAACGTGTATCACCCTCACCCTCCAAAGGCGGCCATGAAGGATTCGAATGCGCCCCACGTCCGGTGCAACGTCTGTTCAAGGGAGAAGACAGGTATGAGCCTCCTTCGCACTGTCCTAGGACTGCTCGACACCACACTCACCAATCTGTACCCGGAGCGAGTCTTTTACGCCTCCGGGGGGAGAGGTGGGCCAATGCATTGGGTACCAAGGTCAGCCATCCGACCCGCTCTTGCCTCCAGGAGCCCCGAGTCTGCTCGACAAGTTTTCCTGGGCTGGGGGGGGGGGGGGGGGGGGGGTCCGCTGAGAGAAACTCGAGACATGAGGTGTGACAAATGATAAAAAGGAAGGGAAGGGGGCAGAGAGGAAATGATGCAACTATTCCTACGCGCTCATTACAGCGTTCAGGTTCCAGTACGGTATAATCTCAGCACCTCGATTTTTATCTGCACAACTGCTTCTCCGGATCATGCTGCTTGGTCCCCGCTTCTCTTTCTTCTCCATCCGCGTAGGACGCGAGAGAGCGGAAAGGAGAAACGAAGCAACTGGCAACTGGCATCACAGGAAGAGAGAGTACGAGAAGAAAAAAGAAGAGGGCACCCGTCGTTGCAACAAAAAGATTCGAGGGATCTTCGTCTTCCGCGCATCGCCCGCCGTCTGTCCCCGCTCAAAGCCGACTGCACAGCGGCAGGGAGCGGCAGCGGTGGGAGAGGAGAGGTGGGGGACGGCGTGAAATTTGAACAGGTCAAATGTCTCTTTTACTGCTTCTGGGACAGACCTATGATGGCACCTGAACGCTGTGTACAAGCTTTGGACGCGCGCAGGACGGATTCGTTGTCATAATCCTTTTCCGTCTTCGCCTTCTGGTTCGACTGTCGGTGGAAATGGAGGGCACCGTACAAGCAAGATCGCCTCGTCCTTGCCGCTCTTGGGCATTTGCGACGCATTAACGGGGCTGGTACCTGGGCCGTGGTCGTCACTTGAGGTCGACATGTTCGTCGAACGGTCGTTGCTGTAGTCGTGGAGAGAGGGACTCGAGAGTGGTGGGGAGAAGGCCAAGAGGAAGCGCGCGTCGACCACAGACGCACAGATGCCGCACCGAGGCAAGGCGAGCCAAGCTCTGCCAAGCTTTTATATGTTTTTGCGAGGCGTTGCGCGGCGTTCGGTTCTCTATACGTGAGTCGATGCAATTGACTCGATCGAGTGTCGGCCAGTGACCTACCGCCGTCGTTCCACCGTTACGAGATTGTTTTACTTTGTCTTAGAAACAAAGCCAGCATGACTGGAAGCTTTATCGACTCTCATCCCAAACTCCGCCACAATCAAATTCGGCAAGCGTGCGGTATGCAATGCAAGCCAAAAAGAAAGCTCAAGCTGAGAGAAGGCGGAACTGGAACGAGGCAATGCCTGATGAGACAACAGAACCACAAGCGATTCGATGATATACAGTGGGGCGAGATAGCTTCCAACTACAAGATAAGCACCAAAAGTGTTGGGGAATGGATTCCGGGAAGAATCTTGCGCGATGCAACGATATTCGACAAGACTGACCATAGTACTAGAGAGGAGGCACGGGGGTGCTTCCAAAGAGAGCTGCAACGAAGAATTATGTAAAGCGAGGAAAAACGATAACAAGTGAAACGAAAGGAAGGGGATAAGTGTGTACATAAGTCAAGCCAAGCATTTTGAAGCGGAAGAAGAAAAAGTCAATATTCCCCGAGATATGATACACGTGCATTGATTGGTGGTCGTGAGATGCGGTATATTTCACACCATGTCGAAAAACTTGCTCTGTTGGGTAGCAGTATCAGTCATCGTGGGTGACGATGGCTCTCCGTCGGTCGACAGCCATTCGAGGCGCAGGTCGTTGCCGTCCTCGTGGCAACGAATCTTGGGTAGGTCATGGACCGAGACGTTGCGGAAATCAAGCGAAGGGTGAATCTATGGAGCGACATGTCAGTATCGAACTTGGTGAGTGAGTGTTAGACCAATGACTCACTATCATGTGTCGTTTTAGATTGCTGAACACGCTGCGGGATAAAAGTCGATGTTCAGGCTTTGATCGTATCAGGGTCTGCGTTCCTACTGATCAACGCACCTGAACGAACGAGCGCAGCTCGCGACTGGGCAGACGTAGGCTGGGATGACGCGAGAGCCAGCGTTAGTCTCTTCACCTTGAAGGTAATGGCTCAAAAAGTTCTCACGCTTGGCTCCGGTATGAGTTCGAACGTGAGTATCTCGAGCCGAGGGACGACCGACTGCAGATGTCAAAGGGCCAACCAAAAGGGTCAGCAAAAAGAGTCACCCTCGTCTCCTGCGAAACGCAGTACTCACATCGCCTACTACACCCCGTGATGGTACAAACATAGACCCGCTTCTCCGCATCCTTGGGTGGGAACGATCTCTTTCTCAATAACCTCACCGGCTTGCCCGTCACAGGCGAGATCCTCTCGCCTCGTTCGTTGTGCTTGGGACTCCGTTTGCTCGACCTCGGACGGCGACTGCCTCCCGTCCCAACGCCTCCCTTCCTCGCAGAGTGATGGTACGAATCGGGCGAGGAAGGTGAGTGGGACTCGTGGGCGGCAAAGGGAGAAGGAGGAGACTCGGAATGCATCTCGTTCGAAGTCAACGTTTTCGTCCCATCGGGTTGCTGGGGGTGGAAGTAGCCGCCGCCGCCCAAGTATGCCGAGTTGCTGCCGCCTTCAAAGGAGTCAAAGGCGCGATTTGATGGGAGGTAAGGGATTGGCAGAGGGTAATTGGGACCGTTCCTGATCGACATGCTGCGGTTCAACAAGTCGCGTCGAACGTCGTGGTTGATCGTGGGGAGCGAGGCACGACGGTTCTCGCCCGGATTGGTCATCGTAGGTAGCGCCGGGAGAGCCAGAGGGAACGAAGGCGGTGCGCTGTTGCTCGAGAACGAACGGGTCGTCGTCATCGTAGATCCGGCCGAATGATGCTGAAAATGGTGGTCCTCAAAGCGCTTGATCATCGTTGGCGTCGCAGCCGTGTTCGAGCACAGAATACTAGTACCCGCTGGCGCAGGAGAGGATGTAACGATTAGGTTGTTTCGGCCCATCTCCTGAGGAGCGAACAAACTCGCGATTTCGTGCGAATGCGAGAATGACCGAGGGCGAATCCCGCTGGGAGCAGCGTGCTCAAAGTGTATCCAACTCGAGGTTGAGGGAGCCGAGAAGGGACCGAACGACGAGATGTAGTGTTCCAGCGGGTCGAAGACGGGTGCGCTTGTCCCATCACCGCCACCGTCGCCGAAGATCGACGAGGGGTTCCCCGCAGCGGCAGCCGCGGCCTCACCCCCGAGTTCAGGAGACGACGTCGACGAGGAGCCGGGCGTTCCTGGGCCTGCTGCCGGGCCCGCCGCCCCCGACGCCGACACCGACGCTGACGACGCCGCTGCGCCACCACCACCACCACCACCGCCGCTACCGCCTTGGGCAAAGAGAGAGTGGTCGAAGGGTGTGAGCACGTTGTCAAGGTATCCTCCTCGATTCGGTGAACCTTGACTTGTCGACGCGGGTGACCACGGCGGGTTGGGAGAAGCGACGCTGCTGGAACCTTGAGGGGACGCCGGATCGCGCTAGCGAGCAAAAGCGCGAGGGAGAGAGCGAAAACGAGTGCGCGCAAGAAAAAGGAGGTCGTTTTTACGGGCACGTGCGCGGGGTCGCCCGAGGGGAGGCCGAGGCGAACGGCAGAAACGAAAAGTCCCGAGGGTGAAGCGGCCAGGGTTAGTGTGCAACCATCGTAACGTGTGGTTCGCACGGCCGGGACCTTAACTTACAAAGGTATCATAGCTCATTAAGGCCTCGCTGGACACCGGCATCCCCGGGGCCTGGAGCTGTCGTGCATCGCCGCAATGCCCGTGGTGTTGGGCCTGAGCATCGGTCACTGGGTTAGCCGTGGTAGCTGCACCGAGCGTCGGGGAACCTTGATCAGATGCGAGCTGGTCGCTTGCTGCATGATAGCGATTGTGCGAGGACGGTCCAGAGGCGCCGGCGACGAGGTAGTTGATGCGAGGGTACCAGCGTTGCTGGGCCAATAACGATGGGTTATGGTGGTGGTAGTGTTCGCTCGCGCTCTCTTGGTAGCCAACGATCCCAGAAGACGAGGCCTCTTGGTGTACCGACGAAGTCACGCCGGTCGAGGCCAGCATCGGACCCGAGGGGTCACCACCACGGGGTAGAGCACGGAATCGTGGCGCCGAAGTGGCGTTCGCAGATACCGTCGGTACCGCCAACGATGTCAAAGTGGTACCCTCTCCACCGCTGACCCATCTTTGGGACTCCTCCATCGTTCTATTGCTGCTGCCAGTTATATTGCTGTTGATTGCCGGCGTGTTCGAGTTCGGGTGTCGCAAAGCCGGCGACCATGGCATTGCGATCCAGCGCAGCAAAGAAGAGTTGGCAAGACCTTCGACGACGAGCAGCAAACGAAGGTAGGCAAAACCAAGATCAGATCAGGCTCGACCGGAAAAAGGGATAAAATGAAGAGGACGGTAGAAGAAGCAAAAGAAGAAGACGAGGGTGGTGGGTGACTGAAAAACTGTCGTATCGGGGTTGAGGCGTCAACGACGACAGCGCACGAACTGTCCGCTCTCGGCACGGTGATTTCAACGAGAAATCAACGGGCCAAAGTGAACAATGCTGCAAGGGCGAGAAGGAGACGGGAGAACCCCCAGAAGGAACCCAGAAATCTGGAATCTGGGAGGAGGAAGAAAGTCTCGCCGGGCAAACGCCGCGCACAAGGTCGGCCGCCCGCCTCGCCCGTCGTGACGGCATAGTTGAAGTGTCAAATCCGCACGGACCCAGAAACCCCAGGGAGAACTAGCGAAAACCGTGTCTCCTCTTCGGGACACACAAGGTCGTCCCCAGGCGCGACCCTCATGCCGGAAATCGAAAAAAGAGCGCTAGCGGTTTACACAGCCCTGCTTCCCGCACGGTGTCGATCGCGCCCCTCATCCATCTGCTCGTCGTGGAGTTTCTTGGGAAAGCGATATTCAGAGCGCTGCAGACCCGATGCAGAGGGAGCGATTGACACGCTCGACGTTCCGGAAACGACAAAGGGGGGGCGGACGGAGATCTTTGATACCCCTGAATCCCACATTGTTCAAAGACAGGGTGTGGCCCGCGCTTAGGGCCGATGGGGGGGGGGGCAATCTGAGCGCTTCGATCGCTGAAGGACCCACGTTACGGATTTCCCGCAGCAGGTGGAGCGTTGTCCTCGGGCGATGTGCTTTTTTCGTCCCGGATAAATTGCTTGGCAACCCAAGAAGCCACGATGGTGTCGAGTGTAGCCGCCGACCGCGTGACCGGCGGATGCTAGAACGCTTTGAAAGCGGTCCGGTCGCCTCTCGGCCGCGGAAGTGAGCCCGTGTCGAGACAGGAGGCACTGCCACTTCCCCGCTGCCGAAGACGCGGCATCGATTTCACCTGCTCTGGCCCGAATTGAAGCGAGGTGTCGCGGAACCGCACCGGTTATATAGGAGACAGATCCGTTCAAGATGCGCATAAAAAAGAGCCCCAAGCAGCAGTACACAATTACGACATGCAGCCTGCTGCGACCCGATCGCACGGAGTCCTCGCATCAATCCCTGGGGGTCGCGAAGCCTATCCGCGCTTGCCTGACGTCGAAAATAGTGTACCAGCTCTGCACGAGGCGAGGAAGTGGAATTCGAGGCCGAACCGGTCGTCAGCGCCAAAGACCCCCTCCCTGATGGTCCATCGACAATCCTCCACCACCATCGACCTTTTGTTCTTCATTTTCAAACTCACCTTGAGAAAGGTCGAACCGAGAACCCACGAGGTACCCAGACCCAGGTCCTGACCGATGACGGCACCGACGCACCGCGAAGAAGCGTCGGGCAGGTAGCCCAGGTTGAAGTCGTCGGTTTTGATGAGGAACGGCTGGCTTTGCCTAAAAGAAAAACCAACGGTCGGCGGACTCGCACAGGGGTAGGTCCAGTGTGAATTGTCGAGCTTCTGCGAGCCGTTGATCTTGGAGTAAAATTCCGTCGCTACGCTCATGGGTGCGATGATAAAGGTCGTCCCCGAATCGATGATGAAGTTCACGCGCTGGGCGACCGCGTTCTTGCCGGCGACCGTCGGCGCCGATTCACCGATTTGCCAGTACGTCTTGGAGCTCTGGCCGGGACTGTTGACGGCGGAAAAGTAGGTGACTTTGCCGCCAAACTGCGCTGGGTTCATGCTGCCAAAACTGATCTCGGATTTGGCCTCCGAGTCCGAGAGCCGGATCGCAAAGACCCCGGAGCGCCCCTTGCCGTTGAGCGTGAAAGGGAACGAAGGCGTCCCCGTCGAACTGAGGGCCGGGAAGGCGAGGCCCATGATCCCGTCCGAGTGTAGCCCCTTGATCGTCGAGCTCAACTGCGTCGCGCCAATGATGCTTTGGCTCGTGGTCATACCGCCCGCGGTCACAATGTCCTTGAACCAGGCCCCCTTTGAGAAAGATCCGTCGGCAAAGCGAGATTGGACCGTCTTGTTCTGGTTCACCGCCGTCGCGCTCGCCGAAGGGTCGTACAGTTTCTTAGACCCGCATTCACTCTCGGCACACCCGACCATCGGCAACGTGAGATCGGTTGAACCCGAGTCAAAGTACATCGAGAACGATTGGTTGGCGACGATGATCTGTCCGCTCCACACTATGGGGCCAGCCAATTCCAGATTAACCCGAGCGCATTTGTCGCATCAACACTACTCACCACAATAGGATTCGATTTCGAGTGCCACGAGGCCTCTTTTTTTGGACATCTGAGAGTGCGACACCTTTTGCCACCGTTTGTTGACGATGCTGCCGTTCTTGAGGCCGTAACGGTGAACCACTCGCGCGTCAGCGAGCCTTTTCTCCGAGACACAATCGGCGGTCGATCGGCGGGCTTCGGCTGGGCGTGACTTGTGCCCCAGTACCACGAGCTGCACCATCGTACTCACTCACCTTGCTGTACTTTAGTGCGGTTTTAGTAGCTTCTTGAATCAGGGCGGGAATATAGACGGCACCATTTCTTCGTTTCCAGTGCCTCGACTCGTCAAAGTTGCGCTTCGTTAGCGGGATGGTCACGTGAGGCGGCGCCTCGGCGATCGCCGCTCGCTCGGCCAAGTCCGACGTGCCACTGGCACCGGCAGTGCCAAGTTGACGGTGAGCCAGTACACCCGGTGCAACGAGGAGCGTCAGAAGGGTCAAGCTGGAGAGGGTGGGCATCGTCGAGAGGCCAATGTAGGGGTATGGGCGGTAGGGGTATGAAGGGTACACTGCGGCGCGGATGTGAGGCACTTTGCCAGAATTGCGGGCCGGCGGGATCGACGTTCCAGAAGACTTGCCGAGGTGGGCTGGTGGAGGCAGCTGAGGAGCAGATCCAACAGTACGAGGTGTCGAACGAACCGGGTGGGGAGCGGGAGAGAGCAGGATACAACGAGTGTGGAGGGGTACAAGTCGACGACAGGGATACAAGACCAGTAGCAAGAGACAAAGGTACGACGAGGGTCACTGCTGTGACAGCGTCACTGTGGGTAACGCAGGACTGGCGGCCTGAGCCAATTCGTGGGCGTACGGGGTCCGTTGACGCGTCAGATTGCTACCGCTTCCGGAAGTCCTGACTCCTGAACACAACAAGACTTGGCGCTCGCCCTCCAGCTGTTTGGTTTTTTTTGTGCCCAGGTACGGCATGCTATTTTCATACGATTTTTTACTAGATCATGGGCCCACTGGTGTAAAAACTGAGAAATGCCTGACTGCAAGCGTATCGACGGCCCGACGGCCGCACCGCAGCCGTTTTCGCAGCCGGCGCAGTCCGCGCGCAGGCGCGCCAACTCTGGCTCGTGATCTCATGAAGTCTCAACAGCTCCAGCCCTACGTCTCGCAGGGTCCTTCCGGCTTCCGCTTGTCTGTCGAACCTCGGATCGGCGCCTTGACGAATGCAGACATAGCAAAGGCTCGCGAGTCGCTTTAGACCTTGGGTACGCTCGACTCTCAGGAGCTCAGGCCCTACCCAGTTCGCGATGAACCCCCCCCCCCCCCCCCCCACAGAATGCGGCTTGTATGAATGTACGGACATGTCCGTCCAAAACGACTAAATCAGATAACCAGCTGTCGAACAATTATGAGCATAATTTGAAATCTGCAAAGGAGTCCAGTTGATTTTAGGTCAATACACGACTAAATCAGATCATCTTGATGCTGTCATTCGAACAATTATGTATAATATAATCAGTCGAAATCTGCAAGGAGAACATGATAGCATGTGTATCGCAGGACTTATTCGATTTTTTCATGTCCGTACCGCAGATTTCGTGTCCCCACCCCGTCCATTTGTCGGTCGCGGTCTGCCGTACGGATCCGAATTTGACCCACTGGGGTATTAAATCCGTTGAGGCAGTAGGCGTGTGCACGGACTGCGATCGTGGCCCAAAGGTGAGACAGTTCGTTTGGTTTGAATGCGCTCATTTGAAGCGCGAAGTACGACGGGTGGTTGCCGTGTTCGAACATTGAAGAACAGAAGAGGGTCGCCGATCCGAGTCTCCGGTGTTACGGGCCAGATCGGTTCCTCCTGTCTTTTTGGATCTCGAGCTCGGGACGTTGTACTGCGCATTGCACCTATGGACTGGGCCAACTTGGAAGTGGCGACGATAGTGGGCGTGTGCTTTGTTTCCTGATCGGAGACAAATCTGATAGGATTCGAGACCGAGACGAGCGACGCCTCTAGATCTTTCGGCAACTGACAGTTATTCTCTGGAGGCCCGGGGCGTGAGACGCGCGACGCGACGCCCCTGCTCCGAAAGCCGGCTGCGGCTAAGACGTGGCCCGTGCGCGCTGCACGCCGACGGCCTTCGCAGCGCTCGAGTGGACCGACGAGCTTGTGACTTGCCGGCCGGTTACGCTTGGCCTACCGACAACACTCCTCGATCCGTCGTACCCGTCTCGGTAAGTAAAGCAACGATATATCACTAGCCCTACGTTGCCGTTAGCTAATCTGACCCCATGTAACTCCCACACCCTTTTCCCTCGCTCAGAACCGGTCCCCACCCCGTGTCGACACGATGAACTCGGATTCGGATTCGGATGCTGGCATCGACATCACCTCGTCCTTGCTAGGGCCAACCAAGTCAAGGAAGAAGCAACAATCAGTTTTGGGCAAGACATCCGGGACCTCGTCCAAGCCTTCGACGTCCAAGGGAGCGAAAGCGAGCGGTGCGAAGGACACGAGTGACGTCTTCGGCGCTCCTCTCGACCTGTCCGATGCCGAAGAGGATGCTCTCTTCGCCTCGCTGGCGTCCTTGAACCGATCCCGCAACCTCTCCGAAGGTCAGGCCGTTGTCAACTCGCGCAAGGACCTCAAATCGACCAAAGGCGTCAGCGGAGGAGGATCGTTCCAAGCGCTCGGACTGCCGCCGCTGCTCCTCAAGGCGCTCCTGCAGCGTGGTTTCACTACACCGACCCCGATCCAACGGCTCGCCCTTCCCAGCATCCTTGGATCGGCGGAAACGATCGTCGCGGGCAAAAAGATGTTTGTCGCGCGGGATCATCTGTGTATGGCCCGGACGGGGTCGGGCAAAACGCTGTGCTACCTCTTGCCCCTCTTGGCGCAACTGATGACGCATTCGACCTCTTACGGTGCGCGAGGGCTCGTCCTAGTCCCGACACGCGAGTTGGCGTTGCAGGTACTCAAGGTCGGCAAAGATTTGGCGAGGTCGCTCAAGGGCGACGGCGAGGCCCTGAGGTGGGCGATGGTCGTCGGTGGTGAGGGAATGGAAGAGCAGTTCAACACGATGGCCGGCAACCCTGATGTGTGAGTGATGGCTTATGACACTAGCTCGCTCGTATTCTACTGAACCCTGAAACCCGACCTCTTTTGCTCGGCTCAGTGTCATCGCAACGCCCGGTCGTTTGCTGCATTTGATCGTCGAAATGTCGCTCGACCTCCGCGCCGTGCAGTACTGCGTCTTTGACGAGGCCGATCGTCTCTTTGAGCTCGGGTTCTCCGAGCAACTGCACGAGATCCTGCACCGCATGCCACCGACGCGACAGACGTTGCTCTTCTCCGCGACGTTGCCTTCGACGCTCGTCGGGTTCGCCAAGGCCGGTTTGCAGAATCCCAAACTCATTCGTCTCGACGTCGACAGCAAGATTTCCAAGGACCTGCAGATGGCGTACCTCAGCGTCAAGGGCTCGGAAAAGGAGGCCGTGTTGCTGGGGGTGCTGCGCGAGGTCATTGCCGTGCCGCTCATGACGGACGCGCAACGCGCGGTCAAAGACGACTACATCGAGGACGAGGAGGACGACGCCGAGCGCGGTCGGCCGGCGTGGAAGGGCAAGGGGAAAGGGGGCGACCACGCACACGACCGAGGCAAGAAGCGCAAGCGCGGCAAGGACGCCGAGGTCCCCAACACCGACGGCACGGCCGTCATCGACCCCGCGGCGCGCCAGACCCTCGTCTTTGTCGCGACCAAGCACCACGTCGAGTACATCACCCTCCTCCTCACCGAGGCCGGCTACGCCGTCTCGCCAATCTACGGCTCGATGGACCAGACGGCGCGTCGACTCTCGCTGGCGCGTTTCCGAGCGGGCCGCACTTCGATCCTCGTCGTCACCGATCTCGCGGCGCGTGGTATCGACGTCCCTGGCGTTGAGAACGTCATCAACTACGACTTCCCCAACGGGACGAGGGCATTCGTCCATCGCGTCGGTCGTACGGCTCGTGCGGGTCGTAAAGGGTGGGCCTTCACGTTCGTCACTTCGGCCGACTTGCCACGATTGCTCGACCTCGAGCTCTTCCTCTCGCGACCCGTTCGGACATGTCCTCTCACCCTGGCCGAAGGGGAGGACGTCGACTTTTCGAACCAGATCGTCCTCGGCACGACGCCACGGGCCCTCCTCGACCTCGACCTCGAAGCCCTGCGCTCGATGACGGCTCACAACGGTCAGCTCGAAGTGCTCGGCAACGTTGCTCGCCGTGGCCAGAAAATGTACGAACGTGGACTGTCCAAAGCCTCGGCCGAGTCGTGCCGCCGCGCCAAAGACCTGGAACGCAAAGGCTACGGCCTGGCGACAACCTCGGGCGAACATGCCTCGGTGCACCCCATCTTTGGGGACTACCTCACCATCTCCGGGACGAACGTTAAGGACGAGCAGAGTCGCGCCGATCTCTTGGCCAAGGTCAACCTGTTCCGACCAAACGAGACGGTCTTTGAGGTCGGCACGAGGGGCAAGACGGTCGCTTCGCAGCTGATGAAGGATCGTCGGAAGGCGATGCTCAAATCTGAGCGAGCGCGGGCCTTGCCCGAGCAAGACGGGGAAGAGCCGGAAGAAAAGGATCGAGTCGAGATGCCCGCGGAGAATGAGGAGGACGATGGAGCACCCCCTGTGAAGCGGGCCGCGGTCGAGATAGATGATGCCGACGAGGAAGAGTTGGCGCAGGTCTTCGGCGCACCGCGGAAACGCAAGCCCCAGAGAGGAGCGGGCGCGACCTACCGCGACCCCAATTTCTACCTCGGGTACGAGCAAGAAGGGGCCGACACCGAGCGGGGCTACTCATTGACGAACGGCGAGTCGTTCGTTGCCCAGGTTGCGCAGTCGCAGTACGACGTATCGGGACGCGGCGATACCGAAGGGACCTCCGCCGACGCGACGTTACAACGCGCCTCGGCGCTCCGCTGGGATCGACGGACCAAGAAATTTGTTCGCGGCGACGGCGTCGGTGCGGACAACAAGAAGCTCGTGCGCTCCGAATCGGGCCAAAAGTTGCCGGCGTCGTTCAAGTCCGGCGTCTTTGACGAATGGAAGCGCAAGCAGCGAATTTCGGTCCCCAAGGTCGGGGAGGCGGAACTGCAGGGCAAGACGACCATCGCCCCCGGTGGCGAGAAGAAGTATCGCCATAAGGCTGGGGTACCGAAGACCGACCGCGCGACCGCCAAACGCAAGGGCCGAACGGTCGGCAAACCTGGTCGCCTGGGTGCAGCGCCTGGAGGGCTGAAGACCGCGGACGAGATTCGCAAGGAACGCGTTGAGAAGGAGAAGCGGGTCCGTCGGTCGACGCAACCCGGCAAGAAGGCGCGAGGTGGAGCTTCGAGTGGGGGTGGAGGCGGAGGAGGAGGCCGCGGCGGTGGGTTCAGTGGCGGGCGAGGCGGGCGAGGTGGTGGTGGCGGTGGTGGCCGAGGAGGGAGGCGATAGGTCCTCCTTTTCTGGGTCTTTCTTTCCTCTCTGCAATTCAATATGCATTTTGTCCATGCCTCGCTTTCGAAAATGTCAGAGTTTATTGTTGATCGACCGGCTGTCACCTTTTACGGCTACAAGGCATATGGAGGGTCACGTTTTTCGGACTAGTCCCGCTGCAAGCGGATGTTCAGCTGCGCAAGCGATCCCTCAAGTAATTACCCGGAATTAACCACGGCCTTACGCGCCGCTGGCCTAGGCACCGCAGGGGCGCTGCGCAGATCAAAACCCGCCGAGCACCTAACGCGGAGTCCAACGGGCGGTGAGTACTGCTGCCGCTTCACGTCCCAAGAGCCGGAGCGAAGATACTCGGAAACCAGGCAAGAGCGCCTAGAGAAAGAAAGGGGGAGAATATACAAAAAAACTTCACGTTTGGAAACAAGGAGAACCAGGAATACTAAGACAGAGAGGAGGGGAGGAGGAGGGGAACACACCCGAGGGGCCAAGGGAGGGGGTCGAAGCCAGAGATAGAGGTCCCCAGGGACTAACAGGCCGCAGCTAAGCCCCAGCTACTTGTCACCCCGACAGCGCCTGATGTCCTCCCTCGGCGGAGTCTCGAGTGCTGGCTGTTGAGCCGTCAGGGCCGAGCGAAAGACGATCCAATACAACGAAACGAGCCTCGCCTTGACGCGAGGATTTGACCAAAAACGGGCGACCTTTCTTCCCGATCCATGCCGTAGATCTTGACCAACGCGAACGAACGATCCATTCGACGGAATCCAACACATGGCTTAGGAATAAAGGGGAAGTGGCTGAAGCGTAGTCAACAACCGAGCAACAGGAACGAGAAGAGGACGGGAAGGAAAAAAAGGGGGGGAAGGAGAGGTGAGAACTTCACAAAGCCTCCAACGCAAAGACGATCGACCCGGCTTGCCGCTCCATCCAAGAACGAAAACCGCTACTGCGCAGAGTAGAGAGAGGTGCGCAGCCTTCCACTGCGCAACAGGTTTCAAGACAGTCAGCTTCTGAAAGAAAAGTCGACCTCCGAAAAAGAAGGGAGGAAAGGAGGGGAGAGAGAGGAGGGGAGGAAAATGGGAAGGAAGGACTTAACTCGGTCATCACACCTCCCAATCTCGAGCCCCAGGCACAAAGCCCACTCGAGAGAGAAAATCTCGCTCGGACGCTCTGAGCGCACTGGGGAGCGAGGGAGGGGCCACGACGTTGTCCAGCTCGAACCGCTGATGAACGCGCCAGCCGAGCAGCGCAGGCCAGCCGAACCCACATCCATTTCGAGGTCGTTCTCCCACGACCCCGCAAAAGGGGGAGCCCCATGGTCAGCTGCTCCTGGGTGAGCGTCGACGGATCGAGGTCGGTATCCTCAATGCAGAGCTTGTCGAGCAGAATGCGTAGCACCCCACCCCAGAAGCTGGCCGAGTACGCGCATCCGAAAAAGTAGTGCGACACCGTCTCGATGACCGCTGCATCGTTGCCACAGAACAGACACATCGGCGAAGAGGCATGACCCTGAGTATGCTGCCTCTTGCGCGTCGGCGTCACGTCGTACATGAGCCGCCAGTGGGTGCCCTGCTCCACAGCAGACGCGAACCGGTCATGAAGCCACCTCCAGAAGCGCTTCCTATCGCTCTGAGAAGTCCCATCAGGGAAACGCTTGACCCGATCCTCCTTCCCTGGGAATCGAACCACGTTCACAAGCCGACGCAGCTTGCGAATAGTGAAAGGTCGGGTGAGCCCAAAGAAGTTGAAGCACCGAGGATGGGGAGCCTCCTTGAGAGGTATCCGAGCGGGTCGCACCGCGGTCTTGGGCAGCAGGGCTTTCGCCCTGAGCTTCTGACCCACGCGCGACCACACGTGCTCGTGCGCCAGGGCAGGTTCCTTAGAGTGCTGCCAGAACCCGCGTCGATGGCCAACGAGAGCCCATCCGTTCCCTTCGTCCCTCCAGTACAGGTCCGCGATCTGCGCAAACTTTGCCACTGCGTCCGCATCGTCATATGCGTGCTTGGCACCTTCAGCATAGAGTGAAGGGAGGCGAGGCGGAAGCGAGAGCAATTCGGGAAGCGTAAGGAGTTCGGACTTGATGGTTGGAACTGTGACCCTGGCCGCTGCAACGACTGCCCCCCAGCGCGTCGAGTCGCGATACAGCTTCTCGACCCGAGCCGTGCTGCTGAAGAACCCCCACGGACTGAAATCGCGGGTCGCAGCGACGAGGGAGCTCCAGCTCTCGCGAGCTAGAGGCGCCCAGATCGCCTCGTCCGAGCCCGCCACGGCATCCCAAAATCGAAGCGCCACCGAGTGAACGATGTCGCCGATCGAAATCAAGCCCAAGCCACCGTCCTCCCGAGCCTGGAACACGAAATCGCGAGCGACGGTGTTTCGCCCTGCTCCTCCCCAGACAAAGTCCGTAAGTGCCGTCTCCGCCGCCTTAATGAACCATTGAGGCGGTATGTCGAAAGACAGCACGTGGAGGACCGTCGAGACGATGTGGGCATTGGCATAGAAAACCTTTCCACTCGGCGAAAGTGTCCGGTCTCGAGCGGCGCTGGTCTTGGCCTTGATCCTGTCAAGCACGTGGGTCCAAAACAGTTTCGAGTCACCATAGTGAAAGAAGGCATAGCCGCACCACTTGAAGCTCTCCCCCTCCTGCACCGTTGGCAGCGCCTGCGCAGCCTCGTCCCGAAGCCAATGCGGTCCGAGAGGTAGCACAAGCGTCTTGTCCGTGTTGGTCTTCCCATTGGTTGCCTCGTAACACGTCTGCGACAGCGTTTGCAGCTTTGACAATGCCGCCGGTGACTCCACCACCACCACAGCATCGTCGGCGAACGCCAGATGCGTAAGCTGCGCACGCGGCCCCCCTGGCCACACCTTCTGCAGGTCGAGCGCGATCCCGCGCCGCACGAGAGCGTCGAGGAAGGGCTGGAACGTAATGTTCCAGACCGGGCACGAGAGAGGATCCCCCTGACCGAGACCACACAGCAACCGCACCAACTCCGTGGGGAACCCATTGACGAGGTAGCGCACCCCCAGAGTTTCGGGATCGTACAGAGCGCGCAGCAGGGAGATGAAACGCTCACCAAAGCCAAAGGCCTCGAAGACCTCGAAGATCCAAGCGTGATCGACCCGATCGTACGCGCTCTGCTGATCCAAAGACAAGAGGGCGCCCTTTGGGAAGACATCAGTACCGAGCGATCGGAGTTTTTCGAGAAGGAGAGTGAGATGACTTCCCGCGTCCGCTGAACGTCTTGATGGCATGAAACCGTGTTGCGCCGGCGGCAGAAGCTCGCCGAGCACCCCATTGAGTCGCGCCACCAAGACCTTGCTGAGGACCTTGTAGGTCGTCTCGCGCAATGTGATTGGTCGGTATGCCCCCAGTGATTTCAGATTGGCCCCCGGTTTATTCTTGGGCAAGAGCCGCACCAGCCCCTCTGCCAAGGACGCCGTCATTTTGCCGCCCTCCCAAATCGAGTTGAACAAGTCCAACAGCTTGGGAGCAAAGTAGGTTGGCAGCGCCTTGAAGAGCTCGTACGGAATGCCCGAGGGCCCCGGTGACCGCCCCGAATCCGTCTTCTTCAACGCCGCTTCAACCTCGAGGAGGGTGAAGGGCTCGTCAAGCGCCACTCTCGCTTGACGAGGCAGACGGCGACTGAATGTAGGGTCCGAGCGGTTGTCATCGTAGCATTTTGCTGCGGGAATAGGGTCGAGCAGGGACCAGCGTGCGTTGGTCTGGTCGCCACGTGCTGGGTCCGGCGTGAAGAGCGACTGCGCGTGCCGTGAAGCAATACCCAGCGCCTCCTGCATGTCAACGGTCTCGGTGCCATCCACGTCCTCCAGCGAGACGATGCTCGTCTGGCGACTCCGGCGGTTGAGGCGCGTGCGAATGCTTGCCGATTGACCTTCCCTCGAGTCGACTGACGGCACATGCGCACGAATGCGCAGCCACTGAGCTTCCTTTACCGCCAACTGGTCCAACCGCGACTTGGCAAGAGCATACGCATCGCGCTCGGCCTCATTCATGTGCTCACCGCGTGCCTCCAAAGCCTCCATGACGGATTGGCTCTCGGCCCGCAGTCGGCGCATGTCGGCACGAGTCGAGCGGTATCGTGCATGGCCAGCGACTGCAACCGCCCGCAAAGCGGCGTCGTAGACGTCGCCGAGCGGAGCGGTCCCCTCGAGTCTCCGATAGACCTCGTCGACGACCCCGGGAATCGATTCGACAAAGTCTTGATCGTTGAAGACCGTTGGGTTCAGCCTCGAAATGAATTCGCTCGTGGAAGGAAGAAAAGGTAGGGGTTCGGCATCAGCGTTTGAAGTAGGCAATGCGAAGGTCGCAACTACGGGTCTGTGGTCCGAACAGGGCGCGTCGAAGAGCGTAGAAGCGCTCAACAACCGGTTCGCCCAACTGCGCTGGACAAGGATATAGTCGATCCGCGACCACGAGCAAATCTCTCGCTCGTCCCCCCTACCACGGTAGTGAGGGCGAGTGAATGCGGGGGTAATGGGATGGACATGTCGAATCGTGTCGAGTGGGTTAAACGCGATCTTTGACAGCAAGGTCTGCCAGTGCGATACAGGAGTCCAAGCGCGATCGGTGATGGCCACCCGGTCGACCGATACATCCGGACAATCGTTGAGATCGCCGGCCAAGATCCGAAGGGTCTTGGGCCTCGGAGCGTTGAAATGCAGAAGCCCGTAGAAATCGCGACGTTCTTCCCCCTTGACCGGCGCGTACATGTTGATGATCTCGACATCGAGCTCCTCAAGACGAAACACCGAGCGCAGGATCCGACCGTCGAAATGAGGGGCTTCTGCAAACACGACCGGGGTAGAGGAGAGGAGACAGCCCGCCAGAGGTGAGCCATCGGGTATCAGGGTGAGGACATGAGAAGTGAATTGAATACAACCCCCTGGCCAAGCACTCTCGAAGCCTTCGCGCAACGCGTTGAAGCTGAGATGGTGCTCTTGAAGGAGGATCGCCGCAGGGGCCGGCCGTAAGGATTTGACGTAACGGATGATTTTGACTTGATCGACTGCGTTCTTGATCGATCGGACGTTGAACGTCAACACGGTGAGAGACTCAATCATGATTAAATCAGATCAGCGCCGCCCCCCTCGAGGTTGCCAGCCCCGGACCTGGAACCCCCTGAGCTGTCACCCCCTGAGGAACTGTGGATCATGGCGGATCCCGCCCGGGTGACACGTCGGTTGCCGGGTGCCGAAATCGATCGAACTGTCGCCGGGCGTCGAGGACTCGTCGAGGTCGAAATTGCCGAGGACCCCGACGTGCCACCGGGCAAAGGCGAAGGCGGCGTCGATCCCGCAGCCGGGGTCGAAGCCGAAGTCGAAGTCGAAGTCGGGGTCGAAATGGACGCCGCCGTAGTCTCAGTCGAAACGGGCGCCGCCGTCGTCGTCTGCGTCTCGTTCTCCGATCCAGCGGTGGCGTGCGTCGAGGTGGCACCTCCAGTGTCGTTCCCCTCCGGTTCGGTCGAAGCAATCGATACATCGTTGCGGTCGGCATCCGCATCGTTCTTGTTGCCGGTCGCTAGGTCAGCAGGGTTAGCACGAGGTCCCAACAGGATCATGTTAGTGCCGGAAGCACGGGAGGCCAGAGCAGCAGCACCACCGTGCTTTCCGTTCTTTCCGGCGACGCGGAAACCACCCGTCGCAGTCGAGGTCGAGGCCCCGGGAACAGGGGCAGCGGGGGCGGAGGCCGGTGTCGGTGCCGGCTTCCTGCAGGTGCCCCAGTGGTGACCGGCGCGATCGCACAGAGCGCAGTAGTGCGTCTCGTACTCGTGTCGCAAGCCGAACTTGTTGCCGAGGACCTCGATCTCGTGCGGTAACGCGGCGTTGAGCGCCGCCTTTTGCGCCTCGGCCGATCCTTGGAAGAGGTCAGCAGGTAGGCGCAGGTACGCGCAGTGGAACCCGTCTTCGGTCAAGGCGAATGGTTCAGTCGAATCGGTCGCGAGGCCCCGCTGTAATTGCAGCAAGGTATAAACCTGCGTGCGACCAGCGCGACCGAGCGAAGCAGTGACCGCGTCATCGAGGGATTTGCGGAGAATGGAAGCGGGGATGGAATTGGCTTGGGAGGGCAACGTGAATCGCACCTGAACGATGTGGTTTAGCGGGGAAGCGCTGGGGAGCTCAGTGACCATCTCCTTTCCGTGGTAGCGGAAGGGACCCGCTGCTGCAGCTTCGAGACAAGCCTCGCCGGATTCGAAAACGAGCTCGTACATATGACGGGAAATCGGGAACCTCTTGGTGGCTTTTTTTTTTTTTTTTTTTTTGGGGGTAGAAAACGTTCATCATATTGCCCCCAATTCCTGTTCCCCCTGTTTCGGCCTACGGAAAAACTAGATGGAAGACTACGATGATAACACAAACCGCCCGCAAAAGTGCGAGAAACGAGCCAAGTCCACCAATCCGAGATTCGGATTCAAATGCCCTAGCCAAGCGGTTGCTCCCCCCCAGGAGACGAATGAGAGAGAGAAAGAGAGATGAAGAGAAAGAGAAAGAAAAGAAATGTACTAACGACAGAAGGCCGACCCCACAGCCACTTCCCACTCGGTCGAGATGAAGACAAGAGCACGACTGCGCAACCACCACGACCCTCGACGCTCCAAGTCTCTGCTCAGTCACAACAAGACGCGGTGAAGGTCCCTCAAAACCTCCCCCTCGGCAGTCCCTGGCCCCTCAAAGCCGACTTTCTGCCTGTGTCCGCTGATCCCTCCCTTGACTCAGAACCCCGAAGCCGAAGAGCGCGAGCCACACCGAGTCGACGCCAAATCGCGAGATGGTCCATGATCCGCAACGGTGAACCTGTAACAAATGAAAGAGGAAAGCGAGCTATTTAGTGTACAGTAGGAGAAAATGATGTCGCGAGAATTTGGTGTGTGTGTGTGGTGGTGGGGGGAAAGTCGAACCCAGCCTCTACTGCCCTCTCCTCCCCCAAGCTCCTCCCGCCCTCAGCTTCAACCTCTCCTCCAAGATGATCCTCCTCCTCCCGACACCATCCATCCTCGTCCCCCACTTCTGCATCCCCCACCTCCCGCTGCTGATCATCTCCAAGACCAGCCCGGTGAATATTTCGATCGTCCTCCCCGCTCCTTCTTGATCGCGCAGACTGGCCTTGAGCTTCGAAAGTCCGAACATGCGTTGAACGGCCGTGTAATGCGTGTTGTCGATCGTGTCGAGCCCCAGTGCGTCGCAGAGCACGCCCCTTGCCGCGATCCAAACGTTCCCAGAGTCAACGCAGTCGAAGAAGTAGTGCTCCCGATCGTCCTTGGGCGCTCCACAGACGAGGCACGCGGGCGAGTCGTCGTGCTTTTGATCAAACTGCAGACTCCGAGTCGGGGTGAAGTTCCTGACGAGCTTGAACCACACCTCGCGTTCCCTCGCCGTCAATGCCTTCGAGTTGACCCCCTTCCAGAATCCATTGAGATCGTCGGGCTGCAGCGAGTCCCTGAAAGCGATCGTGTCGGTGAAGGCCTTTGCATTCAAGACTCGGCGGACGCGACGGATGGTGTATGGCCGATCCATGCTGAGCAAGTTGTATTGTGTTGATTGGTCTGGGAGAGCCGGTCTCGGAAGGCGCTGCGGCGGGTCGATCGGATGGGGCAGGATCGACTCGAGCGGCGTGGTGGGGCGGACCTCGGATCTGGGGCGGACTCGGGGAGGCCCGTTGATTCGTACTGCCGCGACCGGTTGAGCTATTGGTGTGAACCTCAATCGATTGATCGCGTGTCGGTACCATGCCACGATGTGCTCTCGTTGTGGGCGGCCCCGTTGATCGTATTCGCTGTTGCTGACGACCACATCCGTCGGCGGCGTCCAGAGATGAAAGCCCCCGCCCGGGTACAGCTCGCGTCGAAACAGGTCCGCAACCTTGGCGTAAATGGCAAACGCAGCATAGTCGGCGTCGTAGGGTGGTCGCGACACAGCTGGTGCTCCCGGTAGGTAGTGAAGGGTGTGCAACTTGATCGGAAGAGCGAGAAGGTTCGCGAGCGTCAACGTCCTCGGCTTGACTTGCGCATTGTGCGTCGATGGTACCTTCAGCACGGCCTGCCATCTTGGGTGTAGATCGGTTCGGATCGGAGTGTAGTCGCAAGGCCACGCATCGGTTGCCAAGTCAAAGTCGGGGGCGGGATGGGCTCGTACAATCGCCGCGCGCGCAAGTCCCTGCCAGATCGCATCCGAACCGCCAAGAAGCACGTCCCAGACGCGTGCCGCAACCGAGTCGACGACGTCCTGCATCCGCATGACCCCAAGACCCCCCTTGAACCTCGGTGTGAAGACGACGTCCTTGCCATAGCACGACCTCCTCTTGCCGCCGCGGACAAAGTCGGCGAGAATGCGATCAAGCTCCTTGACGACCTCGAGCAGTGGGATGTCGGCGGAGAGGATGTGCAGAATCTTGGGAATGGCGTATCGGTTGACGTAGAACGCTCGGGTGTGGTGTGTGAGCCCTCGGTCCCGTGCCGAATCGAGCACCGCTTCGAGCCGTGCGACGAGATTCGCGTTGGCGAGTTCGGTGTTGCCGGTGGGGTCGAAAGATAGGCCGATCCACTCGAGCGACTCGCCCTCGGCCTTGACGACGAGCGGACGATCGCCAGCCTCCCAGCGAAACCCGATGGGTAGTACGACGGTCTTGTCGGTGTTGAGCCGGCCATTGGTTGCGAGCCTCCAGTCGAGCGCCAGGTCGTCGAGCAAGTTGAGTGACTCCGAGCCCGCGACAGAGGTTCAGCGCGATGCCTCGACGGTGCAGAGCATCCAGGAACGGCTGGAACACGACATCCCAGACCGACGACGACGCCGGGTCCCCTTGGCCGAGCCCACACGTCAGCCGCACCGGCGGAGTCAAGAAGCCGTTGATGATATATCGCGCCGTGGTCGAGTCACCCGAGTAGAGCATCCTCAGAACGCGTTGGAAGGCGGCAGGAGCGCCGAGAGCGTCGAAGATGGCGAAGATCCATTCGTGCTCGACGAGGTCGTAGGCCGACGATTGGTCAAGAGACAAGAGCGCCGCGTCAGGGAACTCGGTGCCGCGCGCGCCCAGCTCCTCGATCAAGAGTCGCAGGTGGAATGACGCGTCCGCCGATCGGCGGCCCTTGACGAAGCCGTGCTGTTGCGGTGGGAGCAGGTCCGGCAGCACGTGGTTGAGTCGCGCAACGTAGACCTTGGTGAAGAGCTTGTAGTCGCACTCGCGCAAGGTGATGGGCCGGTACGACGAGAGCTCGGCGCGATCGGCCCCGATCTTGTGGTGCTTGAAGAGCAGGCGAACGAGTCCTTGCCCCTGCTTCGGTGAAAGCGAGCCGCGCTCGGTCATCGCGTTGAAGGCCCTGCTCAGCGCCTTGGCCCACGCCCGCGGCGCTGTGTGATAGAGCTCGTAGGGCACGCCAGATGGACCCGGCGATCGACCGGGGTGCGTTGTTGCGATTGCGGCTACGACCTCGTCCTCGGTGATGGGTTGCTGCAGCAGCTCGATGTGCGCTTCCGAGAGTCGTCGCAGAAAGAGCGGGTCCGAGCTCGGGTCGTCGCAAGTGCGCGCCGACCTGATCGGCGCCAAGAAATCGTCCCTAAGTCGCTCGACGTGGTCCCGATCGCGCGGCTCGAGATCGTAGAGGCGCTGAAAGTGCGCCTGTGTGTGGTCAAGCGCGACGTCAATGTCATGTGTCAGCTCTCCGTTGGGCAATCGCAGTGCTGTGATCTTGGAATCCGAACTCCGTGCCGCGAGCTTGGCGTGGACCGGCCGCGACAGTCGTTCCTCGGTAGCGATTTCGGGTACGTGGGCTCGGATCCGAAGTTGGCGCGCGCGCTCGTTGACCGCTCGCCTAAGTTCCTCCGTCGTCCGCGTCCATTCGGCCGTCTCCTCGTCCCCCATCACCGGCAACGCCTCCAGATCCTGCACCCTTCCCACCAAGACCGCCATCCGCTCCACCCGCTCCCGATGGTCCCTCCTCGCCAGCTCCCGACCCTCCTTCTCGCAGTTCCCCAGCACCACCTCGAGCTCCCCCACCGGTTCCTCCCCACTCGCTCCTTCCAACCATCCTTCCAACATCCCCTGGAACTCCGCCGTCTTGAAGGTCGCCGCGTTGATACGATGTAATTGGTTTGATGTCGTTGGTAAACTGTTGTTGGGTTGAGCCGCGTCTCCTCGCTCGTCCGAGAGAACTAGGACGATCGAGACTGGTTGGTGATCCGAAAGGTCCTTGGGGTGGTCGTAGATCGTCGAGGCTTGGACGAGTCGCTTTTGGTGGGTGCGCTGCAGAAGGAAGTAGTCAAGTCGTGAAAAGGACTTTGGTCGCTTGCGGACGATGTTGGGTCGAGTGAAAGATGGTGTGAGCGGGTGTTTGAATCGTATGCAGTCGGTGTAGGGCGAGTCGAGCTTGCCGATCAGGATCGGCCAGTGATGGCCGTGCCGACCTTGGTTCCGCCGATCGATCGCCGGCAGCGGGCAGTCGTTGAGATCGCCGCCGAGGAGTCGAAGGTGGGTGCTCTGCGTCCTGTTGAAATGTAGTTTGTCAAAGAATGTGAGTCGTTGTTTTGTATCGACTGGTGCGTAAATGTTGTTGATCTCGAGTATCCGGATGTCGCCTCGAAGTCGAAAGGAGGTGACCAGGATTCATCCGTCGAGTGCCGAGTGGGTGCGCAAAATCTCGGCGTCGATCAGGGGCGAGTCGGCGGGGATCAGAGTCAGACAGTGTTTGCTGATGAAGACCTTGCCCTCGTACTCGTCCTTGATACATTGCCAGAGTTCCGGTTTGATGAAGTGTTCTTGTAGTAGAATGGTGGATGCTTTGAATGTTGATAAATAGGTGTAAATGTTGCGTCGCTTTTCCGGGATCCCCATGCACCTCCTCACGTTCCAGCTGGTGATGGTGTGCTTGATCATTATTGGGTAGACGGTGTAGACGTGCTCTTGGGAGCAGTGTCATCCTCAAAGAGTGGGAATTTGGGGAGAATGTCATCCTCGGGCTTGTGGTCGGACCAGCGCTTCTCCTCCTCCACCCCTTTACCCTTCTCCGCTTTCGCCTTGGCCCCCTCGACCTGCATCGCCGCCGCCGCCGACATCAACCTCGTCACCCTCTTCCCCTGACCCGCTACCTCCTTTCCTGCTCAACCTTTGACCCTGTTCAGAACGCACTTGATATCGACCAGGTTGTCGCTCGGATCACTGAGATCGGCCACCGCTTGCGACCTCTTCATCTTCTTGTTCGACCCGGAGCCGGTGCCACGAATGTTGATGAATCGCAGTTGTCCATCTTCCTGACCCCACTCTGCAAATTGGTGGCGAACGAGCGGTTCCTCCGCGTCGAGTTGGGCGTTGATGATCGCCTCCTTTTCTGCTTGGACACGTGCAGCAGCTTCGGCGTTAGCTCGGTCCCACTCCGCACCCTCGCGCAGCGACTTTGCCAACGTCTCAGGAGATAGTGGAGGCCACGAGGGACTCCGAGGAGTCGACTCGCGGGAAACCGTGGTGATCGTCGTTTGGTCGTCGTCGATGATCATGATGCTGTCGTCCTGTACCCCCTGTTCCTGCTCGACCTCTTCTTCCACCTCCGTCTCCGTCCCTTCGTCCTCCTCCTCTGCTCCATCTTTCATCACGTCATCCCCATCGTTTCCTTCGTCCTCCCTTTGTTCGCTTCCCTCCGAGCTGTCGTCCTGTTCGTCCTTGTCGTCGTCCTCGTCGTCGTCCTTGTCGTCGTCCTTGTCGTCGCCTCCCGCCTTGTCGATGCCCGCTCCGGCGTTCCCATCCGAGTCTGAATCCTCGTCGTCCGCCTTGGCGCCCGTATCCTCGTCTCCTTCTTCGACCTGCTCCTTTTCCTCGCCCTCCTTTCCTGCATCCTCCTCCTCGACGTCATCCTCCTGTCCTCCTTCGACCTCGAGCCCCGCAAATCGGTTCCGCGATTCGAGTTGGTCGGTTCCGAGGGCGCGGCTAGGGGCCACAACCTCGGAAGCGTCGTTGTCGGTGTTGTTGGTGTTGGTGGTGTCGTTCTTGTTGTTGTTGGTGTTGGTTGGGTTGTTGTGGTGCTTGTTGTGCCTTCCGGTGTTGTTGTTCGCTTCCTTCTGCCTCCTCTCCTGTTCCAGCGCGCAGGTCTCCACATGCCCCACAAAGTGGCACCGAGCACAGGCCGCTTCTCGTTCGTAGTCGTGACGAACCGCCGTATGCATGTTGCCTCTAGTGGCTAGAGAGACCTTCGACGGTAGGAGCTCCTTCAGCGTGTTGTTAGGGGCTTTGAAAAGGGCGTCGTCGTCGAAGCGGATAAAGGCCGAAAACTCGCCGGCCAAGTGCGCATAGGCCGAGTCGTTATCGACGTGGATCACGCGCAAGACTTGTACCAGCTCGCAACGGTGTCCCTTGGCTGTGATTTTGGTGACAATTGATTTAAAAGAGTCAACAATGGCATCCCTGGATGGGACCGCTGCCACACCGACGTTGATACGCAGCTCGACCATGTTGTGGTAGAAGTGGTGGGCCTTTGCGAAGTGAGCCTTTGCAGAGTGCCAAGTAAGCGCCAGTGGGGCCGTAAGCGCCGAGTCACGTGCCTTCGCCGACACGAATCCCACGGAGATACGGTGGTTGGCCACACCGGCCCTGACGAAAGACGAGTGTTGGATACCCCTAATCTGGGGCGCAAACGCCGCAAGGTGCTCGGGAAGGGTGACCTCGGCGTCGAAGCACAGTGGCGATTGCGGGGAGAGCAGTCTCGTGACGCAACCGAGCAGATCGGCCTTGTCCGCGGGAGAGGCCTTCGAGGCGCCTTGGACGGTCAAAGTGACGTCGAGAGCAACGTCAAAGATGTTTCGAATGGATCGATTGGCGTTGAGAGCCGAATACTTGAGCGATGTAGCGGTAGCGACAGGGTACTCGTCGGTGGCGAAGGTGGCTTGCAACCACCGGTCGGTGCGATTGCCCGGTACAGCACCCATGACTTCGAACATTTGGGTCAAAGCCTTGGCACGGTGATGTTGTTGGGTCTGCTGCTCGGGAGTCTGCTTGGTCTTTTGAATCGCGGCGGTGGCGTAGGTCGCGGCGGCGATAGGGACTTGCGTCTCCTTTGTCCCAATCGGGACGCTCGTCGCCGCGGACGCCGATGGTGGGGGTGGGCCGGTGTCGCCGGTCTCCATGCTAATGTAGGCTGATGTATCGATGTATCACTTGTAGCTTCGAAGGTGGCGGATGGCGCGATTTCGAGTCAATTTTTGATTTTTTGGAATAATAGATATATTGTGCATAGTTGTTTCAACCTATCAAATTAGGGGACTTCTTGGCCAAGCGGCACGGCGTTGGACTTCGAATCCAAAGATCGCGGGTTCGACCCCCGCAGAAGTCTTATTTTTTGCACGTCGCAACGAAAGCCCTTTTTCCACTGAGACTCCGACTTTGGGGCCGGTCGTCGCGCGCTGCTTCTCCTGCCCATTCCCTTGCTCGTGCGCTTTCTCTTCCGTTTTCTCCTTCAAGTTTCTCGCCGGTTTCACCTTCCCTACGTTGGGTTTTCAAGGTTCTTTTTTTACGAGTACACCCTAGCCGTGGCCTAGCTGAGCTGGCCGTGAGGATCTTCGCACACGGTCACTCAAGCTGTTTCCAAGCTCCAAATCTCCGAAGACGTTACGTTACCGAGGTCGGTCCGCACGCGAGCCGCAACCGCGCAGTATTTGCGATACGTGTGCTCTCGGCCGAAGGCATCAACGTTGTTGAGCACTTGTGTCCTCTATTCTCCCTTACCGATGCGTCGCCAATTCAAATGTGGATCTCTTGGAAATTGCTCACACCCGAGGAATCAAGAAATGTCCGAGAGGTCGCCATCACCAAACGGTTTCTTCAGAACGCTGCGACCCTCCCTTCGCACATTCTGGACCATATTGCTCTTCACGTTGAAAATCGTCAAGTCGATACAAATGATCACGGCGCACAAAGACTCTCGAGAGGTTCAAACAGGAGGCCAATTTGAAGAAGGAGACCAAGGAGGATGCCTCTCCTCACCCGTCTTCTTCAATTTGGCCTCATGTTCAAACCTCTCGAGAATCTCGTGCAGCTGCTTTGGCGCACTGCTCTTCTTTGCTTCCGCGTGCCCTTCTCATATTCGGCCTCGACATCGTCCTTGCCCATTCGCTTCAGAACAAACACGCCCATGTCCTTGGGTGGGTGATACTGCACCTTCTCCGGCGGCCAATTTACGCCGAGGCGAATTCGATTGGGCGGGTGCGGCGTTGGCCTCCGCTCAAGAAGATCGCCGGATTTAGCGGGGTTGTGTGGGGGAGCCTGGGCTCAGGGTCCGACAGCAAGGTGGCAGGAGGCACGGGAGCAAGGGACGGAATCGGAGTGATAGCTCGGATCGATGAAGCGGATGAGACGTCCTCTTGCTACGATACAGAATAGAGTTGTAGCAAAGTTAAGGTTGTTTCAGCCAATGCGAGCGCGGACTTAGGGTTAGGCACGAGCGCAGAACAGAATGTGCGGTGGTAGTTTGGCTCGCTCCGGTGCTTCGTCGAGGGCAGCTTCGACGATTAGAAGGTATCGAGGGCAATTATCGATGTACATCCCAATTCTCACCGTGAGGCCGCCATTCCCCACTCTCTCTCGGAGCCGCCGTTCATCGGTCGCTCCTAACGACTCGAAGCTAGGCGCTTGGCAGGCGCGGTCATGCTTCTCCGCGCTGATTAGCGCGAATTTTCATCCCTAATCTCGGTCATCCCCGTGACCTGCCCTCCCATGAGTACACGATATCTGGCGCGAATCTCTTAAAATCAGCTGGGGGATGTTCATACCGTAAACCGCACAGCGAAGCGAAGCGAAATCAACGACCGCACCGAGCGCGACCCGCCACTAAAATTTGTCTTCTCTAGAAATGGTGATCACTCGGAGCTCTCAGCAGACCTCACGTGCTGGTACTCCAGGCGGAGAAAGAAATACACTTCAAGTTGCCATCACATACACGAATGGCAAGGCTACCTCCGAATTAGTAGGGAGAGCGATGCTGTACACGCTCGTTTTCATGGACGATCAAGATCCCCGACTTGTTCCTGGCGTCTTGCGCCCGATTGGTGGATGACCAGCAAGACGAGAGACAGATACTTGGTATAGTTAATAACACTTGCAGATAGTTGAACTCCGACAGCCGAGACGTTTACGGCATATCAGAGACTCGTCGGCGCTCCACTTCGCGTTGCTCTACTTGCTCTCCTGCCTCTCTCTTTTCTGAAATGCGGTGTATCCTGATCCGTCTTCGCATTTCGCATCCAAGGAAGAGATCTTCTTTTTACATCAAACCGACTGTCACATTTCCGCAGCTACAATGATTTGAGGGGGGAGAGGTTGTTTCCAGCCGCTCCCAAGAGGAGAGTTTTGCTGCCGCTCAAGCGGCTGTCTTGGCCTTCTTCTCGACCTGTGCCGTGGTCATTTTCCATGTTGGGTCAGTTCAGGAAGCTAACACCAGCTGCAATACGTAACGCACCGGTGCAGGTGCTCCGAATCGTTCGGCACGCTTTCTCTTCCGCTCCTCTTCTTGTGCAATTCTGAGTTCAAAAAACGGACCACGGCCAGACTCGATCAGCAAGGGCTCCGATTCTACTGAATAAAGTCAAACTCACTTGGCCGCCAGCTCGGGATCAATCTCCTTCTCCTTCTTCGCAGGGGCAGCGGCTTTTGCGGGTGTAGCTGCGGCCGAGTTGGGTGCGCCAGTAGCGGGTTTTGGCGCTTTCGGTTCACGTGCCCTCTTCTCGCCGAGGGGTCGGTCCAACGCAGACAGGGACTGACGCGATGAAGCAATCTCAAGTCAGCATGACAAGAAAACACGAGATACTCAAATCCCACCACTGACCTTGTCCAACTGGTCCTGCTTCTCCTTCTCCCCCTCCTGCGGCAGTCCAAACCTCTTTGCCCTCTCCTCCTTGGCTTTGGCCTCTTCATCGACCGCGGCAGCTGCCGTCGCACCGTTACCTACGACACTGAATCGAGCTGCTCGAGCGGCCCGTTTCTCCTGTTCGAGACGGAGACGTTTGGCTTTCTCTTCTGCTGTTGGTTCAGGGACCGTCGGGGTCGCAGCCGGGGCAGGAGCGGCGGGGGTGGCGGATGCGGCATCGGTCGAAGAAGTTTCAGTCGAGGTTGCTACGGGTGCAGATGCATTCTCGGTCGAAGTGGTAGGTTCAGCCCTCGTCGTCGTAGTTGAAGTAGCAGCGGCTTCTGGCTCGGCCGAGGCAGACGATCCGTCTTCGACGTTGGCTTCCAACAACCTCGCGATCAATTCGTCCTTCTTGCCGACCGTCGATAACGAAGCAGCCGTCAAGAGGTCCTGAATGCAAACGAGATGCGAGTCAGCCTCGTGTCGTAGGAGCAAGCGACCGCGTCGAGCAGGACCGGCGGTGGGGCCGGTGTGGGGCCAGGCCACGTGTAAGGGCGGACACTGTAGACATACCTTGAGCTTGGGCACAGTCAATGCCTTCAACGAAGCCTCAGTGTGGGGAGCCATGGTCGTCAGTCAGTGGATATGGGGTGCGAAAGTCAAACCGACACGAGACTCGGCGCCACGCGGCGACGCGTATCGAGCGTGTCGAATGTGTGTCGCTCGGACCTCGCCCCGTGAAAAACCAACCAATTCAACTTGGCACAGGGCAGAGATAAAGGACCCGAACTTTCCTAATTGGCATAAACAAACAAAAAACGGCACTATGGGCCCTATGCCCTAACCAACGTGAGCGTAATCTTGTCATCACCGACCTCCTGTTCCTCCTCAATGACGACCTCTCGCCCTTGGCCATGCTGCGTCTCCCAAGGCCGCGGGCAACACTTCAACACCCGCTTCATCAGATCCTCGCTGCCGTGGATGATGGACTTGAGCTCGTCGCCGACGCCCTGGGCGAACGAGTAAAACACGTCAATGTCGTCCGTCGCGACAAGTCCGGCCTTTTTCCTCAACCTCTGCACTCGATTGACGACCTCCCTGGCCAGGCCCTCTTGTTCCAACTCGGGGCGACGCGTGACGTCGAGCAGAACGACGACGTCGTTGTTGCTATCGTGGCCGTACTCCTTGTCGTTGTCCTTGGGGAGCGCGTCGACGTCGACGAAGCGTTGCGCGACGAGGTCGCCCTCGACGAGCTCGATGCCCTCAACGTCGAGCTTGCCCGTCTTGAGGTACTTTTTGATCGCCTCGGACGAGACCTTGGGCAAACCGTTCTTGACCTTGGCCATGTCCTTCCGCAACTTCTTGCCGAGCGTCGCCCATTCGGCCGTCGCGGCGTACTTGATGCCGCAGTCCCGTTCGGAACTCGAAAACACGACGTTGCGCACGTTCAACTCTTGTTCGACATACGGCAACAGCGACTTGACGTCGGCGAGGTACTCGGCGTCGGGGTGGAAGACGACGAGCTCGTTCAAGGGGAACTTGATGGGCACCGATTCGCGCGCGGGGATCTGCTTGCCCTTGTCCTTGCCTTCCTTGATGGTCGTGAACTGGCCGGGCAGCGAACGACCGCGTTCGCGCACCGTGCGGCCGAGGTCGATGACGGCCTGTAGGCGCGAGACCTGACGCTCGATCGTCGGGTCAAAGTACTCTTGCTTGACCTCGGGGAAGGGCAGGAAGTGCAGCGAACGAATGTCGGCGCCCAACCCGAGTTTGGCCTTGTCCTGGGGGAAGAACTCCTGCAGACCCTGGTAGATGTTTTCGGTCAAAAAGGGCGTGAATGCGGACAGGGTGCGCGCGAGCGTGAACAGGGTCTCGAACAGGGTCTGCAGCGCGCTCTGCGTGTCCTCGAGACCGTTCTCGCCCTTGAGGCGACGTCGGTTGAAGCGGATGTACCAGTTGGTGAGGTCATCGATCAAGTTCAGCATCTGCGCGACGACGGTGTACAACCGGTACGCCTCCATCTCGGTCTTGACGAGCTGGATCAACGACTGGCACCGCGCGAGGATCCAACGGTCCATGACGTTGCTCGACTGCTTGGCGTGGGGGTCGTACTCAAAATCGACGTCCTGCTCCTTCTTGAGCAACGCGGCTTGGCCGAGGAAGAAGCGGTACGAGTTGAGTAAGGGCAGCAGGACGTGCGAGACGACGTCCTTGACGCCCTCCTCCTTGAACCGCAACGAGTCCCCTCGCACGACGGGCGAGTTGATCAAAAAGAGGCGCAGGGCGTCGGCGCCGTACATGTCGACAATGAGGTTGGGGTCGGGGTAGTTCTTCAGCGACTTGGACATTTTTTTTCCGTCGGCGGCGAGGACGTGGCCGCACACAATCAAGTTCTTCCACGGGGCCGTGCCAAAAAGGTGCGTTGAGAGCACGAGCAAGGTGTAGAACCAACCGCGGGTCTGGTCCATGGCCTCGGAAATGAAATCGGCGGGGAACGAGGCCTCGAACTTTTCCTTGTTCTCAAACGGGTAGTGAACCTGCGCGTAAGGCATCGATCCGGACTCGAACCAACAGTCAAAGACCTCTTCGACGCGCTTCAACATCCCCTTGCCCTTTTTGGACGGGATCTGGATGTCGTCAATTTTGTCGCGGTGCAGGTCGGCGAGGATGCCGCAGCCGGACAGCTCATTCAGCTCCTCGATCGAACTGACGCACACGATCTCCTCGTAGTCGTCGCTGGCCCAGAGAGGCAGCGGAGTCCCCCAGTACCGGTTGCGCGAGATGTTCCAATCGCGCGCGTTCTCGAGCCAGCTCTGGAAGCGGTTCTCGCCGACCGAGGCGGGGACCCAGCGCGTCTCCTTGTTGTTGGCGACGAGCTTGTCGGTCGAGTCCTGCACGCGCACGAACCACACGGGGATCGCGCGGTAGATCAACGGGGTCCCCGAGCGCCAGCAGAACGGATACGAGTGCTGCAACGTCGCCGAGACGATCAACCGGCCCGTCCCTTTCAGGTACTTGATGATGTTCTTGTCGGCGTCCTTGACGTACTGGCCCTGAAAGTCGGGGACCTCGTCGGTGTAGATGCCGGCTTCGTCGATGGGGCAGGGGGGCATCTCCTCCTTGCGCACGATGCCGTCGCGCATGGCAATGCGGTGATCATCCTCGCCGAAAGCGGGCGCCTGGTGGACGATACCCGTACCCGAAGTCGAGGTGACGTACGTGTCGGCGATGACCTTGAACGCTTGATCCTTGTACTTGTCGTAAAAGTAGGTGAACAAGGGCTCGTACTTGAGCCCGACGAGGTCGCGCCCCTTGTAGCTTTCCAGGACGGTGTATTTCTTCTCCTTCTTGGCCTTGGCCGGGTCCTTGTATAAGGTCGAGAGCAGCTCGTCACAGAGAATGAACTTGGCGTCGCGTTCGACGTCGTGAATCTTGATGTAGGTCAAGTCGGGGTGCACGCAAAGCGCCAAGTTGGTCGGCAGCGTCCACGGGGTCGTCGTCCACGCGAGCAACGAGACGGAAGGGTCCGAGAGCAAAGGGAATGACACGGTGACTGTTTCAGAGGGACTCGAGTCAGGCTCTTCAAACGTTCGTTGACAAAGGATCCTCGCTTCGCGAACTCACCCGCCGGATCCTGCACGTCCTTGTAGGCCAGACCGGCCTCGAAATTGGACATGGGGGTCGTGCACCCGGTCGTATAGGGCATGACCTTCAGCCCGCGATAGACGAGATCCTTGTTCCACAACTGGCCAAAGACCCACCACACGCTCTCCATGAAGCTCGTGTTGAGCGTCTTATAGTCGTTGTCAAAGTCGATCCACCGGCCCAGCCGCTCGACGGTGCGGCGCCATTCGGACGAATACCGCATCACGATCGAGCGGCACTCGGCGTTGTACTTGTCGATGCCCATCTTCATCACATCGGCTTTGGAGGTGATGCCGAGCTTTTTGTCAATCTCGTGTTCGACGGGCAGGCCGTGCGTGTCCCAGCCGAACCTCCTTTCGACGTAGAACCCGTTCGAGTGGGCGTAACGCGTCACAATGTCCTGCGATTGACACGCGGTACTCGGAAGATCAGTGTTCCGGTATCATTCATGGTTCGCGCGGTGACTACAACCCATCGGCTGACCTTGACTGTGCCCATGAGGATGTGGCCATGATGAGGCAATCCAGTCGCAAAGGGCGGACCATCGTAGAACGAGTACTGCGGCTTGCCGATCGACTGCTTGACTGATTCTTGGAACGCATCAATCTCCTTCCAGAAGCTCAGGACCTGCGGGTTTGGGCAGTGAGGTGACCGGATGAGTGATCGAGGAATTGGGGTACAGTGAGGCAACGACTTGGGTGGGAAAACGACCGGAAGGCGACCGCTGTCCTGCGCTTTCCCCTCAACTCGATGCTCAGCCTGAGGTGCAACGCACACACCTTCTCTTCCTCTTGAGGAAAGCTGAAGTTGGACGTGAGGTTGTGGGAAGGGAAGGCGGCGTCCGGGTTGGGGGCAACCATACTGTCGGAGTGATGGGGAGTGCTCCAGCTGTTTGACTCAGCCGAAGGAAGCGGAGAGCTGGCTAAGACGAGTTCGAGGGGACGTGTGTATCTCGTTCTCTTTGGCGGGGTAGGTGTTGCCGTGTCAAATGACGCTGGGTGTCGATGGAGGTGACAAGTGTGGAAGAGAAAGACAAGCGCAAAGAGTCAAAGCCCCGAGTCAACTTGGACTCGAAATCTCTTGCGCGAGATCAGAGATTTGAGCTTGGACCGCTTTAGCTCAGGCGAGGCGCGCGCTCGTCGCGGAAACAGCGACAGCTTTTTCCTAGATCGTTGCGAGCATCGTGGTGGGACAAGGGAGGCAAGCCAAACAAAGCCTATAAGATAAGATCAAATGAGCCCCGACCGGTCTCATCAAAAACCACTCCCGGCCATCACGGCCTCGTTTTGAAAGGTTTCTCCAGCTCGTGCTCCGACGTGGCAAATCAGTCCGAAGTTCTCTAGCCCACAGGTGACATACAACCGACCTCGGGGTGGGCAACCGAGAAATTAAAAAATGTGCTTCAATTGTAGACGATTGCGAGCCCCATCATGTACAAAAGGACCTTGAAGTTGGCGCAGCGGAAAAGCGAAGAATTTTCGACCAGTGATGCTCAGCCGACAGCTACACAGAAGCAGCATGCTGTCCATACGGTAGGTGAGTAAGGGACCTGCATCCTAATTTATCCCCATTTGTCATTCGTCATACAGGTGAGAGCATGAAAACATACTGGAAGGCTGGGCTGATTCGACCCCGCGGAAAGCTTGGCGCGAGGGCGGGATCATCGCGTAGCAACGCGCTGGCAATCAGCCGGCCGATGAGTCTGGTCGCTCCTGGATTTTCTGCAAATAAGTCGCCCCTCCATGTAGTCTCGTCCGGCGCCATCTCAAACGTGTGAGTATTATTGCGTAGAAATGCCGCGCGGGGCACCTCCCTTTGATCGCTCCGACGCGCGCCGCCCCATTTCGCCGCACAGCTGATCGGTATACTCCTCGGAGACGACATCAGCTTCCTTTCTTCTGTTGCGCGAAGAAAGACGAGCGAAAGCGTTGCAAATTCCTGACTAGTTTTATCTTCGTGGTGTGAGCTATTTCATCGCGGGTAGGTCTCACCACCGACCAAAGCTCCTCGACTGGTCGACTCGGACTCGGATTTCGTCTGCCTCTGATCGTCCTCGTCTTTATTGGCCGCCGAGCTTTCCGAAAAAAAGCAGCGGCAAGTTGAAGAGCGGCAGTTGAGCCAAGTTGAGCCCGAGCGAGGGGCGACGCGGTTCAGATCAACCGACCGACCGCGGGTTTGTTCCCCGACTACAACACACAAAGCACATACCACTTCGCAACACTTGCCCAGGGTGCTCACGACCATGTCGCTCGGTACGAGGTTGAAGAGTTGGTTCACCAAGGTCAGTCCAAGTGGCAGGCGCTCGATGATGCTCTCTCCGAACGTCGTGGCCCCATCGTCGTGGGGAAGTGGTAGGCGAAAGGCCGAGGCGAGCCTGCGATCAACCGGGACCAAGAGGGTACTACAGCGTTCGTTCGCGGAGACGTGTGACTGAATTATTGGATGGTTCATGTATGCTACAGTCCTCTTCTTCCGGTATTGGGTCCAACACAAGGGATGGGATTCCGCAGTCGGCGTCAGCGCCGGCCTCAGCATCCACATCAGCAGCAGCAGCAGCAGCAGCAGCAGCAGCAGCAGCAGCAGCAGCAGCAGCGGCAGCGGGAGCCGCGACACTGGCACCGTCGTCGGGTCATCGTCGACGAGCGCACAACAGCAGCCACAGCCAGAGGTTCCCGCAGGACATGCCGAGGAATGTCGTGTCGTCTACACTACATCGAGCAGGGAATAGATCTACGCGAACTGGGGATCACGCTACCTCCTCTGCCACGACGACGGCGAGTGGGGTCACTGCTGCTGCTGTCCAGCCGGCGCCGAGGAGACGACGAAGAAGGAGGCGGGCGGCCAGTCCCGTCGGACTGCCACTCTACTCGGCCTCACCAGGCGATGATGAGATGTCCCTGTTCAAAGGAGCGGATGTATCGCGCGTCGACCTCAACGGCGAAGGCGCCTCGGACAACGATCAAAGGTGTCTCGACACCGACGACGATTTCGAGCGAGTCGACGACTTGGACCTGGGTGGGGCACCGCTCACCGCCGGATCGAGGTCGATGGCCTCGAGCGTCTTCACCGTCCCTTCGGTCGGCGGACGCACACGGTCAGGTAGTGATGCACCTTCCATCACCTTGTCCTTGTTCGAGCCTGGGTTCGGGTCGCCGCTCGAGTATGTGTCTACACCGGGCTCTGTCTCGGTCTCGACGAGCGATCTGATGAGGGAGGGAACACCGCCTCCTCTGCCCGGCGCCGTCGCCTCGACCTCGACCTCGGCCTTGTCAACCGCTCGACCGATCGTGCACCGTTCGACCCAATCGTCCCCCACCGCCACACCCCTCCTCAACTCGCCCTACTCCCCCATCTCGACGCGGGCACGTTCCTCGACGCTACGATCCTTATTCCGGGGTCGTAACGCCAGCTCGTCGAACCTTTCCGGCACCCCCCCGGGCAGCAGCTCCATTCCCGTCGGTCGATCCCCATACGGCCAGGGACCCGGATTCTCCTCTTCTTCTCCATCAACGCGTGCCGCCTCTGGCTCGACGACCTCTATCCGCTCAACCCTTTCCATCTCGGCTCCTCTACAACACACCTTGGTTTCTTCGTCCTTCGTCTTTCCCAAATCAGGTCCAACGGCTTCCCAAATTGCCTTTATCTCAAGTCGTGAAGCTCTCGGCGCCTACGGCTACGGAAGAGGCGCCGAATCCGCTCCTTCGATCGATGATGATCCAGAAAACATCGGAGGGGTGTTGTCCCCACCCCCACCATTCGAATATTCACCTCCGCTCTCGGCGACGTCGTCGTTGAGTCCGACACCTTCCCCCAATGGGATAACGACGACGATGAATAATGGATCGTTGAATGCCCCGACTTACGCGCTGGCGGGGATGACGAGGGGGTCAAGAAGCGCTTCCGTTTCGAGTCGCATGTCGTCCAGTCCTTTATCGAGGGTGCATACGCCAAGTGGGGATGAGGACGAGCGGGACGAAGTCTCAGACGAGGTCGGGGACGACCGAGATGAAGGAGCGGCATTTTCAAGATCTGGAACGGGGTCATCGACAATGACGGTTCGACCTGGACCTGGGATGGGTGTTGCAGCGGCAACGAGGATGAGCGATGATCCGACCGTCGTGATACGAGGCACAGGTGCGGTCGTGCCGTACAATGATCTAGAAGAGGAAGAGGACGAGACGATTTTGCGCCATGATGAGGCTTCTACCGCGCAAGGGGATCTAACCGTTTCCGAAAACACGCCCATGACGTCCCCAAGGATCGCTCAACTCGAACCCGAATTCGAGCTTGCCAACGACGAAACCATCGAGACTCGATCCGCCTCATCCTCGACTTCCTCACCCAATGGTCCATCCCTCCGCATCGAATGCGCTCCCACCATTCCGAAACCCTCCCCAACGCACGGTCTAGCACCCCTCGTCTTGTTGAGTACCACCACGCCAACCAGTCCACTGTTCCCTACCACTCCAGGTGGTACGGCGGTGCTATTACCTTCTGAACCGATAGGTTCTGTTTGATCAAGTGGATACTCGTAGCTAGCTTCGTTTCATCTGTCTCTCTGCCTTGTTTTGTGTATAGTTTCTTCTTCGCTTGCATCCCCAGTCCTTTGTTTCCTTCTTTTTCTTTGGTTAATTTCAGTAGGCAATACGTGTACGTTCTGTAGGAATACCGTATACACACGTTATGAATCTTTCGACTTTCCAACTGGCTCGGATCGTCCCCTTCAGACTATTCGAGAGCCTCTTTCCCGAACCTGTCGTTGGTGGAATCTTATCTTGGAGTAGAACCATCGACTTGAACAGTTGCACTACACTACTGAAATGATGAGGAAGGACCCTTGGTCGCCCAATGGGGTTAGACGTAGCCAACGACTTGGTCCAAGATCGTGCGGATCTTGAAGGGGTCGAAAGGTGGGATCGGGGTTGATCTTGAGACGTTTTTGCTGGTTTGGGAGGATGAGTTAAGGTATATCTTGAAGGCGGTGTTGAGGTTTCTTTTTGAGTGAAGAAAGAAAGTGATGATCAACATGAAGGGATCGCAAGAAAACTTTCCCAGACTTTGGCTTCCTAAATTGCGCTCGATGCCGTCGCGCACATCCTCCAAAGCAATCACCCAGTTTCACACATCACCCACTCACTCAGGTTCCCTAACGACCTCGACCCAATCGTATCGCTCAAACTCGTCGGCCAAGTCGGACTGGTGCGAATCCATCAGGGTCGAATTAGGGATTAGGAAGAGTTTGCGATGAATATTGTCTGTGCGGGATGTTGTCCTCGTGTCGTTGTTTATCGGGACGGGTCGAATGAAGGAGAGGATTGAACCTGCGCCTGAGATGTATCGAGTAGCAACAGATGAACAAAGTCAATCCTCCTGCCACCCTCCCCTTCCCCACCCCCACCGAGAGGCTCCCCCCACCCAAACTCACCAGCATGAGCGACCACCCAATCACTTCCCCCGACCTTGCTTTCCAAATCGTTCGAAAACCTCAACACGTCCACTTCCAATTCCTTTCCTTGCAGAACCAATCGATTAGAGCCTACGACCCAGCCTTGGCCCTCACCTGACGTGGAGCCGGGTTTGGAAGAAGAAGGTAGGTCCGAGTTGCCTATTTGAGCTATTACGGATTCGATACCGAGGGACGAGAGGGTAGTGAGTACTTGGGTGGATAGGAGGGAGGTGACGAGGGGTGTGAAGGAGGTGGAACCGACTGTTAGGAGGAGGGTACGTGGAGGAGGTGGAAGTGGAGGTGGAGGTGGGGGAGCCGTAAAAGTAAAAGGGGTGGGCATAGCAGTGCGAGAAGAGTTGGGGGCGGAGAAGGGCGTCTCAAGCTTTTGACGAGTCGGACCTTTTCTAGATTTGGGTACAGATGATGGAGGGAGACAGTTACCAGACGGAGGCTGAGCTCGAGCGCGGAGCTGGGTTCGACACTCGATCACGCCGGCATCACGCCGGTATCTGCCAGTATCACGCCGGCCAAGCCCGCTCCCGTCCTCCGCACTTCGCAGCTCGGACTCGGTCGCGGCTGGTCAGTTGCTCTTTCTGGCCTTCGCACTTCCTTCCCGGCCCCGCCAGCGTTGAGTGGCCAGAACCACCCACAAGTCGGTGCAGAGCTCACATAGTGCGTGTACTAGGACCTATCGCGTACAAGCCATCACAGTGCGGCACCCCTTCCATCATGGCAGGCCACAAACCTCGCTCCAAACCGACCGACGACCAGAAACTCCACCGAGGTGGAAATGGACAAGGCGTTCAAAGCAAGAAAGGAGGGTTCAAGATTGGTCCCAAGTTGGGTAAAGGGGTCTATCAGGGACATGGTCAGTCTGACCCACTTCACAGGGGGAAACAGAGGGGGAAATGAGCAGCTGATCGACGACTTGCTTCCGCGGTTGGATTCGATAGCACAAAAGATCAAAAAAACTTTGATCCATAAAGCCAAAGTAAAGAAATCCTACGCCAAGGACCTCGCTCAAGCAGGTTATGCATCGGGGAGCAACTCGGCGCGGTTACCTCCCCCACCCCACCAATCCACTCACGAGGATGAGGAAGGCGTGGAAAGCGTGGCGGAGAAGGAGAGGAAGAGGAACGAGATGAGGGAGAGGATGAAGTATGATCTGGGCATTGATGCGGACGAGGATGGGCAGGACGAGGGAGTGAATTCGGAGGAGGAAGAGGAAGGGAGAGGGAGAGGGAGTGGCAAGCGCGTTCCTCAGGCTAGGGTTTGGGGTGCACCGATGAGCGAGGAGAGAAAGGAAGAGTTGAGAAAGGAGGAAGAGGATAGTTTGAAGGCCCCGGTTGTTGCGGTTGGGCAAGGGAAGCGGTTCCAGAAGGGGAGGGAAGCTCAGCCGAAAGCAAGAGGCAGAGGTACAGAATCTTCGGCGTCGACGTCCGCTGCTCCGACCGCACCTACTCCAACGAAACCTTCACGACCACTCCCGTTCTTTGCGTCGCCGCCAAAGGAAGAACAAAAGAAGAAGCGCCCGCGATTGAACGAGGATGAGATCCAGGCGATCAGGAAGAAGAAAGAGGAAGAGAAGAAAAAGTGGAATCAGCGAGGGAGGAATGGGCAACCCAAGTTGGGGGGCAGGGTGGAGCAGTTGCTGGCGAGGATACAGCAGGAGATGCAGTAGGCATGAATCGTGTAAACCAGTGTAGTATCCCCTGTAATTCCGCAAGTGATAGGTTCTTCCGATCTGGTGTGACATGGTTGAGCTCGGACCTCTTGCTCGCGATCGCCGATGCGCCGATCGGCTTCGCAGTGGTGCGCCGCTCGTCGACCTCCGCTTCTCTCCTTCGCCCCGGACGCCTCGAAATGAGCATCTCCTCTACCTCCAGTGGGAAGCTCCCCTTCGAGCTCGAGTCCATCTTGACCTCGTCGACGACGAATCCATCCCACGCAGTAACATCCACACCGTCATCGAGCAATGGCACCGTTTCGACGACATCGGGAGGAATGGACTCGATCGCTGCAAGCTCGGCAAACAAGGGTTGGATCGCGAGCATGTTGGATTCAAAGTAGGTGAATCGATCCAAGGGTGGTCACGATGTGGCCTTTTTCGGCTGATCCGTTCGTCCTGGTCTCGCCTACAGTCCCATCTTTAGCGCTGGTTTCGGACTGATGGTCAGTTCCCCAAACGATGCCTCGAGCTCAAGAAAGTTAATCCCTACCTTTTCCTCCACCCTCAGGCCGTTGGTGTAGGTCTAACATTCCTCCGACGTTCGGCCGTGCAAATCGGGACCCTCGCTCAACGTCGTCTGCTCGTCTCGCTCGAAATTTCGTCCAAAGACGCCTCCTACCTCTGGTTCCTTCAATGGATGTCCCAACAAGCCGCCAAGCAAGCCGCTTTATCCTCCAAACCCCTCCGTCGTATAGGGTGGGATTTGGATGGTCTAGCATCGAGGTTGAAGAGCCATGAGTTGGCGGTCGAGACCAAGTATGAACAGAGGGGGGATGGGAGTTCCTCGGCCGAATTTTCGTTGGTTCCGGGTCCGGGGACACATTATTTTAGGTATCAGAAGGCGTGGTTTCAGGTGAGCAAGATCAAGCCCATAGTTGTGGGACGCATGTCCAGAACTGATCCCTCGATGGCTTCCTCTCAGGTCAAACGCGAACGAGCGACCAACATGCTCGACCTCAACTCTGGCACCCCATGGGAAACCGTCACCCTCACGACCCTATCCCGAGACCGTCAACTATTCTCCTCCCTCCTCACCGAGGCGCGATCGTTAGCCCAATCGGCGCAACTGGGGAGAACGGTGATTTACACGGCTTGGGGTACGGAATGGAGACCTTTTGGAAGGCCGAGGATGAGGAGGGCGTTGGAGAGCGTGGTGTTGGATAAGGGGGTCAAGGAGGGAATTGTTAGGGATGTGGAGGCGTTTATGAAGAGGGGGAGTTGGTATTTTAAGCGAGGTGAGTGCACACAAGGGCGCGGATTGATCCGATCTCACGACCATTGACCCCCCACCCCTGATCGACGTAAAGGCATCCCCTATCGCCGAGGCTACCTCCTCCACGGCCCTCCAGGCTCCGGCAAATCTTCCTTCATCCAAGCCCTCGCCGGATCCCTTGAATACAACATTTGCGTCCTGAACCTCTCCGAGCGCGGTCTAACAGACGACAAGTTGAACCACCTCCTCGCCAACGCTCCCGAACGAAGTCTGGTCCTATTGGAGGATATCGACGCCGCTTTTTCCGCTCCGACCGCTCCTTTGATTACGGGGCAAGAAAACGCTCGTACGCGCTCTACAGAACAAGGTTTCAACGCCAACGTCACTTTTTCGGGCCTGTTGAACGCCTTGGACGGCGTAGCCAGTTCAACCAGTCAAAGGATCCTCTTCCTCACCACGAATCATATCGATCGACTTGATCCGGCTTTGATTAGACCAGGTCGAGTGGACCTAAAGATTTACGTCTCGGACGCGACGAGTTGGCAAGTCGGTGAATTGTATCAAAGGTTTTATTCGAACTCATCTGAAGAGTCGGAAGGCGTGGAGGAAGAGACGTTGAGGGAGTGGAAAGAGGAATTGATGAGAAAGGTCGAAAGGGATGTGCAGAACGGTACGAGGGTTTCGATGGCGGCTGTGCAGGGGCACTTTATTAGAAATGGCGCGAGGGAGGCTTTGGACGGGTGGGAAAGGTTGGTCGAGGAGGTGAAGGAGGACAAGCAAGTGAGGCTTAGGTTCGCGAGTAGTTTGTAGGGTGTTGGAAGTTCGAGCGGTGTCTTGCTCGAGAACGGTTCGGTCCAAGGAGGGATGCGGTAACATCTAGAGAAAGGTTTAGAAGTATTACAATAGTCGAGAGAAACACATGTAATGGGAATCCCCAAAGAGAACCTCCCTCACCACCACGACACATTCCCCGCGCACATCCTGCAAAACCAAATCACTTCCTCCTGGGCGCTTTACGCTCCCCGCTCCACCCCCATCCGATCCGATTCACGACATCTTTTACCTCTTACACGGTCTGCACCGAACCATACTCACTCTCGACGCCCGGTTCCATGATCGCGGCGTGGGCGAGGATCAAGACCGAACTCGAACCGACGAGCCAGAAGAACTGTAGGGACGTAAATACGAGGTCAGACTAGGATTCATCTCTTGATGATTGGGGGTGACATGTGAATGGACTTGCTGTAGCGATCGGGGCGGCGATCCAGAGCTGTTTTGAAAAGGTGAGATCAGTTTCTGGTCTGGGAACTGGACAGGTACGCGGTTGGCTTCTGATTGTCGTACGATAGGGATACCAATGATCAACAGAGCAGCTATTGGTGATGCGGAACAAAGAGACGAGTCAGTACCCCAGCGCAGCATATCGAGTGCATAGCCATGAAACTGGGCGTGCCGGAGGCGAAGACTGACTGTAGCACGTTTTTGGAGTGATGACCGTCCCCGCGATCTCGACGGGTTCGGTAATGAATCGTGTGATGCCAATGAAGCCCTGGACAGTAGAAAAACATTGATCAGATCTGGATCGTTGGCCCCGGAGTCATTCTGGGAGAAGAACGCCTCACTCCGGCGAGGAACCCGATGGCGATCAAGAGCAACGGGTTGGTCAAGAGCGAGTAGATGGCCAACAAGAGGATCAGGACAATGTAGTTGCCCCTAGAAGTGAAAAAGTCTCAAACGCTGGTCAGCTACCCCAAGTGAAGCTTCTCAACCTCCGAACGACGCTGTCCGCCCCAAATTCCTCCACGTACGAAAAGTGTTTGGTGTTGTACGAGATCCTCTGCGACGCGACGCCCATATCCGCCGGTCGGTTCACTCGCGAGATGTCAAAGAACTGTGCAGGATTGGAATAAGAAGACGGTCGATCAGTGTGCGGCTAACGTAGACTGAGCCGATTCACTCGAAGAGGCGCGTCGATCGGGCTCACCTCTTGAGGCGGACGCAGCATTGAGAGTCGTTCCTGCTATACGAGAAGCAGAGGTCCGATGGATCAGTCGACATCACTCCTTATCGTCCGATGCGAGGCGTGTGTGTATCGACCCAGCGCCGACCCGCGTCGTCCTCTGTGCTTGCTGGCCCGCGAGCCACTTGCACGACCACGTCACGTCCACACGGCGCCAACGGCCGCCATCGCGAACAAGAAGCGATAAAATCCCCGGGTGTGCGACTCTGGATTCACTTTGAATTGTTGGATCGCATCCGGTAATCGGTTCATCAGCGCTTGGGGTTCCATCGACGCCATTTTGCGGGTCCGTTCGTGTGTTTGAGGGCGTTGTGTTCGTGGGTTGTGTGTGTGGATAAGGTTGTCGAGCTGAGGCAGAGAGCAGCTGCGGGAACGCGACACGCGCGCGCGAGGAGACGAGACGAGACGTGCCGCAAAGCGCGGAAAGAAAGCGTGGCGGTGCAAAGTTCAGAGTAATGACCAGTCCTAATGCGAAATGACTCGACTGGCTGACCACCGCACCGCGCCGGCGGGACCTCTCGACCGAAAGAGTTGCTCAAACAGCAACAACATGCATTACAACAGGTGAGCTCTCAGCTTTTGTACCCTTCACCCTTCTTTAGCGAACACCTTATAGACAGCCCAAACCCGGTCTCAAACCAGAATCGGCAAGAATGACCCAACGATCAAGAAGGGGCACGAAAAGAGATCCCTGCTCGACACAAAAAAACAATCACTTCGAATAAGCCATCTGGATCTGGCAGTGCTCCTGACAGATCAAATACTCCTGGACTGACCTTCGAATAGTAAAACACATCGCACAAGGCACGGGGCGACCTTTGGGCCCCAGAACAACGCACTGCATCTCGACCGACGAACTGGTCGATTCAAACGCGTGCTTGGCGAAGGATTCATAGTATTCGACGACCGAGGACGGGTCCATCAACTGTGGAAAGGAGAGAGCAGACCCGGAAGCAGGAGAGAATCAGCGACCTTGCTGAGCCCCCAGTACACACATCGACGGTCTGTCACGACCCACCTCGAAAATGAATTTGTTTCCGACCAACTCGTTTCTCTGCCATCCCGTCAACAATCCAAACTCGGTCCCGACTAGACAAATCTCCCCCGTCCTCCTCCAAACGACCGTCGGCGTCCCACTGAAACTGATCAACTTGTTCAATTCGACCAAAGTCCGTTGGAACGTCCTCTCGACGAACGTCTCGTCCTCTTCCGTCAGAGGCATTTGTAAAGCGATCAAGCTCGGTCGGAAGGTTGCCAAGGCGCGGATGATGCGTAGGATGTCGTTCTTCTCGAAACGGCGTTTGAGGTGTTTGACGAGGTAATGGTACGATTGAGCGTACGGGTACGGTTTAGTTACCGCTCGGTAGGCCTGTTCACCCGTCATCGTCATCACGCTGGGTCGAGCGGACGGGCCACCGGCATCCGCAGGTGCAGCCGAAGTCGAGGCCGTGAGACCTCCACTTGTCGTTGCATTTGCCGCCGTCGTCATATTCGGTTCACTGATGATCCCTTGATTCGCAAAGAGTAGATCCCCAACCCCGAACCCACCCGCGTTGACATCATTCGAACTCGATGTCCTCCTTTCGACTTCAGCCCCAACGCTGGGGAACAGGTCCCTCGCCGTATCTTGCAACCTCGGTGGCGACATGACGTTAGGGTTCATCGTCGGTGAAGCCGAATGTGGTGGCCCACCCGTCGTATCGGTCCGATAACCACCAAAAAAGGACGTAACCGGCGTCTCTCCGCCTACATTCGTCGACGTTGACGCTTGTCCGTTCGTCCCAGGTGAGACACCATGCACACCTTGATCCAAAGGCGACTGCAACAAGATGGACTGAGCACCCGACACACTTCCATCCTGTCCTCTCATGCCTTGAACCCCACCCCCACCCCCACCCCCACTCCCACTCCCGCCAGCGCCAGCGCCAGCGCCAACGCTAGCAGCCCCGGGATTAAAGTTGCGTCCATCGATCGAGAAGCCGTTCCCGTTCAACATGGTGCTCAAGATGGCGTATTCGAGGTTCGCGGCTTCGGACCCAAACTCGTTCGCAAACGCCGAGGTGTCGTAGAAGGGGAGAGGGCCGAAGCTTAAAGTCGGTTGGGGTGGGTCGGGTTGTGCTTGAGAACTTTCTCGCATCAGCATTTCGGGCGAGTCTGGATGGGATAGACGGGTTGAGTGAGACCAGCCTTCGTGATGAGTAGACCTATGGCTGGAGAAACCCACCGCCTGCAATGCCGGACAATGGCGTGTCATCTTCTCCGCCCGAGAGCACGGGCTCATGTCCCGAATGCGATCCCGAAGCCTGGAAGAACGGATTAGGTTGTTTTCGTTCGAGGACTGGAGATGGGTTGGAGCAGAAATTAGCCAAGTGTCCACACACGTGACCGCCCGAGCGTACAAGTATCACTCACGCTCATCGGGCACCTCCTGGAGGTATTTGGCCTTTTTCCTCGTGCCGTCGTGGCATTCGCTCGCTCGATTTTTCTTGACACATCGAGCGCAAGGTCGGGCTAAAAAAAGATCATCATCCACATCAATATCGATGCATCGCTCTGAGACAACTCCCACCAAAGCTGGGACTGACCATCATCGCACGTCAAATGAGCCTTCTGACACGGTGCGCAAGCCCTACCCGCCTTCTTCTTCTTATCATTCCCATTCTTTCTCGACATGCCCACCTTCTTCTTTCCGATCGCATTCGTCGTCGTCACCCCTTCGGCAGCCAAGAGGAGGGACGCGGCGGCTCGGTTGGTCTCGTCGTTGTTTTGGGACGAGGCCTTGCCTTTACCTTTGGCCTTGCTGCTCAACGGTTTCCTGGCTTTGGCAGTAGGCTTGGACTGGGTCTTGTGATCCGAAGTTGCGGCAGTCGAGGGTGAGATTCCTTGATGATGATAGGCTTGACCTCGAATGCCCGTCGTCGAAGTCGTCGCTACGGAAAGAGGAGAGTCGACGTCGTCGTCCTCCATCTGGAACTCCTCCTCCTCTCCTTCGTCCCCCTCCCCCTCTCCTTCCTCATCCTCATTGCTCGACAAGTCCATGACGGACCCGACGTCCTCCGCAACCGATACGGTCGGACCCGGTCGTTTCTGACCCATCATCATCAACGAAGGCGTCGTACCTGTCGAAGACGACGAATTCGGCGACTGACGAGGGAGAGAATGGGAAGGGTTGAAGAAGGTGCCCAAAGAGAGCTCGTTGCGACCAGCACCACCGACTGTGGTCGAGGCTCGAGAGGGGGAGGAGGAAGCGGTGAGGGTGGGGAATGCAGAAGGAGGTGGTGGGGCTGCAGCGAACCCGGACGGGTCTTGCATCGTCTCACTCGGCTCGACCGAGTTCTTGAGGTGGGTTAGTGGTGAGCCTCGAGTTTGCCGAGTCGGTTTGCTTGGTCCGTTTGGCTGAGCCGTACCCCCGAATCCGAGTCGGCGAGACGATTTCCAAAGGGCTAATTCGCGCCCACGCGACTGGACGACGCGGCGGTCGTACAGCAGGAGCCGGCAGCAGCAGCTGACAGCGGTCGAGGCCGGGGGGAGGGCGACCCAGGGACTCTGAGTGTGTATCGGATGAAGGAGACTCCTCTTTTCCCCGTCTTCTCCGTCACGCGTAGGGGCTGGTGTGGTGTGAGACCGAGTCGATGGAGACGTCGGCGCCAGTAAAGCCCCCAGAGCCGCCGCCGCCAATCCGTCAAACAGCGCCAGACGCCAGACAGCGCCCACCCCAGCCCACCCTAAGCTCGACGCCCCTCCCTTGGGCTTAGTTGAGCTTAAGCCCACCCCACGCGTGACAGCGCATGAGTCTCGCGCGTGCGCGTTGTGGGCTGGAGGGCCCGGCTTGATCTAGAACGGGCAAGCTTTACAACATGCACGGCTTCAGAGAAAACGATTTTTCCAGTGCCAGTGCAAGAAAAGTAGAGAGGTGGAAAAGCCGCTAAGCTCGTTTTGTTGCTCTTCTCGAATTCCCCTGCGCGAGTCGCAGCTAGAGTTCCAATATCGAGCACAGTTATAATACAAACGCCCTCCCACTTCTACCTGTTGCTTCAGGATAATTACTCCAGAGGAGCTATCTAACACACAACCGCAAGTCCGGCTCATGTGAATACGTGTTGAACGGGCAAGGTGAGGCCTCGTGGAAAAGGGGTCAACACTGCTCGTGGCATCCCCAAATTGGTCTATTTCCGCAGGATCGGTCTCATCGGCTTCTTCAGCTCTCTTCGAACACTTCGCACTCATACAAATCAAGAGAGGTGATGGTCTAATCCCTCTCTCGTCGGTACCAAACTTGGTCCAGTCCCACCGCTGCCGCTACCGCACCTCGACGCCGATCTCCCTCACGACCTCTTCGACGACCTTGGTTTGAAGCTCGTTCACTTCCTCGTTCGAGAGCGACCTTTGTTTCGAGAACAGTGAAAAATTTTGGGTCAGGATGACTCGTCACTTTCTAGGCTTTCGTACATAGTAGGTCAAGTTGGACTCCTTTCTCTCACGCGACTCACCTATCCATCGAGCGGTAGTTCAACCGATAGCACACGCTCCTCCTCCCCGTCTTGGGGTGCACGAACTCGTCGATCTAATAAGAGATATATCCGAGAGAATCAGTGATCAACAAAAGAAGTGCCTTCACAGGAGCTCTACCAGAGTCCGCCCCTCGAGAAGCCAGGAAGAACTCACCAACTGTACCCCTTCGACCCAATCTCCCGCAACGTCTCTGACAATCTCACAAAAGTCATTCTCGTGCCAGGCCTTGATCCCATCCTCACTCTTCCCCTCGGTCTGATTAGGAATCCAGAATGAGAAATCCTTGTAACATTCCGGATACTTGGAATAGGGTTTGAAGGTCGTGATGTGGTCGTTTCCGAATTGAGAGAGAAAGCGCTCGTCTTGCGTCCAGAAAAGACGGATGTCTGGAATAGAGAAGAGTACCATGGCGATACGTTCGAGACCGAGGCCAAACGCCCAACCGAGTTTCTCGGGGACGCCTGACCGGGGAAGGAGAGCGAGCAGAACGATAGTGGGTTAGCGAGTGAGGAGAGCGAAGCCCCCGAGTGACAACCCCGCTTCTGCAACTGACCCGATCGATCCAAAGCCTGCTGTCGGACGACACCACACCCGAGAATCTCCAACCATTTGCCATCGTACAGAACCTCGACCTCATAACTCGGTGCGGTCCAAGGGAACGTCGCCTCGATCCACCTCACTTGTAACGCTTCCTCCTCCCCACCCTTTCTCAGCCCGCCAAACAACGACAGGACCAACGAGTTGAGCGAGTTCTTCAGGTGCTCGGACATGATGCGCGCTTCGTCGAGCTTATGTTCGGACTGTTTGGGGTTCGAGGGTGTATCCTCTTTGGTGGGATCGACGATCACGATATTGGACGAAGCGAGGTGTTGTCGCATCGCTTCATTCTCCTTCTCCCAGCGGGGCAACTCGTCCCTGGACGAAAGAATATTGCACCCTTCGACCTGATGAAAAACGGGGTAATGCGATCGATCGATCTCGTCTCTCCTGTACACATCCGCGGTGAGTAGGAATTTCTGCAACCCTTTTCGAAAGAGTTCGACCTCGTGTGCGGAGGTGTGGGTCCGCAACATGGTGTCCTTGTTGAGGTAGTAAGAGTCCGTCAGCGACCGACCGGGATGATCGAGCGCGAAACCAAGGTCGTCAAAGTTTTGTTGGACCGACACGATCGGGGACAAGGTGTTGACGGGTTTGAGAGAGTTAAAGTGGGCTTCGATCTTTTGGCGGAGAATTGAGAGGGGATGGTTGGGCACGAGGTGCAGGTTGCGGTCCACTTTGGACAGAATCGTGGGTGTTACATTCGTCCAGTTGTCCGTAGGGTGATCTTTCCCCGAGACGTGGAGATGAGTTGGCTACGATGCAGTGACTGCAGGTCAGCAGGGATGTGGAGGTGCGGAGGTGGGGAGAATGGGTGATGGTTGCTCGCTCACCTTGTCCGTCGCGTAGGATCTGACTTGGACGGGGTGACGACATGTCCACGACAGCGCCCGAGCCAATGGAGAGCAAGTTCCGGAACGTATCCTGACCACGAGCGTCATGGGTGCCGATTAAGGTGGAGGAGAGGGGGAGCGTATGTGGAACAGAGGCCCAGAGTGGCCTCGTCTCCGCAAGCTCCGAATGACAAGAGGTCCGAGCTCAACGGTTGCGCAATTGCGCGATTAGTCTTGAGAAAGCGCATTACGCCCTCGCAGAGCTCCGATTTGGCGACATGGCGACAGCGCCATTTGCGCCAGTTTGCGCCTATTTGCGCGAGCGAAGGGGGGTCACGCAACGCGCCGCTACCGGGCCGCCGGCTTGCTCTCCCCCTCAACTCGCATCAAGTACAACCCCCCAGCTTTCCAACGAAAGCTCGCCATCGTTGCTCAGCAACCACCCTCGCAAGCTACCTACGTTGCTACCCTCATCTGGTGAGTCGGAAAAGGCGACGCCGGCGCGCCTGCCCGCCCGCCCGCGTGCTGAGCGTCCGTATTGCCTCGTCTTCCTCCTCGTACAGCCACTCGCAGCCCCCCATTGCGTCCTAGCAAATGGCGAATTCCAGTAATTCGAATCAACAATCGAAGTGAGTGACCGCATCCGAGACCGTTGGAGGGGTGTTTGTAGTGTTACACGCGACGGCGGGTGTTCGCCACCCACGGCCGCCGCCTTGGCCCTTGCCCAATTGGGGGGTTTCCGTGGGCTTCCCCCCGGCCTCAGATGCGTCTTCGCTGCCTGCGCGCGAATTCGCCCACGTGCCACAACGCACAACGCCGACCCTCGTCTCGCGCTGGGCCAGGCTGCGCGTGCGAGGCGCGTGACTCAGCCCCGGCCGGCGGCTTGACTCCCATCAGACCGAGGCCGAAACTCGCGTGGCATCTAGTCTAGACAAGTATTGCTGACTTACTCAATACACCTCGCTCACTTCTTCTTACAGTATACGCCCCAAGGTCAGCGGCCACCAGGATGGGGCGATCACCAACACTCACCTCGCTACGAGCATGATGTCGCACGACAAGCTCCACGCCGCCCACGCCACGACCGAAGCCGCTTTCGGACTCGCGGCCAAGGCCCCCTTTTACGCTACCCTGTGTGACCCGCCCCCACAGTGGCCCTGACGTCCTATATGATGAAATGCCTACCGGCTCGTCCGGAGGTGCGCAGGCGTACGTGACAGGTCAGTCCAGCCATCCATCTCCAACTGCGCGTTTGAGTAGGGACCGCCGCTGACACGCTCATCTTTCGATCGCGACCTTGGCCAGGTACCCTACGCTCTACTTCTTCTGCATCCACTACTTCCGCATCTTCTATTTCGCCATCAGTCCCCATCACCGCTTTGAAGCTTTCGACCGCCCTCCTCTCCCTCGGATCCCACCAGCCTACCTCGACCCGCCCCCGTAACGATTCGTCGTCGTCGCTCGGCACGCCCTGCTCGTCGGCCAACTCGTCCCCTCCCCCCGCCTACAACTCGATCTACCCCGCTTCGTCGTCGCCCCAATCCGCTCGCGCGCCTTCCATCCTCAGCACCAAGTCGACGTCGACGTTCCTGAACCCCCTCCAGGCCGCGCTCAACTCGCCGAGCAAGCCCATCAAGCCCTTGTTGAGTCCGCGTTCGTCGCACGATTCGACCGACTCTCACTCCCTTTCGGTCAACACCGCCACCCGCCCCACCGCTCGCGTGGTCGATGTTCTGTCGCTCGTGTTCCCGACCTCGTCGCCGGCCCAAGGGTTGCCGCACTCGTCGGTCGATCTTAGCGAGTTCTCTTCGGCGTGGAAAGGTGCCGTGTTGGATAACCCCGACGCCGGCACGAGGACCTTGCACGTCGTCGGTGGCTCGTACCAGGACGTCAACATGCGCGAGAGCGTGTGCGGTGTCTTGGAGAAGGCCGAGGACGAGTTGGCGTGCACCGGCGTTGTCATGTGCCTGGAGAAGAACTCGCCCGATCTCGGCGAGCTGATCCACCAGCTTTTGTACGTTGGTGGCACGATCACCTCAGGCCCCTTTACCGCCAACCCTGCCTACATCCTCGTCGGATTGGACGTTTAAACCTTCCTCCCTTCCTACCTAAGATTCGAGCTCCCCCTCTTTGATTCCTTCGGGACTTTGTTCGAGTGGCTCCTCCCAAACTTCCAAAGCCGGTCATGATTACTTTTGTCATTGTGTTCCTATCATCGCTTTTTCTTTCACCTCTTACCAAACCACATTGTAGAAACTCTTTGCTCCCATCCATAACTTCCCATCTCTCTTTTTTTTTTGATCGCTCCAGATTTTCTTTCTTCCTCTTTCTGAATTGAACATGCTTTGAGCTTCTTTGTTGACCGAGAGATCCTCCGAGAGGGTACACTTTGTAGATGGTGGTGGTTGGCGTGAAGCCTGGAGACGTGCGGACGGAGAGACGGAAAGGACCGAATGCGGGTCGAGCTCATTAGGACAGGTCCTTTGAAGCGATCCGGACTGGACTAATGATCAATTGTGGTCGTGCGCTGGCCCGCTGGCCCTTCGCGCACCGACTGCTCGATCCCACACGCTCCGCTCCCTCGAACTCATCTGCCGTGCCCCGTCCGCCTCACGTCATCGGCTCCAGCCGGAAGCACACCCTCTCAATCCGTTGGACCAAGCTCTAGCCCTTACATCCACGACCTCCTCGCCACAGCAGCGTTCCCCTCTCACTTTGGGAACTCGATCGGCTTTTGAACCATGTCTCGACAGTCAGTTCTCCGCTTTGCACACTCGACTTGGTGCTCATGCATCGGTGCTCGTGGAGCTGTTGGCTGATCACGTCGAACCTTTACTTCTGAACTGTCAGCGATCACACGCGTGACCCTTGGTAAGCGCTCAAGGACATGTATGAGGAGCGTATGTATGCGATGCCGGATCATTTCGCAAGCGTCCTCCGTCGTCGTGCTGGGCAGGGCGCTGGAGAGCTGTGGAGGGCACGCACGGGGAAAGGAATAGATCTCAATGAGTTTGGAACTGATGTTGTGGATGCGCTTCGTTTCATGGTGCTTCTCACAGTCCTTGGGTCATCCTCAATGACTTTGGTGGTGAGTCGCGCTGGCTCGTTGCTCAGAACCTCGTCTCGAAACCTTGTCTCGAACGATGGTCAGACCACCACACACCACACTCGAAGTCATACTCACTCTCCCACTCGGTTCCCTTGACCAGGTGCTTTCGCAATGGGAGCCGTCGGTGGTACAGTCTGGCACGGGATAAAAGGTGCTCGCAACTCGCCCCGAGGCGATCGTCTGATCGGCTCGCTCAGCGCCATCAAAGCCCGTGCACCCGTCGTCGGCGGCAACTTTGGCGTTTGGGGTGGCTTGTTCTCGACGTTCGATTGCGCGGTCAAAGGCTATCGACAAAAGGAGGATCCCTATAACGCCATCATTTCGGGCTTCTTGACCGGTGGAACGTTGGCCGTTCGAAGTGAGTGCATTCTGGAACTTGGCCCGACCCGGTGCGTGGAGGATGTGGACTCATGCACCTCGTGCTTTTGGATGACTTGCAGGTGGTCCCAAGGGAATGTTGGGTGGTGCGATCGGTTGTGCGATCCTCTTGGGTGTCTTTGAAGGCGTCGGCGTCTTGGTCGGAAGGTCAGCTTTTCATCGTTTCCTCAGATCCGAGATCCGGGATCCGGGAGGCTTTGGGCACGTCCAGATCCACTCCAGGAACTAACACCTGGGCTTCCAAATTCATCTCTACAGGTTATTCGCAGAAAACAACAAACCCATTTCGCCGCTCTTGCCGGAGAACAACTCGCCGCCACCACCGCCACCGGCACTCGTACCCGCTTAAACACCGGGAGTCGAAAACCACGAATCACACGGGTGTTACGAGCTATGCAACCCCATCTTGCAGCCGAAACAAACCACCAACGTCTTTTCGGACGTCGGCACCATCACCCCACCTCCCACCACTCAGGATTTTTACCCTTTCTCCGTTCTTTTCTTGGATGTATTCTTTTCCCTTTTTCTTTTTGTCCTCGTCTCTGCAAAACAGTTTCGAACACTGCCAACAAAACACCTTCGCAAGAGGGCGGTGTATGTCTCTTGCTGGACACTTGGGACCTTTCACTGAGAGCCGGGGAATAAGTGAAGAACGAATTGGGAGACGAGAGAGGAGGTGACGAGGAGGAGAGCAGCGTTCGTTCGTCAGGCCTAGGGGCTAGGGCCGATCAGAGAACAATGATTCAGGAGATGTGAGTTCATGATTCTCGCGGTGTAGTACTCCCGTTTGAGACATATAGGATGTTGTGTATTTGAAAGCACGCTTGCTTTTGGGGGTGGTATCGGCACGGACGGGGAGAGACTTTAGACCGGGTCGCCGGTGGGATGAGTTCGCCGACGGATGAATTTTATGCTGAGACTTCCAAGTTGCTGCGGTAGATGCAGGCGTGATGCAGGTCTTTGGTGCTGGAAATGCACAATTTGGATTTTTCCATTTTGAAAGACGAAAGAAAGATGTCGCCACAAATGCAGCACTTCACACGTCTACAGCGGGAGCTTCGCTAGTGGCTAGCTGCTGATCGGCAACAAAAGACTTCAAGCGACGGGCAACTCCGAGGACCGTGGGCTAGCTCCTATAGTTTGCTGACTTGCACTTAATTACCCCGGACATAAACTACTTTGGGTAGAGACGATTGACGAGTCTGTTGGAACGGGTTGGTGCAACAGAAGACGATCTCGTCCGTGTGAGCACAGTGCACGTGCGGAGCCAACTGGGTTGAGGCGGTGATCGCGAGTGAGAGCGAGGCCAGGGATTCTTGGGCTCAGTATTCACTAGAAAGTGTCAAATTGGGTATTACTTGGACGTTGTTAGGCTCCGCGCGCAGAAGCGGCTTTAGTTTCTCCCCATCCGCTTCTCAATGTGCTTTCGCTGATCAGGGAGTCGATTTCCTCAATGTCTCTAAGGTGTGCTACTTTGTAATCGATCCGCTTCTCAATGTGCTTTCGCTGATCAGGGAGTTGATTTCCTCAACGTCTCTAAGAACTCTATACGGTAGCGTCTGGCGGCAACGAGACGACTGAGTCACTCAACGCGACACAGCCACGTGCACCCCCTGAGACACCCGAACATATCAGCGAAGCAAAGCACGACGAGAACAACAGCGGAGTTGATCTTTCCGAGATGGCAACGGAAACTCAATTTATGGCAGCTACCGAGCTCCAAAAAAAGCAAAGAACTTGGTCCTCTACGCCACGAGAATTCAGCGGAATGGTTTCGCCGTCACGCGAGGCGCCTTTTTGACACGACGGGCACTAGTCTGCACATCGACTTCGAGATCACTAAACCTGCCAAACAAGGGGAGAAGGAAACCGAGGATGCATTCTACACGAGAGCTCAGCGTTGGACCAAGGTTGACAGCCAAGGTCTTCTGGTCATCGAGACGTGCGTCACAAAGGACACGTGGGTCAGCATCGGGGGCAACACGCATTCCTCCTTCCGCCAAGTCTGGGACGCGCTCAAGAAGAGATTTGACCGGCCAGCTCCGGGCTTGTAGTCGAACGTGCAGAACTCGGAGAAAAGGATTTCCAGAGCAAAGCCCGGAGCTGGCCGGTCAAATCTCTTCTTGAGCGCGTCCCAGACTTGGCGGAAGGAGGAATGCGTGTTGCCCCCGGTGCTGACCCACGTGTTCTTTGTGACGCACGTCTCGATGACCAGAAGACCTTGGTTGTCAACCTTGGTCCAACGCTGAGCTCTCGTCACGTAGAATGCATCCTCGGTTTCCTTCTCCCCCTGTTTGGCAGGTTGAGTGATCTCGAAGTCGATGTGCAGACTAGTGCCCGTCGTGTCAATAAAACTCTATAGAGTCGTCTCTTTACGAGTCACAACCCTCTTATCGCCTCGTGTCGCCTCCCTCTACTTACTAAAACCCACCTCTGCCTCTTCAGAAACCTGCGTGCGTGCCATGTCAAAGACCGCGCAGTTTGCCGCCGTGATGAGAGACAGTAGTTCGGCGATAAAGAAACAAGCGGTTTAGAAAGAAAAAAAAAACGCTATCGACGGTGCAAGGTTCGTCGAGGTCGTTTTTCCCCCTCGTGGGTTGAGTATTTGTAAGGAAACCAAATTACTTAGCGGAAAGCGTAAGTTCAAGCGGGTTCCTCGATAGTACTCTCGAGTGTGCTTGAACGAAAAGACAGTCCCAACACCGGTCGATTGTCAAGCGTTCGAGAGAAGGGGTCCCGGGAAGGATGAGAAAGAGGAAAAAAGAGAAGAGAGCTACGGATCGCTATTGAAGGGGATCTGCAGATAATAAAGGGAGACATGTAGACAGTTTGGTTCTTTGTGAGAAATTAGGACAATGGAGACAGATAGAGAACAAATAGGAATGGTGACAAAAGGATGCACGCAAGTCGGTCCGTAGTTGAGCGTGGGCCTACTGGGTGGCGTCGAGGACAGCCCCACAACTTTATCCACTGCAAGTGATTCATCGATCATGACTTCAACGAAGATTTGCCAGCCATTCAAGCGTACCTCAAGAAGCGTCGCGTGAACAAAGTTTCCGAACTGCCCATCGTGAGTTCATTGCCGACCGAAGTTCATCGCGAAGAAATTGAGGCACGAACTGGGAATCATGCGCGAAGGCACGCAGCGCCTCCCGGGCCAACGCAAGGCACACAAAGATGCGCCGCGAGCTCCGCGAACACGTCGCCATGAAGTCGACCCGCGAAAAGCTACAACAACTGGCCGAGCTAGCGGACTACAAAGCGCCATTCTTGCGCACGACGGGCGAACTTATCGACTTCACGGGGTTGACAATTCAGACTGGTCTCGGTACCCTCCTTCATAAGGGCAAACCCGAGACTCGCTTGATCGCCGGAGGTCACCACGTGGTAAATCAGTTCAAGTTCGCTTGGTCGGATAATCAATCGGAAGGCGGAGCAACCGACGACATGGAAAGGATGGCAATCGACTAGTCCATTCCCCGCTTGTAGGTGCAGTACCACTTGCACAATGGGGGAGGATGTAAGGTTCGACAACCACCCAGTAGGTCCAAGCTCAACTACGGACCGACTTGCCTGACCTTCCCTTCATTTACCTGCCTTTGACTGACAACCACTGTGAATCCTCTTGTCACCATTCCTATTTGTTCTCCATCTGTCTCCATTGTCCTAATTTCTCAAAAAGAACCACGTTGTCTACATGTCTCCCTCTTTTATCTCCAGATCCCCTTCGATAGCGATCCGTACGTAGCTCTCCTCTTTTTTCCTCTTTTCTCATCCTTCCCGGGACCCCTAGCTTCTCTCGAACACTTGACAATCGACTGGTTTTGGGACTGTCTTTTCGTTCAAGCACACTCGAGAGTACTATCGAGGAACCCGCTTTACTTACGCGTTCCGCTAAGTAATTTGGTTTCCTTATACAGTATCGTTTTTAGCGTGTCGAGAAGGAAGTCGTGGCATTAGCTTCGCGCTAGCGCGCGATTAGGTGTGCCTATCCCGGAACAACGGGCGCGCGGTAGGACATAAGGCAATGGGTGTCATTGGGGCCCCCTCGATTCTTTACCAGGTGTTCCAGCAGGGGCTTTCATCTCTCACTACTCAGTCTTGGTTGTAACGACGTCGATGCTGCATCTGGGAGGAGGGAGGGATACTTGGGTTTCCGCCAAAGCGGAGCCATAGGAGAGAGTCCGACCCCCGAACTCTCCTAATTTCGGAGTTTTTCAATCGCTCGGTTGAGCCAACGAGCCACCGAGCGACGGTAGTTGCGCATGTCGCTTGTGCTGCGGAGTCGTGGTGTTTATTTGAGAAACTAGGTAAGGTTGAGGGTAAGCAGCTGTAGCTTGAAGCCAGTCGTTAATATGCTGAGCATGGTTTCGTCGACATGTTCGGTCTCCGGTGGCGTCTCGAAGAAACTTGACTCTTCGAAGCCGGTGCCGGCCGGTGTCCCACCTGCGCAACGACTCGGCGAGGCGCGGTCTTCCGAAGCCTCGTCCCTCTCGGTAATCAGACACAGGTCGAAATTCAGCCTCATTTTCTTACATTTCAACCTTCGTGAGCCCGTGTGCAAGGAACTACCTTCGGGCGCTCGCTTTAGTGCTACAAAAAATCAGAGCTTCTTCCTGAATCGGACCTTATCCAATCTCCATCTCATCGCCGGGCTAAAAAACGACATGCGGCGGTTGGCAGGCGCGCTGTGACCCTGTCAACCACGAAATGAGTCCCCTTCAATCTGGTGCCCTCTTTGCCGAGCGAAGCCAATTGAAGATCGAAGGAACGATGCCGGCCGATCAAACAAGCTCGACTTCGGAGTCGTTTTCAGTTCCCCGCTTGCAGGCCACACTAGCATTTGAATTCCGGTCCCCTTCACGGGACCCACAAACTGATCAACAACAAGTTATCGTGGCTCGAGTACCCCTCCCCACCCGTCGGACACACCCGTTTCGACAGAGAAACGACGACACCCCTGTGTCAGTTTTGGATATCGGAGCGCAGAAACCCGACGAGATCTCAGCCCGGGCCTGCCGCCTCCGGCGCCGTTCGCCAGACCGCGTGTGGTCAGGCTCGTTCGAGGCCTCTTGCTCCGGCTGGTGTCGGCTCGCTGGCCCTAAGACGAACGTCCGGTGCGTCGACTCCCCCAAGTCATCCACGGTCACCACGGTGTGACACCGTCGTGGAGGAACGGTGAGTAGACAATGTGTTGGGTCTGCTAGCCTCTGGTGTGCTGCTGCTGACCGGTTGCTCGGCTCCCAAGGCTCTGAATTGAGGCCTATTCGGGCGGAGGCTCGCAAGAGCGTTGACTTACAAAGGACGAGGGTGAGTGGCATTACATCGACCATCGATCCACCAAGGCGGATACATCGGATTAGATCGGTGGATCCAAGATCCATCGTCACTTAGAGACCGGGGACGGGAGCGCAGTGCGTTTACCCGGATGTGAGCTTCTCGAGACTCGGACCGGCCGTCAGCGGGAGAGGGGGGGTGCTCTCTCCTGAGCACTGGTAGCGAGACCGAACACCACCACGCGACCTCCAAACTCGCTTCGGGTGTGGGGTAAACCTCGGAAGTCGGGACGCTGAACTTTTTCCGGTCTCGTTTTTCTCCTTTGCAACAGAATCGAATCGCTGTAACACCCTTTGGCCGGATCGTGTTGGACCGGGCGATGTCATCTTCGTCCAGCCCGACGAGATCGCGAGCGATCGACATGCCGAGCCCCGTTCCGTCGACTTCGGCTGTACCTTACTCGGAGTCAATCACGGCTCCTATCGCCCATATCGACATCTGTGACGCAAACGGAAGCAACGGGGAGGACGAGGAGTACGACCAAGATGTGCCGCTCTCCTTTGATTCGAACCAGGACACGATCGCAGCGCGAAGATCACAAGGCTCGGCAGCGAAGGCGAGTCGGCGCTCGGCCATCTCGAGACGGAGACCCAGTCGAGAGACGAGTTCCGAAACGGTCGTCGGGGATGGGGCCATGAGCCCGCCGTCGATGAAATCGTCGCCGTCCGTGACGCCGGGGTCGAGTCCGACCAGGTATCGCAAGGCCTCGGCAACGATCCAGGCTCTCAAGCTCCCCATGCCACAATCCTCTGCGACATCGTATTCCGACTTGGAGCCTTGCCTCTCGGCCATGACGGCGACGAACAACAACTTTGGACTTGTCGGGCACCGGCATGGGTCTTCCGTCACGCCGACGACGGCGACATTTCCTCGACTGGACGCCGATACACCGCATGCATCGTCCGCAAGATCCGGTGCCGACTCTAGTCGGACACCCAAGCTTGACGACGACCATACGCTGGAGAGCGTGGAGCGTGAATTCAGTCCCATACCGGTTGGCGAGTCGAGCAGGCGGCAGGTCGAGATGCCCGGTGCAGTCTCGTCCGGCGGCTCGGCGAACCGCAAAGACTACGTGCCGACGCTCCCGTCACCGCTGAGCAACTCGTACATCACCTCGGACGACTACTGGAGCTCCGGCGCTGGTTTTGGCTTTGACTCGATTTCGCCTCAATTGCAAGGCGACTTTCCATTTCCGTCTTCGAGCCCTGGGGCTGGCCCCTATCCGATTAGCATGAGCTCGGCTTCGTCGACGAACGCCATCTCGGCTCCTGCTTCACCTTTTTTGACGACGTCGTCGCTTCACGATGGTGGGTTGTCCATGTCGCAATCCCCGCCAACGTCGCTGCCTCGACGCTTGCAGGCTCTGCCTTCCCCACCCATCCGGCCCGATAGTGGCGGACCTCGCGCGAGGGGCCGCGGTCACGCTGTCTCCTTCTATGATCGATCATCGCCATCGGCCTCGATTCCACCGTATCAAACCTCGACTTCGTCGTCGCGCAGCACATCACTGTCGCGAGCCAACGAGATGCCCCTGACTCCGCCCGAGTCGGTTTCGGAGAGCGGTCGACACTCCATCTTCAGTTCGACCGATGCTTGGCACGACGTGCTCGGGGTCGCGGCTTCGAGCATGAGCTACGCCAACATGGACTACAGCCTCCCACAAGGCGAGTCCGCCGCTGCGACCATGGGGACCTCGACCAGTTCGAAGCAAGGCACGGCCGACGATCTCATGTTGTTGCAGGATACGACCGCTGCCCCTCGACGACAGAGCATGCCACTAGGGCATCATACCCAATCGAGGAGCGCGGGATCTCCGGCCGATGGAGGCAAACGCGTCAACAATCACGATTTGATGGCCGGGTCGGGAGGAGGGCACTTTGGTCCGGCGACGAGGGAACTACTCGCTGCGGCGATCAGTCAGGCCATTGACCGAGTGCCGCTCTCGGCAGAGGACGAGGTCGTTCACATGGTCGAGTACGGAGCGATGCACTCGCGCTCAGCTTCATTGTTCCCCGCCGTCATCTCGAATCTGGCCATTCGACACGACTTGCTGCGCAAGGAGAAGGGGCTCGACGTCGGCGGAGATGATGACGCAGAGGCACTCTCATTCCAGATCACGCACGCCGATCGACTAGAAGCCGATTTTCGACCGCTCGCCAAGTTGCTCGAGACGTCGTCGGATTCGTACCTCAACGCGCACTGGTTGACCGAGCATCGACCGTCGTTGGAGAACCAGGTGTTTTCGTCGTTCGTTACGCGGCCGTTCGGGTCCAAGGTGATGCCGCGCAAGTCCGTCACCTTTGGATTTTCGGTGATGGCCTTGCATTGGCTCAGCACCGATCGCAAGTATCGTATGGCACCGGCGAGCATCGCCCATGGTGAGCTGATGGCTTTTCTGTCGGCGCGAGCGACCGAGTTCAAGACCGGTGGTCTGCTTGCCCTGGCCTACATCGCTCGATCGGAGGACAAGGCGACGAGCGGGCTCAATCGAGGCCCTTCGGCTGCGGCTCGATTCGGAGGAGGCGGTGGAGGGCTTTCGCGACCGACGATTATGTCGGCCAGCTCGGAGCCCGAGGGGTTCAACACGACTCCCACGTCTTCCTCGCCCGAGTCGTCTCGTCCTTCGCTGCGCCATCGATCAGCAACCACGCCTGTGGTCCCCACCCTGCGGAAGGACATTTGGGAGATGTTCACCAGCGTCCTCAGCCTGGCGATCCAACGCCTCGTGTCGACGCAATTGCTCAAACCTGCCGTCGCTCGACAGTTGCTCGCGTTGCCGATCCATCCGCGGACGCCGAGGCAGTCCAAGGCCGTGCTCAAGTCGATGCAGCATGCTTGGGACGTTGAGTCGGAAGAGGTCGTCAAGTTGTCCCATCCTGCTTGGGCCGGGTTGAAACACGAGACGGTGTCCCCGGCGTCGTACGCCGATCAATCGATTCAGGTAAGAGCATCGATCTTTTCAAGACACGTCAAAGCTTTGATTTCTGACGTTCCGATGTTTTTAACAAACAGTTGCTCAAGGTGTTTTGGGAATCCGAAATCCGGTCAATCATGCGTGAGGCCCTTGTTTCCCGGGCGGCGTGCGAGTTCACGCTCGACTGCCTCTGGAATGTCGTCAAAGTGCGTACAGCTCGTTCTTTTTGAGGAGTAAAGGAAGGGGAGCACTGATGAAGGCGTGTGTATCCTTCGACTTGCAGGAGAAGCTTGAAGAAGAAGGCCCGCACCCTCTCGAGCTCGAGGTGCACATCATTCTTCTCAGACGCAAACCCGACGCTTGACCTGCGGCATTCGTAACCGAAAGATGATCCCATCGCTGTTAGTTCTCCGACTTGTGGCACCGTACCGCTGTCATCACCTCTTAATCTTCAGCGCGATGCCCTACCGTTGGCCACACCAGCCTCTCATCGACGTCCCGTCATCGGTGTCGACCAACCTCGAAGCCCATTCGCTTTTCTCGATGAATCAATTTTATCATAGCGACCACGTTATCACAAGATACACTTCGCTGTACTGTACGACATTTCACTGCCTTTCTCGCTTCTCGGGAGAACCTGCCAGTCACCGGTCACCTTCCTTATTCACATCTCTCTTCCACGTTCTTTTTCGCCTAGACGTTTCAGGGAGACCGTAGTGTATTACAAATGTATTGCGATGCTGGTCATGTGACTGTAACACCTAACTAATAGGCCTGCTGCATGGACCAAACCCTTGCGCCTAAATGGCTTCCTTCTGAGTTCAATCTGCAACGATTGAAATTGTTAGCCTTTTGGCTGTGTAGTCGAGTTGTGAAGGGGCTGGCCTTGCCTACTGTGGCGCGGAAGCATGCTCGGCTAGCTCCGGCAAGTCCTCGATTAGGTTCTTCTGTACAGGGACTACGGGTGGTCGGCATAGCGCGGACCCAGACGGATCGTGCACGTGGCCAGCTATTCATATCAGTTCTCGGCGGTGCATCTTGATTCACGACCTTTGTCCAAACAAGATGCGTCGCCAACTGAAGTTGAAGTCGATGAGACGCTCAGGACACCTATTTTCCTACCTGGTGTTGCTGCCCCTTTCGATACTCTGGAAAGCTCAATCTCCGAGAGTGAGCGAGCGTAGACTGGGTTCCAGATTGCATTTGGCCTTACACGGCGGCTCGAGCACTGACCATGGGAGGGCCTAAGCGCACTCCGTACCGGGGCAAGGTCCTTCATCAGTTAATCCGCGATGTCATCCATTTTGTGAGATTTGGGTCGGATGGGTTAGCCCTTGACATGCAGGAGTTTGCAAACAATGGTGTTCCCCGAGACCCCTTTGTTTGGTCGATCGCACGAGGTCCGAGCGCGAGTGGTGGTGTCGAAACAAACGTCGTCACTGCATGACACGAGCGTCGACGAGCAAGCCCGCAAGTTCTAGCGGCGCGGGGATGATCTGCCGGGGCGTCCCCGCGTCGCAGACATGATATGCTCGGGCTATTTGCCTACACGGTCTTGTGCGGCGGCGAACTGCTCAACGATGGTTTGTAGATCTTCCCTTTGTCCCATGTCGAAATGTAAAGAGACGGACCCTACACGATGTACAGCCTTCAGAAGTCGTCGGTGTTTAGCGGAGATCTGCGATGATGGGTGACTGCGGTAATTTTGGAGTCGTTCCCGAATTACGACTTAAGCTGTGCGCCTGATAATCGGGGGCCACTCTGACAGCCGCTGAACAATGCGATGGTTCAGCTTAGTTTTGTAGAGTTTTGAAGCGTGTTCATTTTTCGCACACGTGACGGTTGTTGAGATTGTGTCCAAGCTTACAATTATGCTGGACTGGAGCCGTCCGGAACAAGCGCTGCCTGGCGCGTTAAAGGGGGAACGGCGAAAGTTCACTCGCCCGGAAAGCGGGTGTGTAGTTGACTGTGAGGGGCTGGCCAACTACAAAATAGGCCCGCATGCATATGGGGATAGTACACCACCTATGGAACGACGTACGTGCGTTACAGACCAGACTGGCGGTGGTGGCCTCAGTCGGCCCGGTGATCAATTGCAGAAGTCGGTAAAATGGCGTGCCTGCTTGCACGCGCGTATGATCGCTTCGTTGTACACGCGCGTGGCCCGTGTAGTCCGTCGCCCCACAAAGACCACAGACGCTGAGGCTGCTTTCGCCCGTCAGGAAGACCTCCGCCAGACAGCGCCCGACAGCAGGGCACGCGCTGGAACGGGTAGCGGCCGGCCGTTCCTCTGTGATCTACCCACACGCCCCGTCGTTCGCCCCTTTGTCGCACCCATTTCGGGCTCACTTCTTTTCAACAGCCCATCGTCTTCTACCATCTCGAACGGCAGGTTCCGACCCTTTCCAAGCACTTGTTCTCGACCTACCGCCTTGGGAAGCGCGCGGCGACACCCGCACCGAATCGAGCGGCCTTTGACGTCGACCCCCTCAGCGGACGCTTCTCTTGACCGCCCCGCGCCTGAGCCTGAGCCAACGATGGGGTGCGGTGGATCGAAAGAGGACTCGTCGGCCAAGCTGCGCAACGAGGCGATCGACGCCCAGTTGAAGAAGGACAGGATGATGATGAGGTACGTCGATCGTACTACTGCATCGGCCAGGGGGACCAGAAACGACTTCGGTCTTTGTTCCGTGGATTGGCCAAGTGGATATATGAGCTTTGGTAGTCGTGTTGCGGTCGATGCGTTCGTGGCGTGGTCGCCATGTTCCCTCTCTCGGGCGAGGCGCGATCAGCCTCCCTCGTCTGGGCCGGCCCGCCCCTCCCGCGCGGCTCTCACTCGCGAGAATGCTCCTCCGTTATGAATCTTTCTAGACGCACGGCAGCGCCACCGGCTCCGCCTGGCATACATGGCATACATCACCTGAAGACTGCAAAGACTACCAATGTACTGACTTTGCACCCACTCTGTCACCGTCCTCCAGGAATGAGATGTGAGTGTTGCCGTCCGCCGCGTGTGCTCAGGCCTCTCCGGTCGTCGCTCGGCCACTGGTTCGGCCCAGCCCTCGCGATCTTGGCAGTCGCAAGGGGCCACTCCAGGAGCCCGAACTCGTCACCAACCCAGCTACGGACGGGTCTTTGCAGGGCCATTCCCGATCTCTCACTGTACATTGGGACCTCCATACTGACATGTGAGCGATTCTTCCGCCCCAATAGCAAAATGCTGCTGCTCGGTGCAGGTGAATCGGGCAAGTCGACCATCCTCAAGCAGATGAAGCTCATTCACCAGGGGACCTACTCGGACAAGGAGCGGGAGAGTTACAAGGAGATCATTTACAGCAACACGGTTCAGTCGATGCATGTGAGTAGCACCACGATCCACGAGAATACCATGGTTCACGGATTCAAGGGGCGCTACACCCCACCGGAACCTGCGTTGGCTCCATCTGTTGGGACCATCGATCTCCTGAATCGATGTCTCGTTGCCAACCCCCGCGTCAAAGTACTCCTATTTTGTAGCGCATGGTCATCTGACTCGGAACGTTTCTGCTCGCGTTTCTCTGTTGCGCAGGTCATCTTGGACGCGATGGACGCGATGGGGATCCCTTTGTCATCGTCCTCGAGCGCACGGTACTCGGAGGTGATCATGACGCAACCGCACCAAATCGAGGCCGACTACCTCGACACGGGGGTGACAGAGGCCATCATGGAGCTGTGGAAAGACGCGGGCGTGCTGGAATGCTTTGCGAGGAGTCGGGAATACCAGTTGAACGATTCGGCTCAATAGTCAGTCTCCCCCACGCCCCACGACTTTCTCTTCGAACGCGTCTGTATCCGGGTACTGACTGTGACGTTTGGGTGTTCAGCTACTTTAATTCGATTGCACGAATAGGGTCGAGAAACTACATGCCTTCAGACCAAGGTAGGTTTTAGGCGCAGATGCATGCCCATCGAAACAAGGTTAGAACTGACCCCGGACGAACGCGCTTGCTTCAATGCTCTATCAAGATGTGCTGCGATCCCGTGTCAAGACAACAGGTATTACAGAAACAAATTTTGAGATCGGGGAGCTCAAGTACCGCATGTTCGACGTCGGAGGGCAGCGGTCCGAACGGAAAAAGTGGATCCACTGCTTCGAGAATGTCACCGCGATCGTGTTCCTCGTCGCGATCTCGGAGTACGATCAGATGCTATATGAAGATGGTGAGTTTACCTGCTGTGCCTTGGTTTGCTGTCCAAGGCACTGACTTTTGGTGGTTATTGCAGAATCGATCAATCGAATGCAGGAAGCGCTGGTACTTTTTGACTCGATCTGCAACTCGCGCTGGTTCGTACGAACATCCATCATCCTCTTCTTGAACAAGGTGGGTTTCCGCTCCTCCTTATTTTCGAGCGAATCCAATACTGTCAACTCACAATTAGCCCGTCAAAAATAGATCGATCTATTCCGGGAGAAGCTGCCGCGATCGCCGGTCGCCAACTTCTTCCCCGACTACACCGGTGGGGCCGACTTGCAAGCTGCGTGCGACTACTTTAGCAGTCGATTCGTCGGCTTGAACCAGAGCTCCGCGAAACAGATTTACGTGAGTACACTCAGTGCTGACCAGCTACCTTGGGTCGGGTGAGCTGACGAGCTTCCCAACATATTTCGCTCGAAACAGACACACTTCACCTGCGCGACCGACACAAACCAAATCAAGTTCGTGCTCTCGGCTGTGAACGATATCGTCATCCAAGTCAACCTCCGTGACTGTGGCCTGCTATAACGCGCTTCCTCTCAGGCAACCTTATATCCTCCCCTTTTCGTTTACCTCGGGGTTGTTCTTGACACGCTCTCTATTTGGCTCTTGCTTCCAGAAGTCTTCTTGCTCTTCCATCATAAGCTTTCCTTCCCCATCTACACCCTTTTCTCGTCTCTCATCACACCTCGTTCAACACCCCATCCCTCACATCGCATGCAATCGTTATCGTGTAATCATAAAATGATATTATCCCTCTTTTTCCACCTTGGTCCAAGTACCCCGAAGCTTTCTCTCACTTGCACGCTCGCTTATGTGGCTGCGCGAGTTTGGTCTTTGGGACGGGCTTGGTAGTACGTAGTAGTGGGTCGAATATTTTGTTCTTTCTATCGCAAATACATTGAAACGTCATTTTCTTGATACTTGAGCATACCGCCGTCTTTGAACCGAGCTTGTGAGGAAGAGCAGAGATTGATCACTGGTCGTCGAGCTCGCCAAAAGGAGCGAAGGGATGCTTCATTCATTGACTTGGGTATAAGGGAATACATTTGCACATCCTCAGAAGCAGACAGATGTATCTCTACTACCGCAACAATTCGAGCAATTCGTAGTGGCCCGCCATCTCGGCGAGTTGGAGAGGCGTGTTCCCATCTCGGTCCTGATGGAGGAGAGGAAAGGTCCGATGCTTCATGGTTCGTGCTTCGTCGAGAAAGTCTAGCAGAAGAACTGAACCCACAGGTATATTCTTATTCGCCCCATACCGAAGCAGGATCTTGACAAGGTCCAAATGACCTGTGTACAAGTCATATCAAGACGGTCAGGTGCTCCCCCATGAAAAACCTCCGAGCTGCAGTCCTGCTAGCTCCACTCCTACCTCGATCCGTCGCAAGGTGAATCGGTGTAAAACCGTAGGAATCCAATTCATCGACGTTGAGGTCTTGTTTGGGGTTTCGTTGGAGATAGGCTTCTAGTTTTGTGGCGTCGCCGTCGAGGGCGAGTTCGTGAAGAGGTGATTTGGGGCTGGAGGAGGAGGAATTTTGAATTCGATGAGATTTTCGCTCGAAGCGGACTCGTTGAGCTGATTAAGGAAACTGACACGTCATCATCCTCTTCATCTTCCTGACTCAACATCGTCGATACCTTGACCATCCCCCCACCACTCCCTTCCTTCCCGTTCCTAATCCCCTTCCCCTTCCCCTTCGCCGATCCCGAACCCATCTCCCCCTCGGGAACGTCCAAACCCTCCCTCTCCAATTGCCCTACCCCTCGATCAAGTCTCCACCCCAACCTCATCCCTTCCTCAACATAAGCTTCCATCGCATTCGTACGACTCTCCTGCCCACCGATCGAAAAAGCCAGTTCGGTTCTGCCCAACTCATTCCAAGCGTCCCATTTGGCCCTCGAAGAGAGATCCCAGATTCCGGGACGGGGCGTAGAAGGGTAGGAGGACGAAGTGGCGATTTTGTAGAGAGCGTAGAGATGTAGTTTGGTACGATTGGGTAGAGTAGGGGGTAGGGACTGGATGTAGGTGGTGCAGGAGGTGAAGGCGGACAGAGCGGAGGAAGAGGGGGAGGACGTAAAGGGGTCGAAAGGGGAGGACGTAGTGGACGTGGTGGCTATGATGCGTTTGATGGTCATTGTTCGTGGGCCGGATCAGGGTCGTCGTACAGAAGGAGGGTGGTCGTGGGGGTTATGGCTCGCTTTGGAGCTCAAGAGCTCAAGAGTGGTGAATAGGGCACCTCGCTCGCAAAGTGAGGGCCCGCTTTCATCGCGAGCGCGGCGCGTTGACCATGTCTTGCTCAAATATCTGCAAAGACGTGATGACAAGCCACGGAACCGTCTGATGACACACCATAAACCTGAAAGAAGCTGAATCAACAACAACAAGCGACACACACATACACACACGAGACGAGAAAGCACATCAAACAAAGCCAACGCATGCAAACCGCTACAAATACCCTTCCCCCAAGTCAAGCGACCTCGCCTGGAACGTGCTCCCTTCCAACCTGATCGGGAGGTCCAAGATCCACGGCCCTCCTCCTCAACCTCGCACCTTCCATCTCTCCAGTCCCCGTCCCCACCCTCACCTGCGCGGGGTACAAATCATTCGTATTTTCCTCCTCTTCCCCCAATGGTGGCAGACCGAACAAAGCCCCCCCGTTCCGCCCAGCTCCTCCTCCTAGCCTAGGAGAACCCGGTAATGAATTCGCCGGAGAGGATAAAGGTGTGGAAGAGGAAATAGGTACGTGGCAACATGGGCAGAATGTTTGGTGGTGGAACCATTGGGTCAGACAACCGGCGTGGTCTGAAGAGCGTGCGGCGAAAAGAAAAAAAAAGACAAGATATGTGTTTCGAGAAGTGAATCAGTTTCCTTCGAGCGGCATGTTCGGAGCCAACTCGTTCCCGGACTCACATTTATGCCCACATGGAAGCCTACACTTGGCTCTGATGGTCATCGTAGGGCCTCTCGCGACCATCTGATCGCCGCCACTTCCCCCACTTGCCGCTGACTCGACCTTGGGGTCAAAGCCTTCCTCGACTAAAACACCTTCGAAACAAATCGTACAAACCCATTCGGAATCGTCTGATCCTTCCAATGAGGTCTTATCCGTCGAAGTGGGAGACGTGTCCTGTTCCTCGGGAAACAATTTGAACATCGTGAAAAGACATTCGATCGTTCTCAAGAGCGTCATCCTCGCTTGAACGATAGCGCGAACCCTCCCTCTGGCCGTATGGAAGAGCAGATGCGGTGCGACTGTGAGAGGGGAGATGGTGGGGAGGAGTAGTCCACACCGAAGGAGTTGAAGGAGGGTGATGAGTGATAGTGTCACGTCGACGAAGAGGGATATGAGCCATGAGGTGTCGAGTTGGAGTTGGGGTGGGAGACACTGTGGTTTGCACTGGGAAGAATCGGAAGAGGGGCCGGTGTGTATGGGAGGGTATAGGGATGCGGGGGGTGGAAGGGTGGGAGGAAGTATCGAGGTTGGGATGAGATGCTTGAGCGGTTGGAGGAGACAGATCATCAAGCCGCATGCCTGTCGTGGGCGGTTAAACACATTAGGAAACTAGCTCACTTGACCGCAAAGCTCTTGCGACTTACCTCAAGCAATACAAGATCTCTCAAAGGTCCCTTGCTGACCCCCTCATGGACCTCAACAACACCCGGGAGCACCCACTGCGCAAACGGTACGTCGTCCCAGCCTCCTCTCTTTGCATTCCTCGAACCCCATTGTCCTTCTCGAATCAATGCCGCCCCACCAACCAACAACAACCCCAACACGAGAATGGACTTCCAAAACCTGCTCCAGGTCGCTTCGAGTCTCCACCTATACCGACTCATGCGCTTGGAGAAGGAGTTCGCCGCGCTCGGGAAAGGCGGTGGCATCGGATTCGCCAAGGTCGTTCGAATGATCGAATCCTCGACGATGAGCGCGACCAATTGACCGACCGACAAGGCGTGGATGATCAGCACGAAAAGCTTGAAAGGTGAGAGGGTGATGCGGAATGAGAGGAATGTCGAGAGGAGCCACAGTCCGAATTCATGGACGGCGTCGGCGAACTCGGAGGAAAGTTCGGCGGAACGGGCTGAGAAGGACGGGTGCTCGCGTTCGACGCCGGGGCACATGGATCGGCCTCGATAGTCGATGGGACATTCGGACTCGTCCATGGTCGATGCGGGTGAAGAAGAAGAGGATGAGCCGGGAACAGATGTCGAGGCAGAAATTTCGGCGCGTATCGCAGCCGGTGAGGGTGAATCCGACGATTGGGGGCTAGACAAGAATGTGCTCTCGGCCGCTTCTTGAAGTATGGAGGTCGATTCCTTGTCGTTGATGGGCAACGTGTGCCTGTCCGCTTTGTCATGACCTAAATCGCGGATCGAGGGGCGCGAGGCCGAAGGCTCGTGGGGCGGCACGTGATCATGCTGTCGAGGCCCGAAGCGACCTTCCACGGGTGGGAGCGGGTAACGATCCACTTGAACCCTGCTCGAACTGACGATCGCTGAGGGTGCATGATCAAGCGCATCCGCAGAAGACGAGAGGCTGGAGCCCCGCAGATTCGTATAGGGCGCCGGCTGATCTGAGCCTGGAGCGGCCGGTATGAGGAGGTACACGAGCAGTATGAGCACGACTTTGTGTCGATACTGCACTTTCCAGGTGTCCAGTGTCTGTCGATTAATGGTCAAAAGGTCAGCTCCTATGCACTGCGTCGTAACTGGCTTCCGGATTCGACTTGGTGGAATGAGAAGTGACGTCGTCGGACAGACACCCACCAGCCCGGTCCCGGCCGTCCGAGGGAGTCACGAGTCGTCCCTTCTCGAACAGCCAAGGCCGATCCCCGCAAGCATACGCTCCAGGGCTGGTACGAGGGACTAGTGGGAATCACGGTTACGATGAGATGCCGAGCTCGGCAAGGAGGTCTAGGCGTAATCGAGAACCGATTGTGCGGTGGTCAAACACGCATTGTGTTCGAGAACGCTCGGCGCTCTCAGTCGAGAGAGAGAGAGACGGCGATCAAACAGGAACGAACCAATCCGCAGCTTCTGAGAAGGATGCAGTAGCGACTCGCCTCTGGGTTGGCAAGTAAAGACCACATGGTTGTTCACAGTGATCACACACGCAGCCGAGGCTGGTGAGGTGGCGACAGTGCGAGCGTTGGGAACGAAGATGGCGCACGACAACGGGAGGCGGTCAGAGCTCGGAGTCATCATTCCTGGAGCTGATCGACGGCAAGGGAGTCGCCGACTCGGTCTTTTATCGTGTTGGACCTAGGTCCGGATAGTTCACGCTCCGAGGCTATTCTTGCCTTTGCAGCTTCATAAGTAGGAACTGACGGCCCGCCGGCTTTTCACATAATTTCAGCCCGAAAACCTGTCGCTGACCATCCCAGCTGAGGAAGCAACACATCAGCGGTTGGGGATCCATATTACTGCACGATCTTTCTCGATGCAGAGCATTGAGCACACCTCGATTCCACGCGTTGCCAAACGGTCGCCGGGAATCCCAAAGGGTCCGTGCGCCCACGCGCTCTCTCCACGCACGCGTCATCACCCGTGATCGCCCACGTCCCCACCGAGTACACGACCCTAAACACCACCTCCTCGACTCTCTCCCTACCTCTCCGCCCATCTCTACCCGCGAGATGCCCTCCCTCTTCCCTGCCCTTCCCCACGCGACGCACCCGCACCCACAGGCGTCGTCATCACCCCACCATGCCGCTCCCACCAGCGCCTCAACAGCAGCCACAGCCGCCGCCGCCGCCGCCAAGCACCGCGGTGCGTCGTCCTACTTCATCAACAAGATCGAAACGGCCGAGTTGTCGATCAACTCAAAGACGCAGAACTTGAGGAGGTTGGAGGCGCAGAGGAACACGTTGAATGCGAGGGGTCAGTCACGCCGGTCCTTTCGAGGTGGCCAGAAGCTGATCGGTCTGTGTGTCCTCCACAGTCCGACTGCTGAGGGAAGAGTTGCAGCTGCTGCAAGAACCGGGGTCGTACGTAGGCGAGGTGGTCAAGGTGATGGGCAAGAAGAAGGTGCTCGTCAAGGTACAGCCCGAGGGCAAATATGGTCAGTGCGCGGGAGGAGGCGCATGGCATCTCATCTCATCTTGGTGTACTAAACGCCTGCATCCTTGCCCTCGATCGAACAGTGGTCGACTTTGCCCCTTCGATCCAACTGTCCCAGTTGACGCCCAACTTGCGCGTCGCGCTCAGGTCCGATTCGTGTGAGTGGACGACACCCTTTCACCGACACCCTTTCTCAGTCAGCTCAAGTCGTCGTATTATTCTCCCCGCAGACCAACTGCACACGATCTTGCCGACCAAGCAAGACCCTCTCGTCGCGCTCATGATGGTCGAAAAGGTGCCCGACTCGACCTACGAAATGGTCGGTGGTCTCGACCAGCAGATCAAGGAAATCAAAGAAGTGATCGAGCTACCCGTCAAGCACCCCGAGCTGTTCGACGCGCTAGGAATCGCCCAACCCAAAGGTGTGCTCCTGTACGGCCCTCCAGGAACAGGCAAGACCTTGCTCGCTCGTGCCGTGGCCCATCACACGGACTGCAAGTTCATTCGCGTTTCCGGATCCGAGTTGGTGCAAAAGTACATTGGTGAAGGCTCGCGGATGGTCAGGGAGTTGTTCGTGATGGCGAGGGAACATGCGCCTTCGATCATCTTTATGGATGAGATTGATTCGATCGGGTCCAGTCGTGGGGAGTCGGGGAGTGGGGGAGGCGATTCAGAAGTGCAGAGGACTATGTTGGAGCTGCTGAACCAGTTGGATGGGTTCGAGGCGACCAAGAATATCAAGGCGCGTTGATGTGGATTTTGGGAGATGAAAACTTACAGGCAGCTGACCACGGATGTGGTTTGAGCAGGTGATCATGGCCACGAACCGAATCGATATCCTCGACTCGGCTTTGCTGCGACCTGGTCGCATTGACAGGAAGATCGAGTTCCCGCCACCAGGGTGAGCGATCAGCTTGCCTTCTTGTCGCTTGGGTCAAGAGACTTACTTTTGTGCTTCCATCCCTCTAGCCCCGAAGCTCGCGTTTCCATCTTGAGGATCCATTCGCGAAAGGTGCACATGCATCTGCAATACCTGTGCTGACTTAGCAAGCGGAGGCTAATCGCTCCATCGTGTGACCCGCAGATGTCGCTGCAACGCGGGATCAATCTGCGCGCGTTGGCGGAGAAGATGGGCAACTGCTCCGGTGCTGAAGTGCGAGGTATCTGTACGGAAGCCGGTCAGTTGTACTCATCCTTCTTCCGATTCTTTTTCCGGGATTCAATCTTCTGACTAATCTTTCTTTTTCAAACTGTTAGGGATGTACGCCCTGCGTGAACGTCGCCAACACGTGACGCAAGAAGATTTTGAAATGTCGATCGCCAAGGTGTTGCGCAAGGCCGGTGACGCGGCCAACACGTCGTCCAACAAGCTCTTCAATTAGGCGACGGACTTTGTCTTTTTGTAGTTTTGTTTGACGAACGTAGAGTGTGAATGAAGGTCATTATGAGAATTCGAGAGCGTGTTGGGCCAGGGCTCATCGCGAGTGGCCCGGGTACGATATCGGCTCTTTGCAGGGGGGTTTCGTCTTGGAAAAACAACGAAATAGAAATGGAAAAAAGGAAGGAAAAGAGAGGCTAGCGCCTCGACCTTTCCGGTGTTGTTCGCACGTGTGACTACCTGAAATGAGACCTCCTTACGGTTCTCGTACCACTCGATTTGTGCAGGAAAGACTTGAGGCAAACAAATTTGCCGGAAGATGGGGTTATGTAGGTTCTTTGATAGGCGACGTATCGTCATAGGGGTGGCACGGTCGAAATGGATCTTGATTAGTTTTGCTGTATTCAGCTGGGATCGGCGATCTGCTGTGAGCGCACGCGGGGGGCTCTCTTTCCTTTCGGTCCCGTGCTTTGATCAACGCGTTGCGGGCGTCCTTCTTCACACGATGGCACCACCACGCACTTCCAATCTTTCACCAGATCCATCATCAGTAGACATCTCGACCTCGTCCTCCTCGTCCAGCTCATGCGCGACCTCCCCTCTTCTCCTCCCGACCACGTCCCTCGCATCGCTCTCCACATCGACCTACGACATCCCCATCGCCGCCTCCCCACCCCTAGACGCCCCCACCACCAGCACCTCATCCAGTATCCACCCGCTCCCTTCATCCGACACCGACGCCGTTTATTCTCCCCAACAGCTGTCCCAATCGCTGCGACTAAACCCCGTCGAACACGTACGCGAGATCGCTTTGGGTCGTTTGTCCGATCAGACTTATGCGACCTTGTTACCGGCTTGGAGGGATCGTTTGAGAAAGGTGTTGGTGAGCAATTTGCAGGGGGAGATGCGGACGTTGGTTTGGATACAGGTTCGTACACTCGTTCGCCTTGCGAGACTTTCTCCGAGGTGGGGAAGGAAATGGAGTTGGCTGACTCTGCGCGTCGACGAACAGGCCAGCCTGAGAACCCCAGCGAGGGATGAGTATTTCGTCAAGACGAGTTTGTTGGGCACCCATTCGTTCTTTATGATCTGTGTGCCGATGCCGTTCTGGTTCGGGCACGGAAGTGTGGGCAGAGGGTCAGTTCGCATTTTTCGAGCTTTCGGGGATGGAACCTGCCAAACTGATCACTTTCCCGCTTTCTTTCAGCTTACTCTATGTGTTGGCCGCAGGAGGATACACCACCTCGGTATTGAAGGATCTGCTCTGCGTCCCCAGACCGTATTCCCCCCCACTCGTGAGGTTATCCGTCGGGACCCACGCGCTCGAATACGGGTTCCCTTCGACCCATTCGACGTGAGTCGATCGATGTCGGGAGAATAGGCTGCCTTGGTTCTGGGAAACAGGCTCACTGTGTTTTCCTTCGATGATGCGCAGAACGACGGTCTCGATGGCGTTGTATTGTGCGGGATTGCTGTGGCATTCCGGGTTCGAAAATTCGTGGGTCAATTTGGTCGGTTATATCGTGCTGGCGATTATTTGCGTCAGTGTGGTGTTTGGCCGGCTTTATACGGGAATGGTGGGTGGTTTGAACCCTGCTCTATCATCTGGTGATGCATCGAAACTGACCCAATCTTCATCCCTCAGCACTCCATCACAGACGTCACCGTTGGAACTCTCATGGGCGTCCTCTGCTGGCTCTGGTACTACGTAAACGAAACCTCCGTCGAGCACTTTACACTCCGAACCGGACCCGTCGTCCCCCTCATCGTGATCCCCTCGACCCTACTCCTCGTCTTTGTCCACCCCGCCCCGGCGGAAGACTGTCCCTGTTTCGAAGACGCGGTCGCGTTCGTTAGTGTTGTGGCGGGGATCGTCTTGGGGCATCATTTTCATCCGAGGGAATTGTTGGGTGAGACGGTGCGATGGGGTGTGGGGAAAGGATGGGGGGAGAGCGTTCTACAACTCGTTTGGATGGGGACGGTTGTGCTTAAATTGGTTCTGGGTCAGTTCCTCTGGGTCGGCGTTGATGTCATCGGAGAGAATGACTGCTGATTTATATTTGATCTTGTTGTACTCAGGCATCTTGACCATCTTCACATGGCGTCTGGTCGCCAAGGAAGTGTGTCATGCGACCCTCCCCCCGTTGTTCAGGTTCTTTTCGTCGTTCCTCTTGCCTCGGAGGCATTATCACAATGCGACAGAGTGTACGTCCCATGGTGCGATTCGAAGCCTCCGACTATCCTGACGGACTCGATATCTTACTCTCCTCTCTTCCTCAGACGACGCCTACCAAAAAACCGAAAGACTTCACCCCGTTCCATCCATCATCGACTTGACCTCCCTCAACGACCTCGACCCTAGCACACCTCTCACCTCAACTTACACCGCCGCCTCCTCATCCTCTTTCAAGAACCAACTCCGTAGTCGATCAGGCCATTCATCCCCTTCGCCTTCCGTCATGGCGGACGAGACCGATCCTTTAGGGTCGTTGAGACAAAAGCAGAAGAGGGCGATCGAGGGCGAGAACGGGGATGGGGATAGGTATGAGAAGTTGAGTCAAAGCACGAGTAAGAAGGAGGGCGACCGCGTGAGGAGGGACGCGGATGTGTTGACCAAGGTGTTTGTGGTGAGGACTCTCCAGTAGTGAGCTTTACAGGATCGAGATTCACGTACTGATTTTTGGGAGGTTGGTCTGACAGTATTCGGGTATTGGCTGGTTCGCGACGATTGGGATCCCGTGGGCGTTCGAGCATGTCGGGTTAACGATTCCTCCGCCGCTTGCATGATGGTGACTCGGGGTAGGTCTGGCATGAGATGACATTACGCCTTGGCTTTCTTTCTACTTTGTTGTGTCATTTCTACGCTCTACGCTTTCGCAAGTGATCTTCGAACCGATTGGTCGGTCAGCTGTTTTTCAGCTTCTTCCGACGGGTACATACCGGCTAACTGGAAGAGGAACATCATTTGCCGTGAGGGTGGTCGGTCAATAATTGAGGCTATGTACCCTACGGATCTTGTTCGGAACTTGGGGGCTTCTGTTTGCTTGGCACTGTAGTTTTTTCGGCGCCCCGATCCGATCGAACGATGTTGAATATTTTTGGCTTTCGGCCTATGCGCACGCGCCGCCCCCTGCCGCCCCCTGCCGCCCCCTGCCGCCCCCCAGCGCAGTGCACTAGCTCGCCTTGCTCCGATCCGCTTCGATCGCGCTCCCTCCACCGCTCAGCCTGCAGACTCGAACCATGTCCACGTCTACGCCAACCGCCTCACCTAGACCGTCTGCTCGTCGTTCGAGTAGGTCCGAGGTGAGTACTGGACCGTATGATCGACAAAGACCACAGGGCCGAGTTTCCGCCGCGGGCTTTGATCGATCTGACTCGCTTCCTCCTCCGCTTCGTCGCGCCTGACCTTTCCCCCGCTGATTCGTGTCGGTGCAGATCCCAAGTGGCGCTACCTTTCGCAGGGTGAGTTCCTACCCCCCACACCAACCAAGCACAAACTGATGGCCCCTGCTCCTCCCCTCTCTCTCTTTATGACAGGCCTCCACTACCGCGCGAGGCTCCGTCTCCGGTACGGGACGTCGTAGCGAGCTATCGCACTTCCATCGCACCCATGAGGAGCACAACACTCCTTCGGCTTCAAAGAAGGTCAGTTTGGAAAAGCAAGGCTCCTACTTTTGGTGTGGGGACGCGCGGCGGCGGGCGGGGCTTTCGGAGGGAGCGCGGGCGGAGCGATGGCCCAAGAGCGGATGTGGGGCCTCATCGTCATCGAGTCGGGCGCGGGCTGGCGAGCATGAAGCGAGGCGAGAGAGGAGATCGGGGAACATCGTATACGGCCCCGAATACGGCACCGAATACGGGCATGGCTAAAGACTGATCAGACGGTGTACTTTCTCGGTCGTAGGACATGGCCGGCTGGTTGAGCAAGCTCGAACATCAGTTCTCGGTCACGCCGCAACGCTGCCGGATGATCGTCGACGCCTTTATCGAGACTCTCGAACGCGGCTTGACCCAAACCGGTCAGGAAGTGGTGAGTCGCGTTTGAATCACCGTACCGTAGTCGAGAGCGCTCACGCTATGGCCATCACACGGCGTTTCACAGCCAATGATCCCGACGTTCGTCTTTGGCTGGCCGACGGGCAAAGAGGTCGGCTCCTACCTCGCCGTCGATTTGGGAGGAACCAACTTGCGCGTTTGCCACGTCGAACTTGAAGGCGATGGCAAGTTCGAGGTTACGCAGACCAAGTACCGTTTGTACGTTCGCGCCCAGAGCAATCCCCCCGCGGAGAAGCAGGGATGCTGATTTGGTCCCTCACTTTGTTATCAGGACCGAGGAACAGAAGCAAGGCGAGGGCCAGGATCTGATCGACTTCTGCTCAGAGTGCCTCAACAAGTTCATCCAGGATCATTATGGAGATGAGAATGGTGAGGTCATCCTCGAGGAACCGTTGGCGCTCGGCTTCACGTTCAGTTATCCTTGCATGTCAGTCTCTCGTCCGCGAGGAGTCGAAAAACGCCTTCCTTGCCATCCTGACTGAGGCCCCCCGATCGCGAACAGTCAAGAGAGGATCGACCACGGTGTCTTGTTGCGCTGGACCAAAGGCTTTGGCGCTCCCAACATCGAGAACCACGACGTCGCCCAGATGTTCAAAGATTCGCTCAAAAAGTTCAACGTCCCCGTCGAGCTCGTCGCCCTCATCAACGATACGACCGGAACTTTGATCGCATCGGCTTACGTCGAGCCCAGGACGCGGGCGGGTGTCATCTTTGGCACGGGGTGCAATGCTGCGTACGTCCCGCAGAGCGAGTGAGGGCAAGGGCGATGCATTTCTGAGGGAGTGGTTATCTGACCTCGTCTTTTTCATTCGGGGGAGGTACCAGGTATATGGAGAAGATCTCCGCCATTACCAAGATCAAGGATCTCGGACTTCCCTCGGACGCCGAGATGGCGATCAACTGCGAATGGGGTGCCTTTGACTCGTCGACGCACGAGAATCTCCCCCGCACCTCGTACGACATCACCATTGACGAGTCGTCCAACAAGCCGGGCGAACAGGCGTTCGAGAAGATGATTGCGGGCTTGTACTTGGGCGAGATCTTCCGTTTGGTCATGTGCGAGATGATTGACGAGGGCGTCTTGTTCCTCGGTCAAGAGACGTACAAGGTCGAGAAGGCTTATGCGTTCGATACGGCTTTCTTGTCCTTGATTGAGAGGTGCGTGGAGCGAAGCACGCCTTGATCCCCGGTCGCTGGAGCTGATCTAATCCCGGGGGGATGTTTATTTCGGATAGCGACCCCACGGACGAACTCTTGACGGTCACCGGCCTGTTTGCGCATTTCTACTCGCTCGACACAACGATCAAAGAACGTCAATTCTTCCGCCGTCTTGCGCAACTGATCGGAACCCGTGCCGCCCGACTCTCGGCCTGCGGTATCGCGGCCATCGTTTCGAAGCAGGGTTACCTCGAGGAGGGGTGCGGCGTCGCAACGGATGGATCGCTTTACAACGTCAGTCCCAGCACGTGCCAGGTGTGTAGATGAGGTAGAAGTGTATCCTAATCTCCAGCTCTTGTTACCATCGTGAAACAGAAATACCCCAAGTTCCCCGAACGTATCTCCGAGGCCTTGCAGGACATTTTCGGCGAGAAGGGACGGTGAGTGAACGATGCCCTCGGTGGTATCAGGGGGCCCGCATTGAGAGCTGGACTGATGTGTGGAGGCGACGTTTTGCTTACAGAGGCATCAAGACCTATCATGCTGAAGATGGGTCCGGCGTCGGAGCGGCCGTTATTGCTGGTACGTCGCGATCAGCAGGTTCTTTGTGCAGGGCGTGGGCGTAGGATCTGATGAATTGTTGGTGACGTGCTATTTGCAGCCATGACCAAAGCGCGGAAAGAAGCCGGCGTCATCACACACGTCTAAGTGCACCCCGATTCCGACCGAAACTTCAACTTTTTGTCAGAATTAACCCCGGGACGCTTCAAACGAAATCGTACAGTAACAAAGTCTTACCTTTGATAGGGATGGAGTACAATGCAGGAATTGTTCATCTTTCTCTTTTTGTGTGAATACAACATGCTCGCGTGAGGAGGTCTGTGCATTCCTTGGGGTATGAATCGTGGAGGAGTTGCTGGAGGGGATGGGTGGGATGATCGGAGATAATAATGGAATGATAGAAGGTCTATACGAGATACCTAGAGGACCCGATCTCGTCCTTCCCAGTCCTCGCCACCATGACTACTGAATCGAAGGCAAACGTCATTCCTCAAAACCTAACCTAACATTCCCGACTCATACCGATTCTCAAGGAACGCCCTCGTCTGCTCCACATACCTCGCCCTCGCCTCCTCACACCCCATTCCTTCATACCTCCCCCACAACCCCACTTTCCGACGCTCATTCGGGTCCATAGTCAACTTGGGACGATATAAGGTGATGTCACCTTTGGAAGCTTGTTTAAAGAGACCGTACATTGAATCTCCTTGATCTCCAAAGGGGAACAAAAGATCGGTGGGTAGATGAAGTACGTTGGCGCGGAATTTGATTAGGAGAACGAGGTCGGATTGGGCGAGTAGGAACGCTTGATAGAGAGCTGTATAGGGGTTTCAGAACGTGAAAGGGTGGGGTTGAGGTTAGCACCTATCCCCCCCTTTTTTTTTTGTCCCGACTCCTTGGAACTCGTAAGGGGAAATACTGTGCATTCCAACTCACTGTCCTGGTTAGGATCTACAGGCTCCGAACAAACGACCGGCACGGACACTGATTGGACCTTGGACGTGTTGATTCCACCAGCGCAATCGACGGCTGCGTTCACTGATGGAAAGTTCGCTATCAGTACGAAAACATTTCATAAACGGTGTTTGGAGAACGTACTGGACAGGTTATTCATGGCTTCCGCGCGTTCGAGAGGTATTGCGAGCGTCAGATGCAGGACCGGCGAAGCCAATACGGAGAGAAGGATGATGAGCCTCATTTGTTCGGCCCCTAGCCTGGTTTGGCGCCGGTGGTCCGAGCGGGGTGCGGTAGTATCGTCGCACAACCTCTGAATAGAAGATCCTGTAGTTTGCAGAGTATCAGGGACTAGTATCAGGGATGAAAGGAAGAACGACGTTGCTGAAGGTTGATTGACGAGGGTCTGTACCGATCCCGATTGACCTGTCGATCGAAGCCATTTCTTGGCCGAGGGAGCGCCGCCCGATCCGGTCGTCGATCGGGCTTCAAACAGGAAGGAGAGTCAGTAGCCGGTCATTGCCATACTTTGCCCGCATTTCCAACGACTCTAGGTAGGGGCTTCGGGGAGACATAATAGTCGCATTTTCAATTAGAGATAGGCGTTCGGTATTGGACTCAGGTGGGCATTGCATCGATTCAAATTAGAATAGTATTTGTCCGCTCCCTCGTCATGGATTCCGAAATTCCTTACTTGTTTAACGTCCGATCCACACATCGTGTTCCCAAAAGCCAAGGTCGCTTCATAGTATTTCGATCTATCCCCAATCACAACTCGTGCCCTGTAAAGCTTTCCAATCGTCCCACTTAGTGATTTTCGAAGGAGCCCGAAGAGTCGAGACGTGGACTCAGCGATCGCGCTCACTGATGCCCAAACATACATAAAAAGGTAGAGGTCGTTTAATGATGGCACAGTGAGCCAATGTAATTTGAGCGCTGACCGTTCTCTGCACCGCTTCTGAGTCACGCGCCCTGAAGCCCGCGTCCACGTCTTCACAAAAGAACAATTCCGAGTCCGTTAGGCCCTAAAGGGAAGTTCCTAAAGGCTGGGCCGACCCCGCTCCTCTGGTCTCGCCGTAGTTCAGGGTTTTCGGCATGGCTAGTCGGCTGCCGTGGTTCGCAGTTGTTCTCAAAAGTATTTTTTGTCGACTTGATCATAAAGTTCGGTAGGAGCAGCATCGAGTATTTTACCTGCGGGCACTATGGGCAGGGTCCTAGCGAAGTGGTTTTTTCGTTCCTACACAGTCCGTATCCTGCCGGGCTTTGTCCCAGCGTTGGTGACGGCTCAGCTCACGGTATCCAACAAGCTTGAATCACCAATCATATGTGAGGTGCTATATCTATATATGCCGCGTATACTGGAACTGCTGACAAAGTACCAAGCTCCTACTCTACGCGATTGGACACAATGTGTGATAACGACTTGAAACCCCGTAGCGGATCAAGCATTCAGGATAGCCTGCTGGTAAGGATCGACAAGATCCCAGTCCATCGTAGACATCATCTTGAGCGCTTCTTGCATATACCTCACTCTTGCGTTCTGGCACGACATGCCCTTGACCTCGCGCCACAACTCCCACTTCTTGCGCTTGTGAAGTTCCAGAGCCCACGGCATCGGTATATTGATATCGCCAATTCGGCCTTGTTGGAGGAGAGCATAGATCGATATGTTGTCATCGAGTACGAGGAGGTCGTCTTTCCGCAGCTTGCCCACCATATCGAAAAAGTCTTGCGCTTTGACGAACTGGCGATAAATCCCTGCAAGGGATGGCGCCGGCGACAAGGTGGTGGGTTTGAGCAAATAGTTTAGTCGGAAGTTTCAGATTGTGTGATTCGATCTGCTTCCCAGAGAGGTTTTCGGTCTACCACTGAGTAGACGATAGCCCAGATTGTGACTCACAGTCTCGGGAGAGGTCGCTAGGAATGGAGCAAACGACGGGCCCCGCCGAGCCGGCGCAATCCGCGGTGGCGCTCACTGCCCGTCGGAATAGTCGGTAAAGTAACATCAGCAAGCTTGTTTGCTTCGAATGTTCCCACCAAAAAACGATGACATCCGTAGCCCACTTACTCCCTCGGGGAGATATGTCTGTGCTTCGTTCGATAGCGGCCGCAGTTGACAGATGAAGCGCCGAGGCGAGCACGGAAAGCAGGAACAGGAGCTTCATTGTGCGGATGGGTGGTCGTGCCACCGAAGATGACAGTGATGCAAGAGGTGTGTAAGGTGCCAGGTAGAAGGAGAGAGAGGGAGAGCGCGTATAGGTTGCGGTCTTGTGGACAAAGATAATCGATCCAGCCCTGCGAGCCGTCGCACCGGATTCCGATGCATGACCGTCATGCAGTGTGCCAGTGACCAAACAAGCTGGCCGAAACCGGATCGAGCGTCTCGGTTCGGGCTCGAACGGGAAGGTCCCCGACCCAGTCTTGGCGGTGCGCGCGGGGCAGCCGGTAACGGGGGCGAATTCCTCGAGCGATAACTTGCATGCTTCATACCTTAACAGATAGAGGGTCAGAATACATAGCCTGGTACTTCAGCTTAGCGACGAAAATCCTGCAACGTTCACCTTAGGGCTTCAACTGGCAGCGTATTTACGTCGATCAGTCGGCGCTGGGAGTCCCACTTTTGACGCCCCTGTCTCTCTCTCGCGGTGTCCTTCCGCTTCGCGTTCCTTCGCACTTTTTTTTTTTTTTCATTGCTACTTTCGCCCAAGTTAAACCACATCTATGACACTGCCGCCAATGAGCTGTTCGGACTCTAGATATGTGAGCGGCCGGAATTATTTCGAAGTGAACGAGTTAAGCGTCCACGATGGGCTTCCCGTATTGATCGATGATCTTTTGGTCCATGGAATTAACGAAGATGAGTGCTTGTATCATGTATCGCGACCGTGCTTCGTTACACGGCATTCCTTCCAGCTTGTTCCAGGCATCCCACTTGCTGCGTGCGACCATTAACATCGCCCAAGGCTGAGGTATGTTGGGGTCGCCAATGCTCCCTTGTTGATACAGACCATACATCGACTCGTTGTTACCAAACTCGACTAGGTAGTCGTCCCGCCAGGTTGCTACCATATCGATGAAGATCTTTGATTGGACGAATTGACGATAGGTCTCTGCATTGCGGCGAAGGCAGACGGGGCCAGTGTACAAATATGATAGAGAGGCTCCGGGCTGGATCAGCGTGCCGTCATCCAGATGGAACACCTTTCCCTAGAAAGGATACTGATCCAAAAAGTGAAAAATCGGGCTTACTGTCTTGGGTCGGATCGCTGGGAACAGAGCAAACGACGGGTGACTCATCTTTCCCAGCGCAATTTGCCCAAGCCCTCGCTGCCAGTCAACGTCGGCAAAATACTGCACCGTCAGCACGCCCTTTGTTTAACACTTTCAGGCCAGAATGCAAGAGCAAATCGAACGTCTTTTTTTTTGACTCACTTCCACGTGCCAGAATCCCTGCACGTCGTTCGACAGCGACCGCGAGTGACAAATGCAGCGCCGAGACCAGTACGGAAAGCAGGAGCAGTAGCTTCATTGCGCCTTTGGTGGGTTGAGTAGTAGAGCCGATTGCGAAAGGTACTTCTTGAGGCGGCGAGGTGCTGTACTAGGTATGAAGACAGCAAAGGTAGTGGGATAAGCGAGAGAGAGCAAGTGGCGATTGCGGACGTGTAGACAAAGATCCAGAGACGTTCCTCAGCGAGGGTCGCCATTCACGATGCATTGCTCTTGACCCGAAGAGATTGGCCGAGTCCGGATCGAGCGCGCGCCTCGTTCCGGCTTGATGGGGAAAGTCCGATCCGGTCTTGGCGGCTGGGGCCGCTCAATGGTAGTCATTTCCACAAAGTGCTCTACTAACACACAGTATAGTCTACAACAAGATATCTTAATACAAAGAAGTGGGCCACAAAAAGTCAGAACATGAATCGACTTAGCGGTCTGAATTGGTTTCCACGAACTCTACTTACATCTAATACTGGCATTAGAAGAAGAGTTAATAATGAGAAGAACATGCATAGTACTCCAATAGTTTTTGAAGGAATAGATCGTAAAATAGCATAGAAAGGTAATAAATATCATTCAGGTACACACTTTATCCTAATGACGTTTAATCCTGATATAATCTATTCACATAGATTAGTAGTGCACCGCTCAACGCAACGAATGCAAGGCACGAAATTCGACTTTTTTTTTTCGACGCGGATGGCGAACTACGATACTGGCCAAGCCGCCACCGTGGCGCGGCGGGGATAGCCTGAAGAACCTAAAGTTATTCACCACCCAGGAGCATTCTATGTGAGCTCAACTTTTCTGCACCCTGGAATTTGTATACGCCTTGGGATTTGTACCACCCAACAACAAGACGGGAGGAGCGCACCAAAATTGATCGACTTGATCTTTGCGAAGGGGAGACCGGGGCCCCTCGGTAAGCGCGTCGCGCTCAGGCCCGTTGCGCGAGAAAGGAGGCGAGCTGAGCGCGGGCGCGACCGTTGTGACTTAGTCGAGTGAGTGAGCGCGTCCCAGCGTCGGTTTGATCGTGTCGTGCCCGTTACATCGATTTCTGGTGCAGCGAGCCCGGAGTCAGCTCAGTCATCCTACTCGACCTCGCAAATCCCACCGCTACTAGGGTGATGGCTGAAGTTCGCTCACTGCACGTCGAAGTGGCCGAGGAGTCGTCGCAGGCGGCGTCGCTCACGTTCAACGACCGACGCTCGCGCATTGACGACGATGAAACAGACAACGGCCACGACACGGACGATTCACAGGGATTCAACGCGCCAGCCTTTGCTGCGACGACCGTGCACCACAGTTCCCCCCACAGTCATCCGACCCATCGCTTCGCAGCATCACTCCATACACCCTTTCAAGGCTCTTCAGCCGGTCTTCCCTCACCTCCAGACAGGGCGCAGAGGTCCTTGTCCTCGAATGGGGTCTATCCGACCGCTGCGAGAGCAAGACCCCTTTCCAATGGTCAACTCGGAACAGCCGCGATGACACCCGCCCGACTGACACCATTACGTCGGGTCAACTTGGTCGAGTCGAGATCGTCCATCAATCGGATCGGAGCGACGAGCTCCCCCCTGTCGGCGGGCGTCCACTTCAAGAACGGGACTTTTGGTGGCAGCCACGCCGGCACTCACCAACCTCCGTTCCCGGCGGCGACAAGCAAGAAATGGTTGGTATTGGTCAAGGGCCCACCCATCTTGCCTCACTCACCACCGCCTAATGATGTAAGCTTGCATGAACATGATTGAGGAGGATAGGGGCTCATTCCGCCTTGTTTGCACAACCCAGGCAAGTGGGTTCGCCAGAGCGTACGGTGCTTCGGGACGATACGACGGTGGTGTGTTGATGCCACTCCAGAACAGTGTGAGTACTTCCCAACTACTTCGATGCGAACGTCTTCTCACATCCTGGTCCACGAGGCGCTGCACAGCTCTCGGCTCAGGTCGCTTTGATCGCGCGAGAGTTCTCCTTGCCCTCCATCGGCGGAGTCGCTCTCTACCTCTGTCTCAACAACTCGACCAATGCCAACACCTCCGTTCCCATGGACAGACGAAGATCTCGTGCTGCCTCTGCCTCGCTCAGCACAGTGCCGGACGATGTATCGAGTCGCCCCGCTTCAATGATGTCGACGAACGAATACCACGAGCCCGAAATGTTCAAGCCCAGGATATTGGAAGAGACGTGGGGGACCTTGTGGGCCGCCTTCTTGGATCCGCTTGGCGTTGTCGGAGAACGTTTGCAAGGGCCGTTCGGTCCTTCTCTCGGTGATTGCCGCACAACGGGTTTGCTGAAACGCGCGAAGTTCGTCGACCACTGACTTGGTAGCCGCTTTCTTGACAGCGATCGCTGGTATCCTCGAATTCGACATTGACCCTCGTCGAGCGCACTGGTTGGCGAATTGTTATTCAACGTCCGATCCGAACGAGAACCACCACTCCACACCAGCTATGCAACATTCATCCCCCATGTCGACACCCACTCTCTCGGCTCCTCTACTTCGACATGCCCCTCGCGGATCTGAGGTGGCGCACAGAGCTTTGCAAGGGAACCGAGGTGGAGCTCAAGTTGGATACAGAAGGCGCTCAATATCTTACGTGTGGCATCAACCTGAAGAGCAGGAACAGCGATCAACGACCCCAGCTCGTTCAGCTGATGAAGAAGTCCCGCATGAGCTCGTTCGCTCAACCCTGGGTGGGCACTTTGGTGATCGCGACGACTCAAACTTTGATCCCCGATTGGACAAGAGTCTCGAAGGCTCGGATCGCGGTAGCTTTGGAGGTATGATGCTCCGCGACATGAACGACGTAGGTTTTGAGGACGAAGACCAAGATTCGGAAGAGCCTGACTCGGATATACCATCTGATGTCACTTCCCACGACGATTCGCTGACGACCGATCTCGAGGTGCTTCATGATCTTCGGACCGTCGAGGTTGGATCCGAATCGGCCGCGTTCGAGTCGTTTGATCATTTCTTGACTTCGACTCCTGGACCATCGAGTGCTGCAAGTCGTCAGCTGAGCACGCAAGATCGAGATGGGAGGGGGTCGCCGAGGCGTGAAACACACGCTATGAGTTGCTGTCTCGAACCACTCGCCGAACGATCGCGTCTGGACGAACACGACTCGGCGGGTCTCGTGGAGGATGAAGAATCCATGACCTCGATTGGGGCAGTATCCGATCTTCATGAAGTCGCCTTGCTTGATCTGGCACAAAAAGATATCTCCCCTCGACACCAGGTCTCGATGAGCGATGGCGAGCAGGCCAGCTTTTGCAACAAGTCCAGTGAAGAATTCGAACCCAAGGACGCCGAACGCTCTGTGGAGAACGCGAAACACCAACTGTCGTCGCCCGGCGAGAGTCTTGATTCGAAGGATGACCAGGCGCCTAGCGAATCCGCAGCAGTCGTCATTGATCCTAGAACGGCGGCTCACCAAACACCCCCTTCTACGGCACTGGAGCCCGCCAATAGGTTTACTTCTCCGCCCAAGGTCACCTACCCATACTTCCAGCTCTACCCTCCCCACCCACCACACTTTGCATCTGCGACCGAATTACCCTCCACCCCTAGTCCCACCGGTTCCTTTTCAAAGTTGATGTCTTCACCGAACCGGCGAGGTGCGCCCCCTTCGCCCCTTCAATTTGAGCAGCATCGTTGCGACGTTTCGGCCACCGAGACAAAAGGGTTACCCGAGGAAGAAGATCAAGAGGTGCACGTGCGAGATGCTCCCCAGAGGGTCACGGAAAGGGGCCAACCGTGGGACGAAACGACACCTCAAGATGCCATCTTCGCCGAATACGCCCAGGCTTCGCCAAGTGGATACGACGAGTCCACCAACTTCCCAGAATGCTCGAACTTCCCTCGAGAAATTATTGATCTGGACCAAGTCGAGCAAGCGAAGCTCGAAGAGGTCTCGAATGAGCAGTCGGGATTGCTGATGGGCGCTTCACCGAATTCGACATCGTCTTCTTCGGGTTCGAGCGTGTCAACGACCTTCGAGAGGGCGCTCAAGACGAGTGGGCATCGGAATGTATTGAGTTTGGGAGAAAGCGATGTGAGTCGAGACACCGCTCAAAACCTCTCTGCTACCTGTAACTGAGCTGGCCACAATGCCAAATAGACCGGCTCCGACATCATGCCCCTCTCAGCCCTCTTTCGCCCCCCTCCCTCGGGTCACTTCGACTCGGCATTTGACTTCGAAACAGGTCCCAACATCCTTTCTACCACCAACTCTTCAGTTGAACGCTCCACCTCTCCCAATCGTCGTCCCCCTTCCCCCACCCTGAATGCCACCGAACTTAACTCGACGTCGTCCAATATCTCCGCTTTCGTCCGAGCGATGGGTCATCCGGATGATGGAGTTCCTTTCGATTTGCCTGCTCAGGGGACGGATAACTCGTTGGAAAACCCTCTCGAGGTCGGTGACGACTCGATGGATTCCATAGTTGCTATGGGCACTGACAAACTCGCCGCGATGCAAACGAGCTACGATCTTCACCAAGGTATCCCTGGTGAAGGTTTGTTGGTCGGGATCGGGCGAGATGAAGATGATGACGATGACGAAGATGAGGATTCGGACGATGATGGAATCGAGTTGGGCGAGGATCAAAGTTGTCAGATCTTTGATCATCTCCCCTCGTCACCTTTGCCAGCGGTGCTTGAGGCGCAGATGCCGAACTCGAGTCCGCAGCACTTGCCAACGGCCGCGGTAGAAGCGTAGTAATAGATGTGGCCTCTTTATTCATTTTTCGGACTGTCAGTATAACGCAATGCAAACCGTTTGTTACTCGAGTCTTTCCGAACGAGGACCTTGATCGTAATTTCGTTAGCGATGGTTAAACGTCCATCTTTTTGAGAAAACGGAGGAAACGGACTACAGGAGCGACAGAACATAAGAACCTCGGAAACACGGACCAAAAAAGTCGTGCGAGTGGGACAATCTAAACCTTCCCCATCGCCACACCACCGCCACCTCCTCCCCTCAGAAGTCGGATCCCTCAACCCTGAATGCCTGCGCCCACTGGAAATAAGGCTGCATCACCCCCTTCAACACTGCCTGCGGCACATTCATCGACACCAACGAATAACTGATCTTGGCCAACCCATCCCTCCTGATCAACTTGAACAACTGATGCGCCACATTCGTCGGGTAAGCGCACTCCATGTACCAACGATGTTGATACGCGCTCAAACGAATCGCCGCGTTCAGCGCACGTTGAACGTCCCCTTCGTCAGCGTACATCTCCAGCAAGCGTTGCCAAGCTTTGGCGGAGAATTTGGCGTCGAGGGCACGTTGGAATGCGTCTTTGGCTTCTTCGGGGTGGTGCAGACGTGCGGCGAGTTCACCGAGGATCTCCCATTCGGTTCCTGTTTTGCGGTACGAGAGGTGTTGCGCTTTGAAGTGTGCGACTTCGGCTCGCCAGATCGTGTACACCCGCAAATCCTGTGAAAGAGTCGGCAGAGTCAGCACGGGAGCCCACACTTTTTGACCCTCGTCGTTCGTGCCTCAACTCACCTCGTACAAGACCATGAACAGATTATCCAACCACCTCTCACACAACCTCTTGTTGTTGAACGACCGCGGTCCGCCCTTCGCCTCCTCCTCGTTCGCCGCATCATCCGGTGGTGCCTGCGCCGTTCTCGGTTTCTGCACATTCCCATTCCGATCGACCGGTTGACCCCCTTGTGTGCCATCATTGACAGCTCTCGTCGAAGCGTCCTCGTCCGCACCTTCCTGCTCATCCTCAACATCGTCCTCTTCCTCCTCCTCCAAAGCCAGAGGCCCAAAGCCTTCCTTATCGTCTTCCTCAACCACCTCGACCCCCTTCCTAACCCCATTCAACCCTTTCCCGGGTGTCCCGACCGGATCCGTCGCTTTCTGCATCCTATACTCCTCCTCCATCACAAAGACCTGACTCCGGCACTTGAGCAATTCGTCCCAACCGATCTGCGCGACCAATTTGGCCAACAATGCATACGCCTTGGCGAACGTGCCTCGCAGTGAAGGCGCGGGTAATCGAAGCAGGGCGACGTCGGCGTCGTTGTTGTGCGAGGCGGTGGCTTCGTCGTCGAGGATACCGGAGGCGGAGATGAATTCTTTCATCGGGAGGTGAGAGCGAGCGGGTGTGGGCATACGGTGTAGGTCGCGTTCGTTGTAGGTGAACATGGGACACGAGTTGAGCGTCAACAGGGCCTGCCGGAGAAAGAATAAAGTCGCTCAGCTTGACGGCCCTCGCTATTCGCAGCTAAGCCCTTCGATCGATCACTCACATCGGTATACCTCCCCAATTCGATATTGACCTCGGTCAACTTGGCCCACGTAACGAATTCCGACGGTGCGCAATTGACCGCCTCCTTGGCCAACTTGAGCGCCCACTCGCCCTTGCCCTTGGAACGCAAAAAGTCACACTGAACATGCAGCAACGCGTACGACTGGGGTTGTTTCTCCAAAGCGGCTTGTAAAACTCTGATTGCTTTGACTTCCTCATCTGTGATGAGAAGCCAGCATGAGCGTCGAACGCTCACAACTGAAGTTTGTACCACTCACCCATCCCAATATAGCTCTGCGCCAACAAACAAGCGACTTCACCCTCTTTGACGACCAGTTTTTCAAACAGGTTCACGGCCGGCCCGAATCGGAACGCGTCGCCAAAGTACTTCATCAAACCCGCGGTGAGATGGTTCGAGACGACGGTCGCGACCTGGATTTCGGGTTCCGAACCAAGTTGCCAACCTGAGCGGGGTCGTTGGATAACGTCAGAGAATGGCTCGTCACCGCTTCTGCAGGGCCCCGAAAATGTCTGACCTTTGAAAAAGGCGGCCTCTGCGGCTGCGACGAACCGTAACTCGGCCTCGAAGGAGGTGATGGGGTCCATTTTCCGGAAGCCGGCCAAGCGCTGTGAGAATCGGTCTAGACCGTCAGTTTGTGCTGCACCGAATTGAGCGGCTTGAAGGGTGATGGTACTGACGTAGTTGGCATCGTCGGCATACAGGATGGCGCGCAGCAATGCCGAAAGGTAGACCTCTTGCCAGATTGCCGGTGTCGCCTCGTGCCTGCCACCCCAAGTCAGTGGAATCAGTCTCTTTTCCCTGCTCGGCTCGCACCGGTCAAACGAGCCGACTTACTTGTCCCCCCTCAGATCAATGACATAAGCCTCGACCCCACCTGGGATCTTGACCTCGACCCTGACGTCGACCCTCGAAAAGGCGTTGAAGGAACAGAACGCGCCTCCGCGGATCTTGTACGCTCCCTTGGCGGCGGTCGAGCCGAAGAACCAGGACGCGGATTCCTCGACGGTGTACTGGAGCGAGTTGAGGTAGGCCGCGAGGGAAGCGGAGGAGGATGCTGCGTGGAGGCGAGCGGAGCGGTGGGTCAGCTCCCATGCTGTGCTGTGGGGATGTGGCGCTGCTTCTACGGGACGGATTTCTGACCATCTACTCCGGATACATAATGGTATGATCCAATCTGTGCAACAGATCGAGTAAAGTAGCGCGTGGTCAGTGATTTCTCGGTGCGTGACGTAGGCCGCCGGGATCGCGCGTCGACCAGGCCCAGACTCACATCCTTGGACCCCGCCTTGCCCGTCGTCTTGATCACATGGCACAGATCGGGTGGTCCGAGCTCCCTGAACGAGGCTGCACCTCCACAGAAATGGCCGAGTTCAGTCTCAAGTCGGGCTCGCGCCGGCCACGGTCGATGACGGAGAGCTCAGCGCTCAGCACCGCGACTCGAATCGCACGCCACGTACCTAGTGTTTCAGTACGCGAGATGAGCGACTCGCCGAGCTCGACCTCGTAGAATTCGGGCACGTCCTTGAGGTCCATCGTGGGCGTGGTGGGGTGTGCAGATGCGTGCACAGAGCCGAGAGAGAGAGCCGGTCGCCTTGAGGAAGATCGGTCTGGTCTCGGCCGCGCGCGGGAGCACGGCCTGGTCGATTGTCGCTACTATACCAGCCTCTATCTGCCTATACCAGCTTCTCTCTGCCTATACTAGCCTCCATCTGCCTCTATTGCGCAACTCCGCGTCAACGCTCAGCTCGGTCTCCCCCGCTCCACTCTCCTCCACCACCACCACCACCACCACCACCACCACCACCACCACCTACCCCTCCAGTATGCGTGCTTCGTCCTCCCTCCGACTGAGCGTCAACACGATCGTGCGACAACGCATGTCGGCGGACCCGTGGGCGACGCACTCGTCCGGCGACGCGAACCCGTTCTGGAAGAAGGTGCGCGAGGTCTTGGTCGTCAACCCCGACATCTCGAGTGGGAACGCTCTGGTAAGTAGTTGGACCTGATCACGGAGGGGGCAAGCCTGCTGAAGCCAGTGAGCTGTTGCGACTCGGCGGCGGTCTCTTTTAGGTGCGAGCGCATCGGCAGCCCGAGCCGGCTTCAAGGGAGGAAAAGTACTCGACCCCCGCTAGCAAGAGTTCGGATGGTATGTGGAACCTCATCATACGCTTTGGGGAGGATCAAGAGAGCGGCGCATAGGACCACGGAACCGGTCGCCGCCAGCTCCGCCGCGCCGGCTTCTCTAGCTCCAGAGTGGCATACGTTCGCGACTAACATCGTATGGCATCTTCCTCTCTGCAGTCGCACAAAACCCCTACTGGAAGCGAGACAACCGCCGGTGCGCTGTTTGGCCTCAGCTGCTCCCCATCGACCCGAGCCATGCCCGAAGCTGACCGCTTGTCACCTCGTGCAGCCAATACCCCATGACCGAAGTGCTTCAACAATCCGAGCTCTCGGCTCTTCTCATCACCCAAGGTGGCATCAACTCGTACGTCCATCGGGTCCCGTTGTCCAGCACCCATCCCCACCTCCGAGCTAACCCCCCTACCGTGTTGCCTTTGACCTCTCCAGTGTCCCCTCGATCGCCGCTCCCTCTTCCCCACTTTCGACCAAAGCTCTCGTCGACGGCTCTGCCAAGATTCCGAGCCTGTCCAGTCTATTCGTCTCTGTCTCGCCCGCTTCTTCGACCGAGGTATGGAAGCCTCCCATCGCGCCTGGGTTGAAGCTCACGTGGGCACCGTCGAAGGAGGTCGTGCCTTCGAATCCGGACGTCGAGTTTCCCATGGTCAACTACTCGAGCTACACCGCTTGATCCAGAGCGCTGCCATCAACTCGTGCGATTTACTTTAGAGTGGAGTGGTGCACGAGGCCTTTTGAGTCTGGAGCAAGGGATTCGGGTCTCTTGTGGTCGTCGGTCGATCCAAGTGTAGTGATATGTCTCTTCTCTTTTTGCAACTATGAAAGATCTTTTAAAGGGAGCGCAGGGCAGGCTGTACAAGCTCGCAAGGTATGTCTGAAGGAACCTTCGATTAGCGGGGCTGCTAATGAGCAATTGCTGCTTATAGACCGCGTCGCCAATTGCGATCAGTGGAGCCGAAGCCCCTTATTAGCTGCTAACCCCTCGTGGTACAAAAACTACACCCTTGAGCTCAACAAGAAAGATGCAGGATCCCGGTCCCTCGTCAGAGCTGATCCCGAAAACCTTAAAGCCAACCATACCTTGATCGCGAATCGACAAAGTCGCTCGGCAATAGGACAAGCTTGATAGCCGGATCGCGCACGGCCAAAGTTTGAGACCGATTTATAGCAGTCGCTTAAAATCTGCCATGATCGAGTAGAACTACCAATTGGCACGCGACGCCAGTCAAGCTGGGTCCACGAGGCGACTAGGGTGATTAAATCACTTCATGAGGTCAGCAGGCTGCCTCTCCGCTACAGCGAGTGCTGGTCAAGACGAAGCGACCCCTGACAGGGCGCCGTCGTCGGAGATGGGTCACGTGATATGCCCCAACGGTGGCCTCAAGTCGAGCCCATTTCCTGCTCCAGAGGGGCTCATGGTGCTTGCTTCTCGCTCTGCTGCCTCGGATTAAATCTTCTGGTGTAGATTAAATTTTTGACGGCGTAGGCACACGAAGAGTCAAGATCTCATGCTGCTGTGCGCAAGGCCCGCGAACGCCGCGCGTGGGCGATCCCATGCTCCCGCGTCGGATTCAAGCATCTGGACTCCGACCCTGGCTCGCTGAGGCGCATGAGATCCGGAGATGAGGTTGTCATTATTAAAGCGACGGCTCAGCGCTCCCTTGATGACCCATCATCTACACCGGTCTCTGTCTTAACGACCATCTGCTACCTACCTACTTGCGTCAAGCACCGTCAACGAGGCTCTCACGACCACTCATCGCCCCCCGGTTTGCACAGACATCCTGTCGACCTCGAGGAGTCGTCCGACCCGACGTCAAAGCTTGCCTAACCTTATTTTTCCCACTGAGCCGCGACTCGATCGCCGAGCACCAGAACGACAGCCAGGCGAGCCAGCAGCGCCTCGACCCCGACTTGACTCTCTCGACTCCAACTGCACCTTACCTCCGACCGCCGACGTGTGCCTCTCTCTCGGACGAGCTCGACCCCAAGGTTTCACCTCGACTGCATCTCATTGGTGTCGAGTCCTTGCATCGGTTCATTCGGTTGACTGCGTCGGGTACTCGAGACTGCGTGCCGTCATTGCGAGTGGCAGTCCGCGGGTTCTTAAAAATATTCTCCACTCGAAGTGCACCTCAGGCGTACCTTCAAAGATACAGTGTAGACCGCGCGCGCGAGCGCGCCAAAAACCTCGATCCTCAGCGAGTTTCACACTAGGAATGGTCGCCCAATACCCGGATAGCCAGGACTCCCCATCCCGGGCGGCTAAGGGGACGGCAGTGTGTGTAGTCCCAACTACGATTTGTTGCAATGTGTCTAAGCCCCTAAGAACAACACTACCCAAGCTGCCATGTGATGCCAATTCGATATATGACTTGTCAGAGTGGCTGAATGGCTTCTGCGGCGCGGCGCTAGCCTGTGCGCCTGTGCCCTAGCCTTCCCGGTCACGTGCAACGCGCGACCCAAGTTTAAGTTGAAGTCGCGGTCAATGGCCGTCGGCCAGTCGCACGCCAAGCCGCACGTGCCTCTTCATCTACTTCAACATTGCGAGCGGCAGCTATACATCAACACTAAACCTCCCGACACGATGATTCGCCGTTTCGTTCCTGGAAAGTTCAGACCACGCAAGCTGAGGCCGCAAGACATGGAGGGTCACCCCAACGCGTCGCGTGTTCTAGCGTCGACCAAGTTCACGGTCTACGGTCCCTATGGTCGAGTGGACACCAATCGAACAAGACGCGCCGAAGCAGCAGCTTCATCATCATCGAGATCGAATTTGGAACAGACTCCCACGCCCCTAGTCCCACTCTCACCGGACCCGGCATCCGCATCCGCCGCCGCTGCGTTCGAGTATGGCGATGACTTCGGTGCAGACGAGGATGACGGCGCAGGACACCGCTCAGACCTCGACGACAGAGCCATGTCCGAAAGTGACGGTGACGGTGGCTTCGAACAAGACTTTCGCCTAGATACTCCTCCTCCCATCCTCGAACCCTGCCCACTGGAAGCCTACGATTCACAAGACGTGTCGCAGATGACGCCGGACCAGCTCAGGAATGAGCTTCACCCCATCGTCACCATCACTCTTACCCGTGAAAAGGTGGAGAGGACATACCTCTCTTTCCTTACGCGTGAGGCGGCACTCCGCAAGCACGAGCGACCTCGGCTTTGGGTGCAGTACGTGCCGTTTGTGACGCGTCCCAATTCGCATCTCAATCCGCGCATCGTCGAGGTCGAGAACGGATTCAGGATCGCCGACGAGGTGGCCTCGCTGCCGTGTGACTGCGAAGGCACACACATCCTTTCCATTCTGGTTCACGGCGCCACCAGCCGTAAGCACTTCTGCGTCTTTCTGTTAGCTTTGTCTGCTGGGGATAGTTCGCTCACCTGTGTCTCCACTGGCTCCATTTGGCACAGGCTTTCCCCTCGAGGTCTCTTTCTGTCCGCGATCCAACAGCGGCGATCCCTGCATCACATACGCCGAACGGCTGGCCCAGATTGGTCTTATGGGTGCAACTGCGTCCAGACCGCTTTCCGCTTTCACATTTCAAGCTCTACAGATGGTCGAATCTTGCTGGGCTGTTGATCCCTCATCCGTTGATGGGCTGGCCCAAGGAATGGATGATTATTATGAGAGATGCGGGTGGGGGGATTCAGGCGGGCTGTCGTCTCATCAATTTGTGAGTTGAGGTCAACTCCAGCTCGATCCCTGGGTCTTATGCGGGCCGGTGCTAATCCGTTCCCCTGCACGCGCACATATCCAGGATCGCGAGCCCCGAAAACAATGGCAACGAGCACTTGACGAATTCCGAGCACTGGCCGCACACAAGATCGAATCCGATAATTGCCTATTCAACACCAAGGGATCATTTGCCGAAAAGTGCCCTGCATGTTTCGGGCCAACGCATTTGAACCTGCCTAACCAGGCCCCTACACTTGATCATTTGTTTGCGCTTGATGGAAACTTCCAACAATGGCGCAACCAAGCAGCCAAGTATGACCCGCAAGCCACCACGCCGGACTTGTTCATCAGCACCGCAGAAATATCGGAAATGAAAGAGGCGGTTCAGCGGACGACGACCCCGTCCAAGAAGGCACGTCGTTCAGCCTGATAGTCCGGACAACGCTCACCCCTGCCTTGTTCCTACGTCATCTCTACTTGCAGGCATGCACAGAATCTTGGAAAGCTGCTGATGATGGCGCGGAGAAGTTCTGGCCGGGAAAAACCGACACCGGTCTTGTGGCCTGCGTGTGTCGGCATGACGTCGTTCTCAAAATAGCCAACCTTGAGAAGAGCGGCGAGAAGTACGTATGGCTGTACCATCTTCCGCAAGATTGTTGCGGTATTTACGCACTAAACTCATCTTTGAGGCTGGCTCGACATTCTAGGTTATACTATGCATTAGCTCTGATCAAGCACGTCTCAGAACATGTACGGCCCGAAGCCAGAATAGGCGTCTTGTACGACATTGCCTGCAACCTCAAGCATCACATTCAGAAGGTGCGCAGAGGTATCGACGTCTCTTGCGTGATCAACTCGACTGGATTTCCCTGTTTCTCGCCCCGTGTACAGCGAGAGTTATTGCCTAAGTTGGCTCCCCGTCTCGAATTTGCTACAAGTGTCTTCCACGCTTTCGCGCATCAATGGTCCTGTCAAGTCGACTTCAACCCTCAACTTATCCCCAACTTCGGCTGCACCGATGGCGAAGGCTGCGAGCGTCTCTGGAGCTCTCTTCGTTCGCTTATTCCGATCAATCGCTCGTCGACGCGCTCGCATCGCTTGGACAATGTGGCCCGTCGATCGATGGAGCTCAATCGCTCCAGCGTGGAAGATCTCGGTGAGCGCTGTGCTTTCATGTTGCCTCAAGGGAGCCTGGAACTCATCGTCCAGGTGTTCATTTCTGCAGGCTACTGGATGCATCGAAAATACGAGCGCGCCGAGAGAAAGGAAGAAGGCGCCCAAGCATGTTTGGATCGCATCAAAGACAATGACCCGCGATGGACGGAATCGGCACTGCTCCTCCAGTGGGAGGATCAACGTGCTGCTCAAGCGGCGAAAACGACTGCAGAACACGCCGAACAAGACCAATCCCTGCGCATGAAGATGTATGCCATCCTTATTGAGCTATATGAGCAGGACCTTGTCATGTGCGTACTTGTGCGGTGGGAGTACTCTCACGCACTGATGCGCAACCTTGACACAGGTTTGACCTAGCCGCAAATGGCGATCCAGCGATCCAAGCAAGTCAAGAGGCAAAGCGTCGAGCCATCTTGGTACGATTTGAAAACGGAACTGCGGGCCAGGAGCCAGCGACGGTCTTGGGTGAGCTCGCCTTGTCTTATATTTGGCGCCATTACTCCTGAAGCTACCGCTAATAGTCTTTGCTCTTACAGACTTCAAGAATGTGTGCTCTTGCTCGATCGCTCTCAGTCATCTTCGAACCGAGGTGATCGCTTTTCAAATGAGCCAAGTCAAACTCAATTCCATGCGTCGAGGCAAAGGGGGCGCAACACTCGGGCAGAGGAATGTTGCCAAGATCAAAACCATGGGTTCCAGAGGTCAATACCAGGTGGAGAAGGCCATCAAGTTGTACAATGCCGCAGTTAAGAAGCTTCGCAGCGAAGCCTCTCAACGCTTTCAGTCCGTTTCAGAGGGGATCCAGCTCGCCGATGGTTACCAATGGATCATGTCAAAGCACGAGACAGACGCGTTCTGGCAAGACGGATTCTTCACCCACCACGTGGCCGAATGGGCGATCAATCCGGTGGTGAAGGAGGGTATTCAAGCGCTTCAGTCCAAAAGCCGAGTGCGAGAGGAGCTGCAGCGCCTTGGCGCCGAGGTCCGGCAAGCTCTGGCTTGGCTTGAGGTTACAGTCGACAACCTAGAGGCAGTCAAAGAAAGGTGGATAAACAAAAAAGGTGAATATGAGATGTGTTCCATTCATCAAGCTATGACTCGAATGACTGACACTGTTGGTCAAATACTTGCAGAGTCCCCGGAAGACCGAGTGGCCATGCAGGCGCTCACAGGGTCAGATTACGAAACGACGCGCGCCGCCTGTATCAGAAGCATTCTCCTTAAGACAGGAGAGCTGGCTAGGCTCATCAACAAGTGGTCGCGCAACGACTACTTCTCCTACGTATGGTTTCATACCCATGAGGACCCAAATGAACCCGTACCCAAGATTTTACGTCGCCTTGGCGGGTGTTTTGCGGAGGTCGTGAACAAACGGTTACCCCGAGCCAAGCGAAACGCACAAAAGACGACTACAATCGGAGGACGCCATTCAACGGAAAATGTGCCGGCTCAGGCACGTTACGTCGGCGTGACAGACCCGGCTGCTCGGCGGATCAACAACCAACTCGACGAAATTGACGAGGCGGAGTTGGACAAGTCACTCGAATCACTGTCTCTATCCCTTTTACAAGTGCGCCGATTTGAATCTCATGAAGCAAGCCTTGCCAATGACGGCGATGACAGTTCAGGGCTCGATGAATAATTTGGAGTACAGCAGATGAACCATGCGCAAATGTGTTGTATTTCAAATTTCAGATACTCAGCGCTCGCCCCCACCCTCTGCCCCGATCAAATATGCAATCGGCCACCTACGGGTTCCACCCCAAGACACACTGTTGCACACCTTCTCTTGCCGTCGTCTGGTTCATTTTGATGATTCAAGGAAGTGGTTTCCACCTTGCTATGTACAAAGAATGCTGCCTGATACAGAGAATTGCTCAAATCGCCAGAATTGCCATGGGATACCACTGCACTTTTTGCCGAGATTGGGGGCGCCATCAGCATTAAGTACTTCAAAGGGATCAGAACGTCACTATGACCCCTCCAGCATAGTCCCGTTACGCCTCATGTCAACGGCCTTGAAGAGAGGGCAATATGTCGACTTTAGAAGTGGCCACCGGTGAGAATGTCAAGCATTATCCCTGTCGACCGCGTGCGCCTCGATGATGAAAGTTGGAAATACTACAACGAATTAATCAGACACCGTGATCGTGGCCACCAGCCTATTTGGGGATACTTGGTTGAACTCTCCAAAAAGTTGGGAACAACAGTACTTGTTTTGTGTCTCTCACCCAGCTCGACCGAGTGCCAAATGGTGGAGAGGAACCTTGGTCTCGGGTGTTTCGAGGGTGAAAGTTGGAAAACGCTACAATGAATTAGGCAGACACCGTGATCATGGCCACCAGCCTATTTGGGGATACTTGGTTGAACTCTCCAAAAAGTTGGGAACAACAGTACTTGTTTTGTGTCTCCCACCCAGCTCGACCGAGTGCCAAATGATGGAGAGGAACCTTGGTCTCGGATGTTTCGGGGGTGAAAGTTGGAAAACGCTACAATGAATTAGGCAGACACCGTGATCATGGCCACCAGCCTATTTGGGGATACTTGGTTGAACTCTCCAAAAAGTTGGGAACAACAGTACTTGTTTTGTGTCTCCCACCCAGCTCGACCGAGTGCCAAATGGTGGAGAGGAACCTTGGTCTCGGGTGTTTCGAGGGTGAAAGTTGGAAAACGCTACAATGAATTAGGCAGACACCGTGATCGTGGCCACCAGCCTATTTGGGGATACTTGGTTCAACTCTCCAAAAAGTTGGGAACAACAGTACTTGTTTTGTGTCTCCCACCCAGCTCGACCGAGTGCCAAATGGTGGAGAGGAACCTTGGTCTCGGATGTTTCGGGGGTGAAAGTTGGAAAACGCTACAATGAATTAGGCAGACACCGTGATCATGGCCACCAGCCTATTTGGGGATACTTGATTGAACTCTCCAAGAAGTTGGGAACAACAGTACTTGTTTTGTGTCTCTCACCCAGCTCGACCGAGTGCCAAATGGTGGAGAGGAACCTTGGTCTCGGGTGTTTCGAGGGTGAAACTTGGAAAACGTTACAATGAAAGATCAGACACGGTGAACGTGGTCATGAGACTTTTTGGATATATTTGATTGAACCCCACTCGAACTTAGGTTATGATAGTCCTGTCTCCCCCCCCGCCCGAGGCTTGGTGCGAAGATGCGGAGTCGTCAGGCATTCGGCCCCTGGCATTGGCCGCCGATTCCAAAACGTTGAGACAATTGAAGGCTGCCTCAATTCACGGCCACACATATCTTCTCATTCCCTGGGTAGGCGTGCCGTGTCGTTGAACTTACCAGACGCTGCTCGAGAGAAAGTGTCCGTTGATGGCCGGCGTGAGGCTCAACACGCCTACTGAGCAAGCAATATGCATGGTGACCTTAGGTTAAGACTAATCTTTCTCTGGGACTAGAGGGTGGAACAACAAATTTGGACCTTTTAGATCCAATGTATCCTCGGGACTAGAGGGTGGAACATGAGCACTCAGGTCGCTTACCCGACGAGGGGGCGATCAGTGATGCGACTGCGCGGAGGGCGACTTAGCATTTTGAGCCTCAAGCTCGAAATGCTAAGCTCAAAACTTATGGTCTAGGAATTTCACAAGTCGCCACAAGTCGGAGACTGGCCTCGATATGAGAGAGAAAGTATATTTCAGGAAATATCCGCAGTACATGTAGTCAGTGCATGTAGGACGTAGGTAGGTTTAGAACGCAATAGCCACGTAATATTGGCGGAGAACTTAGACGACTATATGCCCCGGCGGTCCCATGTTCTTTTGTACTCCACTTAGTTAGGGCCGATGTAAGTAATTTATCCCCCAAGACTTCCTTTTACAATCGATTGCCCATCTTGCGAATTCGGCGTGTACTACCCTTCCTGCTGACAGCGCCGCCACTGCTACAGTGTTCGGAACGTACTGGATGATCCTGCAAGAGGCCCATCTTGAGCCCCTTTAGTCGTCTGTCAGCAAGTTTGCCTTCTGCTGCACAACCCACAACTGCATCAAGGACCCGGACGACTCGCTTTGTCACATTCGAAAAGTATAGTAGGAGTCTGGAACACCTACTGACTCAGGTGCAATATAGCTGGCTCAATTTGTCTTTGTAATGTAAATCTGTGCTTACACCCGGTCTTTGGGCTTGACTACGCAAAGTCTACTACGGCCTGTCCCACTCTTGAAATCAGGATACAGCCCTTACTATCATGCACGAGAACCACCTTAAGGACCATTAGTACCAGCTATTATTATGCTAAATGTGCGATGTCATGCTTGGTATGCGGTGTATGCGGTGCATCTGTTACAGGGTAGTGACACCTGAACTTCTTCAAGTTGGGCTCAATCGCCGATCCCGATCGGCGAGGCCGCACCCCCATCGCGCATCCGAACCCGAGCTGGACGAGCCTTGAACATCGCTTGAGTGATGCTACCACTTAATGCATTCCTATGTATTATTCCTCTTCGTCTTCCATAGATATGCAGTTGTTTTCTCAGTCACGAAGTATTGTACGCAAAGCACATTTGTACAGAAGAAAGATGGTCTGACCGGTCATACTGATTACTTCGAGAGCGCTCGATTGGTGATATTCGCACTGGTATCCTTCGGAGAAGGTGGGTTTGTTTTGAAACTCAGTATGCGGGGGGAAGGTAAAACACGCCAAGGTGACATTATTGCGTAGTAGACTTGACTGAGCTCTGACATTTCTGGATGCTCGCCCCAGCTGCAAGACAGTCCGCCTGTCTCGAACGATCCCTTCTGAGTAGGGTGCCTTGCAGCTGCTTGATTATCTGACTTATTCGAATAGGTACAATACTTTCGTTAATACTTTCATTTGTGATTAATGAGTAGAATGCGCTGCTGATGCGCCCAAACGTTCTTGAACTACACTTTTAACCGATGATGCCGCTTTGAATTACAGGGAGACCCCCTCGGCCCCCTCATCGTCAGTCTGGATCGTTCCGGAGGGATCGCGAGCGATGCTCCTCACGCGTACCCGCTCGGTCTTGAACTCCAATTGATTATCGCGCAGGAGGGGGATGATCCGTCGAAGGTCGGCTAGATTCATCTTGGGTGAGGCGGTCGGAGAGCGGAAGTCGCCAAGGCGCAAATCCCCGCTAACATGAGCAGTCATCTTGTATTGGGAAAGAAGTTTCGACCTGTCGAACCAGAACTTTGGGTTGCTTGGCATGTCGACGCCTTCTTGAGCGCATTGTGTTCGGAGTGCACCGGCTGGTTGAGAGAGCGACAGAAGGGCACGATCAGGTTCAAGAGTCCGGACCAAACGGAATCGGTACGACACGGGACGGAACGGGGCGCAAGACATAGCACTTACTAAACGCTTGCTTCACCAATTGACGGTACCAGATGCTGAGATCTCGAAATGTGAATTTCTTATCATGAACGTCGCCCGCGTCGACTGCAGTGGAGTTGATAGCACGCAAGGGTCAGCAAGATCGAAGAGGGCAAGGCGCATAGTCAAAGCTCGCGGTCAAGCTGGATCTACACCACGCACCTAGCTGGTTTTGTCCATTCACTTGCTCCTCGAGTGCGGCATGGCCAGTTACAACTTTAGTGAAGTACTTGAGGATATCGAGTTCCGCATCGCTCCCTTGCCAGCCCATGCGTTTGGAGAAAGCCTCTCCCCCAGCAGAACAGAGCACGGTGCGATCTTCCTTGCACTCCACACGGCTGGAGCCAATCACAGTGAATGTCTCGATTTGATAATTCAACGAATAGTAGGCGCTCTGATAAGCACAATATGTAAGTAAGTAAGCTTGTTGAACAGACATGAAGAGATTCCAGGCTCCAGAAGAGGCTCAACGTACAGTTTCTTGGCATTGTGAGACAAGTTGTTTATAGGCTTGTGTAGCTGCCCTTTCAGACGCCACCGCCGTACAAGGTCGTGTGAAGACAATGCTAGATTCAGAGTTGGGGATATTGTCGGCAGCAATGTCTCTCGAATCTTGCTCCAGCGCCAGGATCTCGTCGCACTCGGCTCGCCCGCCTTCGGTCGCGTTGATTCGAGTCCACAAATCGCTGGCGATCGGTTGTCGCGCTATCAGGCCGACTGGGACTGGGAAGTAGGCATAGAAGCATTTGGGCAAGTTAGAGAAAAACACTTCAACACGAAACGAGGACTCACGATCAATACCATTGTTGTTGGCCAGCTCCTCGAAATACTTGCTCGTCCGAAAGGTGTCCCACGTGCTCAGCGCCCTTCCTTTCTTGACCACCTTCGACTGAGTGACGCGCTGGAAATCGCTCAGCCGGATGTTGTTCTCGTCACAATAGTTCAATTCCATGACGGCAAGGGTTTGCTTAAACGCACGATGTCGACTTTTTTCTTCTTTGGATATATAGCGCTTAGGCGGCTTGCCTTGTACGCGCTCCAACACGCCTTGAGGAATTCGAGCTCGTGGGGTTGCCTTGCGAGCGCCGGGCACCGATGCGGCAGTCGGATACAGGCGCACTTGTCCGGTAGTGGGGCCTGCAGATTGTTGATTTGATGCTGAGGCGGAGCTGGGATTGGGATTGGGATACTGGCCACGCGCAGACTGATTGGACGTCGAAAGGCCAGGCATCGCGTTGGCGGTTGAGACGGGACTGAATAAGAAATCCATCGTGTTGTCCATGGAAGATAGAATTCTCAGAAGCCTGTCCATGGAAGATAGAATTCTCAGAAGCTAGGAAGAGATCAGGTCCGAGAGTAGTCAGTCGATACCCCCAGCAGGAGCAATCGCAGCCAGGGTCGGTCGATGGTCGTATACAACTAGTCACGTGGGCTGAGCTGGGCAAGAACGACGCGACGTACGTGTATTTTGGACCGGTATCGAACGGAGATCAGATGCCCAGAAAGGTGATATCGCAACAGAGGTGGAATAAAGAAGCCTAAAGATAAGTACGATGGCTTTGGGTGGTCAGACGTTACGCTTTCTGCCAGCATGCAAGCCAGTTCAGCTGGGACTCTGGGAGGTGAGCTGAGCTAGCCAGTGACTGTCAACGCCCAAGTCGCAGGGGAGGCGGACGCGGCGCGGCAGCAAGCATAGACCTCTGGACTCACTGATGTGTTTTGGGCAGCTCTTGTACAACGCTGATCGAAAACTGCGCGCACAACCAGGAGAAAAGAGGCAGGGGCGAACACTGGGGCATCTTGGACGCGCTATGGCGAGGCTCCGAAGAGGCTGGACTGCGCTGGCGCGCGGCCGACACGTGACGTGTTGCTTAACCTAGCTCAGGCCACGGCCACTGTCTGCCAAAAAGTTTGCGCGGTTGAGATGTCCCGAATCACCACTGTTCCACATTATTTTAGAATTGGCAAACATCAGACCTTTTGAGTACTGGGTATAGCTTGATCAACCAAGTCATGTTGGTCCGTATTATGCATGTGCCGCTGTTGACCGCCCCGGGATGGGGAGTCCTGGCTATCCGGGTACTGGGCGACCATTCCTAGTGTGAAACTCGCTGAGGATCGAGGTTTTTGGCGCGCTCGCGCGCGCGGTCTACACTGTATCTTTGAAGGTACGCCTGAGGTGTCGAAGTGCCTGGACCCGTCGAGGCGCCCGCACCTTCCTTCTTCAGCCTCCCCGTCGCTCGGCGCGCGCTCGACCGACCCGTTGTTCGAAAGGGGAGGCGGAGAACAGCATCAGTGATGAAGTTCTGGGGATGCTCTGGTCGGGAGGTGGGAGACAACGAGCTTACTTCTCCGTCGGCATCTGGATCGGACAAAGCGTGGGTACAGGAAAGCCAAAAGCCACAGACGATGATCAGCTCAATGGCCCTTCCCCCCAGGTCGCGCCCGAGGGTCCAGAGAAGAGAGAGAGAGAAAACTGACAATAACTGCTCTCGATCTCGACGATGTCGAACCCTAGCGTATCCCTGTACAGACCCAATGCGGCGCGATTCGTCTTGCGTACGTGTAAAGAGATGTAGGACGCGTTGAAGGTGGACTTCATGGCTTGTTCTGTTGTGAGACGGGAGGGGCGGCGGGGAGTCAGTTCTCGAGGAGATGAGAATTTTGAAAGGGTTTGGGGAGAGACGCACGGGATAGTTGCATGAGTTTGTTGGCGAGGCCTAATCGCCGGTAGTTGCGTAGGACCGAGATGGATGTGACGTGGCCATGAGGGTCGGTCGTCGCTTCCTCGTCCCTGTAGGAAGTGAAGGGGATGGGCGAAGATTGTTCGTTGGAATGTCTCGAGAGGCAGGGTGCGTACATCTTGGCGAGTATGTAGCCTACGATCCGACCTTTGTGGTCCTCTGCTACGAACGAGACTTGGGGCCAGGTCAGGGCGTGGTAGAGGTCTACGGGAACAAGGAGTGAAGAGGGAGCCGAGGGTGAGCGTGGCTTCATTCGAAGGATCTGGCTGCACGGAAGGAGCTCACAGTATTTCATCTGGTAGTTTTCCGGAAGGTTGTGCAGGTTCGCATTCTGCATCTCCATGAGGTCGGCGACGGTCGCGTGGCGGACGTTCTGTAGGGCATCCGAGATCGTCGCATGTAGGGTGAGGAAGGCGGTCCGGAGAAGAGGGAAGGTGCGGGTTGCGGTGTCGGTGAGGACCTATCTTGGCAAGGAAAGAATAGACTGACCATGGTGCTCCAAGTGTGAGTGTGAGCTGGTGCGGATGCGTGGACAGGCGAGGACGTGCTGAGCACAAGAAACGATGGTCGCGAGGCGCTTGTATTACGCTCTACTGTGCTTAGTACTGCGCTCTACTTGCGCTCTACTGCGCATCTCCCTCTATTTCCCTGCCCGTTCCCTGCGAGTTCGCTGCCAGTTCGCTGCGCTTCCCTGCCTCTCCCTGCTCTTCACCGCTCGGGCTTTTGGCTTCTCGCCCCAAGTCCCGATCACGGCTTGGCCAATCGCCCCGCCACACGCTCGACTCTCGAGGAGGAGCGGTAACGCACTCCACCTCACGGACCGAACGATGGCCCCGTCATACTCCTCCGATGGCCCACCCCACCCCTCGACGAGCGGCCTGGGCGGCATTCCGTCGTCGTCGTTGTCGTCGTCGTCCGCGAGCGTGGCCCATGCCCGCTCGTTGCTGACGCTCGACGCGTTCAAGCAAGACAACTTCAACGTCGCCCGACTGGTCGAGAGTCTGATGGACGACGATGTCAAGCAGGCTAAAGCCGAGGGAGGAGGTGAGTGCGCCGCATGTGGGTCACGCGACGTGGAGGCTGCAGTGTGGGCTCGATGATGATGGGGATATGGACACATGCTCCAAGCTAGTCCCGGGTCCGAATGGCGCCATCACCGAGAACGAGTGCACCGTGCACCGAGAACGAACCATGTGCTGACTCTTGTTCACACCCTACGCACGCCAGCGTTCGACCCTCAGCCCCACATCAAGACACTCGAGCAAGCCCTGTCGTTGCTGCTCCCTCTTCGCAAGGCCAACGCGACCAAGACTGCTGAACTCGAAAAGGCCGTCGCTGCCGCAGAGAGGGCTTACAGGAACGATGTTCGAGGCGCCAAGGCTGGATTTGAAGTCAGTCCTCGAGTCGAGCGGCGCGGAGGGAGCCTTCCTCGGTCTGGGTGGGCGCTGACCCCGTAGACACACGGCGATTTCGAGCAGACCGTCAACACTCAATTCCAGGCCCTCGATTCCAAAATCACAAACGTAGGCAGAGGCGCTGTTCGGATAGGTAAGCCCACCTCGGCCGCTTACCAGAACCTGAGGCTCTCCCCTGAGTCGTCCCCGCCTCGTCCCTGCCTCGTCAGGTGAACAACTGGAGAGCATCGACCGGCTCAGACAACGTGCTTCCGAGGCACACGATCTCATTCTCTACTACAACGAGACAGCTCTGGGAGATACCTCTCGGTGCGTCCATATGCCATTTGCATACCCAACGCCCAACGTACTATCTCGACAGCATTTAATCCTCATCCGGCCATGACCTTTCTTCCTCCTCGACAGACTCGAGATCATGCGCAAGGACGGTGGAAGGGAAGGTCGAGCCAAGGTCGCCGTCGCAGCGAGGCGCTTGATGAGTTTGGCCAAAGAGGTAGACGGGGTTGACGGGGCCGAACAGGTGAGCACGCACCGGTGACGAGTTGCCGCGGCCTTCGTTCACCGAACTCTTGTGGCTCCGACAGACCCGAGATACGATCGAAAAGTACTGCGAACGCTTCGAAAAGGACATGCTCAAGTTGTTTGATCGCTACTATCGCAAAGGAGACCCAAAGGCTATGGCTGTCAGTGCTCAGACCATACGATGTCTCGTCCTTTCGGAGAGTGCTTTCTCAAGTGATCTCCGTCTATAACCCTCCCGCAGCACTGCGCCAAGACCTTGCAAGACTTCAACGGTGGCCAATCTTGTATACAGATCTACGTCAATCAGCACGACTTTTTCATCTCAAAGGAAAGGGTTCAAGAGTCGGCAGGGAATCTTGTGGGCGGAGCAATGCGAGTCAAATGGACCCCTCGCCTTCGACGCGTGCGGTGCTGACCGGAGTGTCTTTACGACCTCATACAGTTGGGAGCTTTTGCCTGACCCTGACGCACTCGCACCACGGAATGAGCCGGGCCTGAACAGCCTCTACGATGAGATCCGGGTGACGGTCGGACAAGAGGCTCAAATCATCACCGCCGTCTTTCCGAATCCGCCGATCGTCATGCAGGTATTCTTGCAGCGCGTCTTTGCCCAGGTCGTGAGTGGTCTTCATGTGTTGTCAAATTGACCGAAACAGAGCTTGAATGAGTGGGATGCTCACCCACAGATTCAAGCTTACATCGAAACGCTCGTGGAAACGGCATCGTCGTCCTCGTCGCTTGCCTACCTCCGCATCCTCCACCTTGCACGATCGACGACCAACACACTGGTCGAGGATCTCAAGGCCCACGAGTTCTTCCGCGCATCGTCTTCATCACTAGCTTCGACGAACGCGACGGTCACAGCCCCCGTCTCGGCGACATTCGGCAGCCAAGCTGGTGACCGAATCTCTGGTCATGGCGCAAACGGAACGTCGACCGTCGTCGGTGCTGGAGCTGTTGGGGTCGCGGCCGTGTCGATGATGCTCGATCAGGCGATGGAAGAGCTATTCGTGCCGTACATGGAGGGGAACCGGTACCTCGACCGGGAAGGGAAGAGTCTGACCGAGCTGTATGCAGGCAAACTGCTGCGGTTCACGAACTGGCATGTGAATGGGAAACAACAAATTCTTCCTTGAGTCTCGGTCACTGATGAGCTACTCCGCGAACGCTTAACAGCGAGCGATGAACAAAGCCAAACCGAGCAACACCATCTTTGATCGTATGGTCAACCAGTTGACTGCGGCGGCGAACCAGGCCTCGCAAAACATCGTCCCCGATCGTTCATCGATGCACGAGCACTCGGATCTCTCTCGACTCGACCGACTGATGAAGCTTTCTGGATTGTCGAACTTGGCCAAGGATAAGATGAAGGATGGCGAGGAGATTCACCCTGAGCAGATGTTTGAGGAGGGCGATGGCGAGTTGAATCTGGGGGTTGCTGAGAACATGCTCAAGTGGCATGCTGAGGCGGTCGGGAGGATGGTTGAGCTCTCGGTTCTGGGCGACGTGTGAGTCTGCCACGAGAGTCCGGTTCAAAGTAATGCAAGCGCATCATGTCTGACCTGCTTTGATATCGACAATCTGCGTACAGATCCAAGAACGCTTTCACCTTGCTCAAGGTCCTCGCCGACTCGTTCGGCAAAGCCTACGTCGAAACCGCTCTCGACACGGCGACGCACCAACTCTCGTCGTACGAGGCCAAGACCGAACCGGACCTCGGCCCCATGTCCGTCTGTCGCTTGGCCGACATGATCATGCACCCTTGGCAACGCTACATCGCAGCGGCGTTGGTACCTCTCGTGGGGACGAGTGTGACCGTTCGTCGGCAGATGAATATCTTCAACAATCATGTCTCGGTGAGGATCGAGCAAAAAATCAATACGATCGTGCAGCGCACAACGGACGGTAAGAATTTTCCGTCTCGATGTGGCAGAGACGACAAAACTGATGATCTGTCCGATCATCGATCATCGATCAGGTATCGTCTCGTGGTTGTCGCAACTACTCTCGAAGCAAAAGAAGCTCGATTTCAAACCTCGCAACGACAACGAAGCCTTTTCCAAGATCAACACCGATCCTTGCTTGCTCGTGTGCGATTTCCTGGTCAAGGTTCGTGAGGCCGCCGTGGCGAGTCTGAGCGGGCGCAATTGCGAGGTGTTCTTGACAGAGGTTGGGGTGACGTTCCATACGTGAGTATCATTTGACGATACTGTCTCGATGACATGTCGAAGCTGACACACGGTGTCAATTGGTTGTGACGCAGATTACTCCTCGAACACCTGAAAAAGTTTCCCATCTCCGCGACCGGTGGACTGATGCTCACCAAGGATCTGGCCCTGTACCAAGACACCATTACCAGCTTCTCCCTCACACCGCTGAACGACCGCTTCGAGATGCTGCGTCAACTCGGCAACGTCTTCATCGTCCAACCCGAAATCCTCAAGTCATACCTCAATGAATCCTATCTCGCACGCATCGAAAATCGTCTCCTGCGGCCCTTCGTCATGATGCGCACCGACTTTGGCGACTTCAAGAAGGCGTTCTGGGACAATATCTTTGGGGTCGACGAAAATGCACCGGGCCCTTCTGGAGGAGCTGTGTCGATCGAAGCGCATAGTGGTTGGACTTCGTTCCCGGGGACGAGTGGATCCGGTCCGGCGCCCAATCCGATGGGATGGGGTGGAGCGGGGTCGGGAACGAACAACTCGTTGAGTGGGAAGGGTGGGGACGACATCTTGGGCGCTCTGAAGATGTCGGACTTTGATCTCGGGGTGGATCAAGCTCCTGATGCTACCGCGCCACATACTGCAGGCTCAGGTGGACCACCTCCTCCTCTGCCACCGAGATGATCGTGTGGTGTCGGTCAGTTAAAAGGTCTTGCTTGCTTATCTTACGAGCTTGTGTTCTTTTCTTACGCATGATCTGGTGTCTCACTTGTTGTAATGAATCTTCGTGGCTTTGGAACTCTTAGGTCAGCCCGCCTGTTTTAGGGGGAGGGAGAGGACTTTGTGCAATCGAGACCAAAATCTCCCCGCCCTGATTAGCCGTCTGAGCTCCAACCGTCGGCCTGCAGTGGTAAGTACCTGACTGCCACCCCCTTGAGCTTTGCTGCCTAGATAGGGAGTTCCTTGCCAAAGTGAACCTCTAGTGAAAGACTCGTGTCCCCGGGACGAGATTTGAAAATGCCTCAATTTCGCGGATTGCCGTCTCCGGAGCGCGCTGCCCCTGGACCGGCGGCTTCCTTCGGCCTGCCGTGAGCAGGAAGAGTGGTTTGCGAAGGGCTCCATGGGATCGAGCGGAAACGAACGACGCGTAGGCAAGAACCCGATACGCGGCGTAGGCAAGAACCCGATCAAAATCTCTGGCTGGCAGAGCCTGCCTTATCGAGGGTGGGGACCCCGCGAAGACCTCGGCTTGATCGCGCGCACGTCAAGCGCGTCCAAGAGCCAGCCCGCCAGCCTCCGAGTAGTAGTAGATTGTCACCGGCTCATCGCGTGCAGCCCGAGTCGCTAGAGGATGAGTCGTTGGGCTATTTCTGCTTGTTTTTTCATGTTCATTGCAAGCGGGACCGTAGTGAAGAACGGCCCGCGCGCTCCGTGCAGCTGACTGGCCAATTGCAAGCTGAGGCAGAATGACGCCAACTTCGGATCAGGATCTAAAAACAGACCTCGCCCCACGGCGCACGATCCAAATTTGGGCGCTTTGGGGGCAGTGCCTACAAAGTCACGTGCGGGCCGCAACTACAACTTCCGAGGCGCTGACTTTTAGGAGCACGGCGCCGCGCGGCGATGTCCTACAGCCGGGTGCTGTACAAAGATCTAGGAGGTACAGAGAGGAGTCGTACCTAGGGGCTACCCCCTTTTTTACTTTTTTTTATTCAGCTTTTTGAGTTTCATAGTGCTCTACCCTGTTACCAGAGAAAGAAGACTGTAGCGAAACTTGTCGCTGAAGGTGGCCAGGAGCTGCGCCTGCAAGCCCCTACCTGAACAAGGCCCCAGCTGAAGAGGAGCGTTCAAGCGTGCAAATTGAGCGCTTACCCGAAATAAGCACCTGTGCATGCGGTCGCGAGAATCGCCAACGCCGAACTCAAGGTCACACCCCGATTCATACGCCAAATTCTTTCCCTCGTTCGTAAGCTCGTTCCGGGAAACCGAACTGATTGAAGTGGATAAGCAAACCACTTTCCCATTCTTGTCCTCCTGCGTCTCACTTTTCTTCGCCCCTCCACCGTCCACGCCGTACTCTGACTCGACCTACCCACACTAATAAGTCGCCTTCACGACATGTCGGTTGGAGAGCACGCCATCAATGACAAGAGCCACCCACTCGGCGAAAAGAACAGCGACGTCGACGTCGCCAACCGATTGGTTGCTGGCCCCATGGACTCGCAACCTGTTTCACTCGTCGAGTACATCCACTGGGCCAAGATCCAGCGAGAAATCGAGGCGCGTGACACGATGTAAGTCGGACGCGGGCTGAGTTTAAGCGGCTCTGCCAGTGTGCCTAAGCCCCACCCGAGAGGCTGGCACTCGTGGCCCTGACTGGTGGATCTGGCTCGCTAAAATATCTTGACACTGACCATCTTTTCAAAACGCTCTTCCATAGGCAGGTTAAGACCGGCGGCTTGGGTCCCTTGGGGAAGATGATTGCGCAAAAGATGGACAAGACTGGCGGGGATGGAATGACCGTCAGCCCCGAGACTCAGCAGCGCATGGAGGCCGAGGTCGAGCAAATGCAAGGCTTCTCACCCCATCACCAGGTACTTTGACTATCGCAGGCTACCTGGATTTGGCTCTGGGCATCATCGCGCTGACACAAAAGCGCCTGTTCTCTTTGCGCGTTCGGCCTTCAGGAGCTCTCGAACGCGCGTCGCATGTTGCGTCAAGCCGGATGGGCCACCCTTTTTTTCCTGATCACGATCGATATCCTTGGGCCTTACAACTCAGCTTACGCGATTAGTACAGTTGGACTGGCTCCCGGTGTCTGTCTGTGTGAGTATGGTGGACAACGGGGAAGTTGAAGAGCGAGAGGAGGCGGAACCCAACTGCGCGTTGTTTCCGAGCGGCGCGCTGAACTTGTCCTGGTTGGTGACTTCGCAGATGCGTTGTTTGGTGCAGCAGCTGGTTTCACCGGATACATGATCTGGAAGCTGTTTTGCCAACTCGACTCGGTGCGATTCCCCGTTCGACACTATGGCGATTTGGCCGAGCGCATTTACGGCCCCTGGGCTCGTCACGTGTGCAACGTCCTCGTCACCCTCCAACTCTTGTTTAACTGCGGTATCGTCATCCTCGGAAATGGTCAAGCTCTAACTCAGATCGTCAAGGGCAACATTTGCTTTACCGTCTCGATCGTCATTTGGGCCGGGGTGGGAGCGGTGATCAGTTTCGTCCGCGAGTTGCACGCCTTTTCGGTCTTTGCCAACTTCTCGGTCTGGCTGAACATGTTGATCATGATCCTCTCGATGGCGTTCGTCGCCCACTCGCCGCCCAACATCGCTGGTGCGATCGCAGCCTACGGCGATTCGATCGGCACCGGTCCCGTTGTGATCAAGGCAGTCGTCGGCGGTAGCGTGTTCAACCAAGTGAACGGCGCGTTCAACATGGTCTTCGCCTACGGCGGCAGCATGATCTTCCCCGAGATTATCGCCGAGATGCGACGACCCTACGACGCCATTAAGGGTATTGCGTGCGCCCAAATCTTCATCTTCACCGTCTACCTCTTCTACGGAACCTTCATCTACTGCTTCCAGGGGCAATATACCTTGCCGCTCGCCTACCAAGGTGTTTCCAAGTATGCTTGGCAATGCATTGGCAACAGCATCTCGCTCATTACGGTCACTGTCGCCGCGGGTCTCTATGCCAACGTCGGTCTCAAGGTCATCTATACCCACATTGTCGAGGGCGTGTTCAAAGGGCCTTCCCTCATGTCGAGGAAGGGTCAAATGATCTGGCTTCCTATGGTTATCATTTGGTGGGTGGTCGCCTGGGTCATCGGAACTGGTCTCCCCGGTTTGGGTGCCCTCACCGGCCTCGTCGGAGCCGTCGCCATCTTCCAGTTCTCCTACACGTTCCCGCCTTTCCTCATGCTGGGTCTCACCGTGGGTATGGACGCCTCGCTCGCCGATGAGCCCTTTACCACTCCCGGTGTCGCCCCCAAGCGTATTGACACGTGGCGCGATCTCGTAAGTTGCCTGGTTTTCTCGTGCCGCAGCATCTCCAGTGAGCCGCTCGCTGAGAGCATGAGTCGTCTGCTTCGCAGTCGCGCTGGAAGCGTGGTTTCACGGCCGGTGGAAGCAAGCGTCTCGCTTACAAGTAAGTCGAACATGTAGGACTCATCATCGAAGCTTGTACTTGAGCTCATCATACCTTCGATCCGCACGCGCTGCAGGATCTTCAACTTGTTCTTCTTCATCGGTGCTCTCGCCACCGGGGGCCTCGGCATGTGGGGAACGGGAACGGCTCTTGCTCAGACGATCAAGGCCGGAGCAGCTTCTTCTTTCGGATGCGCCGCACCCGTCTAAAAATAGGGTTACCGACACCTGGCAACCAGTGTCATTTGGCGATCTCGGGGAAGGCGCCAAATCCCCCGCAGATTTTGATGGAGGCGGCATGATTTTGATGGATCTACGGTCATGGTCAATGCTTTACTATTTACGAGTATATTATATCGCACTGTATAATGATTCTGCTTTACACCCATCCCTTGCTCGCGTCATATTCAGGAATTCCGGACAGCGACTCGTGTCCGGCGCAGTGGCCGTCGAGAGGCCGACGCGCGCGCCGCGGCCACCTTTTCCGGTGGGGTACGCCGGCTCATTTGCCAGTCACGTGAAGCACTGGGATTCATACAAGTCCAGCAACCGGCCAATTTTGAACGCCATAGTGAGCTCGTGCTGAGTGTCCATCATGAAGCTCAAGTGGGTCGCGTCGGATAGCCGAGTCCGAGCATCACTAGTTGACGACTACACTGATCATAACATGTCACTAGTGAGGGTGCGGCCAAGTTCCGGCCAATCCCTAGTCTACTTGTAGTTAGTCAAAGCAATGTCCCATTCTACGTCGGTGGGTACATACATTGAAATCGTTCGAAAGCCAGTTACGGTGTTTGGCCGGGCGCCACAAGCTCCGGCAACCCCACGCACCGGCGTAGAACCATCAGACGAGGTCCGTGAGGCTCCGTCGTGCGTCCCCCACATCCTTCGTGCTCGGCGCAGATGGCTGCTGGCTGACCCCTGACTCGTCTCCTACCGCGCCAAGTCCAGATCCGTCGTTCCAGGGCCGAACCCTTGAATATCACGCAGGCGCAGCGTCGAGCGATCGGCCTCAGGTACACGACTCAGTCCCTCGGAATTGAATATCGGCGTCGTCGTGCTTGAGCACTATAATCGGATCTTCGCTACCCCGCCATAATTTTTTTATTGCATCCTCGTTGCTCGCCGCCTCCGACACTTGTCCTTACAACATTCTCAGAACCACCCCACGTTATGTCGTCGCGGTCGAAAACACGGATTGGCGAGACCGGGGACAGAATGCCTACGGTGGGCGACGCCTCCGGTGGCTTTTCGAGCGACGACGGCGGGTCGAGACTATTGCCTATTCCCGCAACGCCACCAACCCCTTCAAAAAAGGCTCGATCACCCATACCAGAAACCCGGCATAGCGTCGGAGTATTCAACAGTCCTACGATGCCCATCTCTGCACGTCGTAATGTCCGCTCCGCCCCGGCCCCGCTCAAAGTGCCCGCAGTTTTGCCACCGAACCTCGCGCCGGCAACTCCAACCCCGCCTTATTCAGGCAACTCTTTACTTTTCCCTTCTTCGGCATCGACTACCAACTACTCTCATCGATCTTTTAGTGACCGCGACGTGCCCACCCCATCCACTTCGGCTGGTTCTTCGTCATATGTTTTCCCCTGTCCAAATCGGTCGGCATCGTCCCGAGGACCGTTTCCGTCGAACGTCGGACTGCCGCCTTTGCCGTGGAAGAGCTCGTTCAATAACGTCTATGAAAAGAGTGGTGAAGAGATCAATACTCAGAAGAAGATGTCGATGCATCGTTCGGCGGTCGTCAACACGAAGTGTGTGGAGCTCGAGCTTGGCTTCTTGAAGGAAGAACCGCCAGTCAGGACTTCCTCGGAGAGGCGGCGGTGGTCGCTGAGTAGCGTCGGGTCGGCTCTGATCTACGAGAGAAACCCATCGAGTGGAGTCGATTTCTCCCAGTCGTTGAAGCGTCGAGAGTCTTATACCTTGAATGGACCGGCGGAGAGTAGCGCCTATACCTCCCGTAAGTGCTCGTTCTGCAATCCTCCTCGGAAACGTGCTCGGATCACTGACACAATCTCGATTTCATTCAACAGGATCACCAGTACGTGCCCCTTTCTACAGCACCACAAGCGAAGTATCGACCCGACCTTTCCCGTCGAAACGACCTCCCATCTCACGGGCCTTTTCGAACGAGTCGAGCTTTTTGACTAGAATCGAGCGATCCATCGGTCGAGACGCACTCAATCTTGCGAGTCCCGAACACCGTAGACCTTCGACAATTTCATTTACCTCACTCGAATCTAATACGAGCTCGGAAATGAGTAGTCTGGGCATGGGCGGGCAACGGCATACCTCTTCAAGCTCGGACGCCGACATTTCGCCGACACAAAATCTCAGTGTGGGCTCGAACGGCGTGCATGACGAGCTCGACGATGGCGAAGCGACCAATCAAAGGAAACGTTTGGCTACGTTTCTCGACCAAGCCGCCTCGGCGATGGAAGGAGGAAGGTCATTGCGCCAGGTCTTACCCGAGACGGCCCCGGCGCGAGCGGGTCAAGCCCCAGCCAAGTCTCTGTCACAACTTGCCGAGAGTTCGGCTTCTTCACCTATTCCTAACAAATTCTCACCAGCCACTCCTCAATCCCTAAAGTTTTCCGTTCCTAGTCAAGAGCTGAGCCACGCTGGCTTCAATTTGCCGACTCCTGTACCTCCTCGCATTTCGCGACTCTCGGGCGCCGACACTGAGCGCATCAGCGCCAACGCCAAACCTACGACCTTATTCTGCACCCCCGACATGATCGACAGTGTCTCTCATCCCCTCAGCCCCCTAGAGCTCGAAGACGGACGTCCCGAGTTACGTTATGTCCAAGACCCGTCTGGAACGGGTCTGGGCTTACACAACGTGGCGGAGCAATACGATAACTTGCCCACGCTGCTCCAGGTCCCTTCACCCCCCTCCGCCACTGCACCTCCTGTGACCCAGAAGGAAGTACGTTTGTCGGGTGTGACCCTCGATGGAATCCCTAAAACCGATGTCGACAGCAGCCCCGAGGTACGGGGTCACAATGACGTCCGAGCCAAGATGGCGGAGAAACGACGGAGGACGATCCAGGAGTTGATCGAGACTGAGCAAAGCTACGCTACCGATATGATAGTCGTCTGCGATATTTACCTTGCCAGAGCCAGAGGATTCGGTACGAAAACTCGGCTATTCTACACAAAGGGGCAGAGAAGGATCTGACATTTGCAAGAGTACTTCGTACAGACTCCAACTCGATCGCCGAGCACGTCATGGCCTCCGGTCTTGGACTCAGCGCCTCGGCTTCGGCTTCCTCTTCCTCTTCCGCAGTAAGTAGCGGATTCAGTTCGCCCGCCCTTAGCTCTCGCTCAGAGGCGCGTCGATTGACGATGAGCTCGCTCAGTCTCAACTCGGCCGCTGGATCGAGCCCAAACGCTGGGCGAAGGGTCAGCTCTGCTCCCTCGTTTTCGGCCAAGTTGGAGCAACGTCGAGCGACGAAAGCCCGTCTCTCGTCCAGTTCGGGCTTGGCTACACCAGGCGATCCAGTCATTTCGACCAAGGATCTGCACGTCATCTTCGCCAACTTGGAAGAGGTGGCTGTCTTGGCCGAGCGTTTCGCTCACATGCTGTCTCAGGCGAAAGGCGCCGCCGATGTTGATGGTGCGGAGATGAACGACAATATCGGCGAGGTCTTTGTCAATTTTGCAAGTAATGATGCGCTCACCGTTGTGTTTCCAAGCCCCCGTTGCTCATCTTGAACACTATTCCTCGCTCTTAGATCCCCCAAATTCAACAGGTCTACTCGACTTACTGCGCTCGCCACCACCGCGCGATCGTTCGACTTCAAAAGGTTGCACCCACGCTGCGCACATATATTTCCGAATGCGAGACGCTCAGTCACGGTCGTACCAAGGCTTGGGACCTGGCGAGTCTTCTTATCAAACCTGTTCAACGATGCCTCAAGTACCCCTTGCTCCTCGACCAGATTCTGGCAGTGACCCCCGAAAGTCACCTCGATCGCCACAACTTGGTCCGCGCCAACTCGGAGATGCTGCTCGTCGCCGAGGCGATCAACCAGACCAAGAGTCGACAAGAGGTGCCCTCGCCCCAGGGACGATTGAGCGTCGCTTTGATCGCCTATCCTCGCAAGGACTCGGTGCTTCGTCGAGAAAGCAAGTCCTCGCTGTCGTCGGCGATGACGAAAAAGTTTTTGCGTTCTTCGAGCAAGACATCGACTGCGCAGCTCTCAACCGAACGAGCAGCAGAACGCGACGACATGTTAGAGACCCTTGCCGCACTCGTCGATAGCACCCGATCTTTGGTGCTGAGGTTCTCGAGTGAGATAAGGGAGTGGTCCAAGGGGATCAAGGCTGAACTTGAAGCCCAGGTCATCGTCGTCGAAGGGTGGATGGACCTGTATGCACCGCTGTCCGAAGAGCCGGATGCGCAAGATTCGCTCTACCATCGTCTGATGGTGTTCCTCGAGGAAGTGCTTGACCCGGTTATAGATGGACCTTACCGCGAAGTGGTGAGTGCCGTTCCGTTGGATGCTTTGACAGAATATTCGCGCTAAAGATCGAATTATCTTTGCAGGCCCACGAAGTTTGTCACTCGCTTCTGCTCAAGAGCGACCACCTACTCTCGCTCTTCGAATCGCCGCGCCAGTTCATTCAGAAGCGCAACGACAAGTTGCTCGCTCGCTCGCGCTACCTCGCCAAGAAGCTGCCCGCCGATCGTCGAGGCTCGGATGAGTTTCTCGAGCTTTCGGCTCGCCTGCTCGAAGAACTGCTTCGCTTCCTCGCGAGTGTGTCCAAGTACTACGACATCATCCACGGTCACTTTTCCGGTGCGCAAGAAGCGTATCAAGAGGAGGTGCAAGAGCGCTGGGACCTCTTTGCCGAACACTTTCGTCTTCGAGACGAGCAAGGTATGATGGGGAGTCAGCAAGTTCTTGCGAACGAGTTGATGCATCGACTTGCCGTCGGACTCGGCGTCTCTGCTCCTTCGCTCGTCCCAGCTCCTGGATCGAGTTCGGGAGAGTTTGGCAAGCGTAATCTGCGTCATGCGACAAGTAGCTAGGGCAAATCGACGACGGGCTCGGCGTCGATCAGGCGTCAGTCCATCATCGCCAGTGGTGTTCCTCGACCGGCGAGCCCGGTGTCCATCTCCAACTCGGGTGGTGGAGCCAAGAAAAACGTCCGCTCTCGCCTTCAAGAGGACCAGTTCAGCGCCGGCTCTCAGAATGAACCTCCCGTGATCGTGAACCGAAATAGTATCACTTCGGACGCCTCGACGCCTCGTTCACCGTATCCCCCAAGAGCGGCGATTCATCGAACGGTGGTCCCGCCACTCCTCCGTCTGCGTCAATGACTCAGAACATTCGACCGGGAGAGGAGCAGCATCACTTCAAGCAACGCCAAAACATGCATTAACGCTCATCGAGCCAGCTCTTCCCGTCGACGTTTCAGCGACAGCGACGAGTCGAAAGATCGAAGCGCGACATCGCTCCTATCCCCTGGTCCACCCCGGACGTCAGCTTACATAACCCTTTGCAAGCGCCTTTGCAAGCGCCTTTGCAAGCGCCTTTGCAAGCGCCTTTGTTCCAAGGTCGTTCAGGATCAGGTGACGACGCTTCTGCGGGATCTTCCATTCCTGCGACTCGTCCTTCAGGTTCTCCCCAGCTCTCGGGTGCTCTGGACGAAGAAGGTTCGGGCACCTCTTCGAACCCTCCACTTCACCAACTCAAGGGGTTCCCCACCGTGACGTCGGTGACTCGGTCATACGAATCACTTCCGAGTGACTCCGAGTCTCCCTCGGACGAAACCGATCCCGAAGACCACTATTTTGACGAAGAGCGAAGACTTGCGAGGCGGGTTCCCCATCTTGGTGTTCAAGGTTGGTGATCGGATCGATGTCGAGCATGAGGAGGCCGATCAAAAGCGGAGGGTGGGTGTGGGTGGTTGTTGGGAAGGACATACGGGGACGGCGTGCTGGGCTGGGTGAGGACTGTGTTGTTTACGATGCTTGACGACGACGAGCTGTAGCCTTCGGCGACAGATTGAGGAGTTTTCGGTTTTCAGATAGGGTTGCTCCTGACTTGTTTCGCAACAGTAGGTTTCCGCATATTTAATAGATCTTGTTGTACATGTCATATCATATACGTTGTCCAGATGTCCTTCTCGGAAAGAGACTCGCTGTCGGGTCCGAATCTGGCACTGCACTAACAGGACCTTGATTGGGCAGGAACGGTACCTGGGTCAGGCGTTCTCGGGGCAGATTTGTCAGCATATATCATAGCGCTGCGATCATGATTCTCTGCTACTTTATCACGAGCTGACTGCTCGTCGGCACACCCTTGCTAAGCGTTTGCAAGACGACGCAATACCGCTCGGTCAACGAGATCAATTTTTCGACCTATTTCAGGGAGCAAGCACCGGACACATATCAGCAAGACATCTGAGAAGGCATTTCATGCTCTTTTGCATAACGCTACTGACCTTTTCCTTCGGGGTGTGCCCGCAATCCAAGTCGAATCTGAGCCTGATGGCCGTGAAGCCGACGGGAGCGGTCTTGTCGACGCCGAGTGTCCCACTGGATCCAATTTCAATGGGGTATGTTTTCAGTACGAAGAAGAAGTCATGGCTCTGAAATCTGGATTCGGGTGGAGAAACTGACCGAAAGTCGAGATCGCCTTCGACGGCCACGGTGCCACTCTTGACGGGAATTGATAGTGCCGTAGCTACGGCTTTCAGAGTGACTGTAACGCATAGTAGGTCAAGATATCAGCGTTCATAATTTTGAGCAGATAACCAATATGACAACCCCCGACTGACCTCCTGCACAAGCCGCCAAACTTTCGAGCAACAGATCCCCACTGCACAATTGATCGCCCGTCCCGCCAGCCATAGGGGACAAGCCAGCCTCCTTCATCGCCTTGCCGACCGAAAGGGAGCATGAAACGCCAGACCCCAAAGTTGAGGTCGATTTGAGAGTGACTTGTGCGGCGGTCGCATCGGACGAATAGGCCTGCTTGAGTGGGGCTTGGATCGCGCGCAGTTCCTCGGCTGTTGGGGCTGGCATGATTGTGTTGAGGGGTGGCGGGTCTTGCTCGGAAGATTGAGTTGAGGTATGGGGGCGCAGTTTGTGTTGATGTCGGTGGTAGTACGACAGTTCAGCGCGACCAACCCGCGGGGCCGAATCGGAACCCCGGCCCGGCTGAGCGCTGAGGCCTGAGGTCCGAGCTCGAATTCGGTCACGTCTCATTCACACCCCCAATTTCGAAATGATTTCAGATGAAAGGACTAATTAATAACACGGTAAACACCTGTAAGTAGCACCACATTCATGAAGACGAAATCGCCTTGAAAATTCGAAGCCGGCGACCACCCCCCACATGCATGTGGGATGACGTCGCGAAGAAGCTCCCCGCAGCTCGATGACGACCGATCGCGCTGAGCCCAGCTAGTCGTCGCTGCGCAAACGTGGACACGTCCTGGATGATGAAGAAAAAGCGCTAGAAGTCAAGTATGCTCTCTACTTTCCGCCACGAGCTCAACTCACCCCGTCGAGCCTTTTGAACGTACGTCTCCACCGCCGCCATCCTTTCACGTGCAGCATGTCCCTCGCACCCGATCACACCGACAGCAGCGTCACCGATCCTTCGGCGCTCATCTCACCCTTCGTCGAGAAGGATGCGCAGGCGACCATTCGAACGGGGGTGCATGTCAGTTGGTCCGTGGCCAGTGCGGCTTGGTGAGTCACCACACACCCCCACGTTGATTTCTCTGTCATTTCTGTAATCTGGTGCAAACTGACTAATGGACTTGCCGCTCTGCTGTGTCGTCGTGGCTCTACCGATGACCCCCACATGTTCATCCGCCTCTCGTCCTCGTCACCTCTGCGGAATTGCCGCTGCATCAGGCTTTCGATCCTCGGCCTCCCTCTCCTCTTCTTCCCTCGCATCCTCTCCATCGTCTTTGCCAAAGCGCTGACGACCAATACCCTGACCGATCAAGTCGAGACCGAGGTGATTCGTCAGCTCAACCCGCTCGAACGTTCCATGGCCGGATTGGCGGGAACGACCTTGTTGGCTCTGGCTAGCTTGTTGCTCATCCAGGTGAGCGAGTTCAACACTGCACCCGTCAAGACGAGTTCCCCGCTGAATAGTCCAGTCACTTTGTTCTCAGACTGGTGCGCTTCCCCTCACCTCGTCGCTCTCGGCCTCGGCGAGCGTCATCGAATCCAACTCGCTCGCGCCCTTCCGTTCTCCGACCATCTTCATCGGCGTGCTCTTCCTCTCCGCGATCGCGTACGAGACTTACTACGGTTTGGGAATGTACCTCGTCGCTGGACCGAGTGCCGGTTTGGGCTTGTGGGGTGTATGGGCCGTGAGTTTTCATGTGTTCACCCCTTCGATCCGGAGAGTTATGCTGATACATTTTTTCCTTTATACCGATTCTAGCTCCTCTTCGCTCACGAAGGTCGCGTGAACCGCGTCGGAGGCTCAAGCAAAGATGAGAGGAGCGATATGAAGAAGAAGATGGACTCGAAGAACCTGTGAAAGATCGATGGATGAGAGCCCCGAACGAATACTATGACCGAAAATATGAACGCTCGCGCCACGTGTTGAACTCGATAGCAGATGTGTTGGCGAGATCTCGTTTTCTTTTTTGAAAGCTTCGAAACGTGTGCGACTGCTTGTTATGCCAGCTCTTCAGTCTGTATCACGAGAGTATGAAGTTCGAAGTCGCGCGACGACAGTTCGGGTCAAGACCAAAGAACTTGTTGCAACATGTTTCAAAGGAGTAGGAACTGCAGAGAACGTCGTTATCCGTCCGGGGGGGGGGGGCAATGTCGTTGGAATGCTACGGAATAGGTAGGCAGAAATGGGTACTGAAGGATGAATGCGACGGACGGGACGAAGACTTGCGAATATGTATACATAAAAGAGTCCAAGATCGTTGATTCAGAGGAAGTACTCGATTGGCTGTCGCGATCAATAAAAACCCCCAAAAAACATCGGATCAGCGTCAGCCACTCTCGATGATGTATAACCAAATGACTCACATTCGGTCCCCCTATACTAGCCATGACCCCATCCCCAACCACCCCCGGTTGTTGCTGCTGCTGCATTTGCTGTTGTTGCTGCTGCCCCGGTCCATCCCTCTCGTTCTCCGGCGCCGCATCAAACACATTGAAATGCTTCTCCCCCCCCGGACCGACCTCCAAGATCGAAGCCATATTCCCACATCGATAACAGTAATTAGGCGCGGACCAAACGGTCGAGAGACGATCGTCGTACAGTACGGAGAAACCTTCCATGCAGAGTTGGTGGGCTCGGAGGATGTGGTTCATCGAGTTGGTGTGCAGGAAGGATTTGACGACGGACGAACCGAAGGTGTAGCCTGCTCCTCTGTGGGGCGAGCGATTTAAAAAAGGGGGGGTCGGGTTCAGTACGGGGTTTGAGTTTGCGCGAGTGCCGTATGTTGGGTGACGAACCTTGGTGAGATTGAGAATTCCTCCTTGTCTGGATCTGGATCGGACCATACCAGATCTGCCATTGGCCCTTCGTGAGGAATTTCTGCGGAAACGGTCAAGTCGGAAGGGTCAGTCCCATGGGAATGAAGAGTTTGAAAGTTCATAGACTGACCTCTGAACCGATCGATAATCTTGATCTGGTCCAGGGTATGAACAGACGGTGAGAGACCTGGTGCGATCAAGACGAGTCAGTCAGGCTTCCTTTCCCGCACCTCGCCGAAAGAGATTCACCTACCTCCATGAACGCAAAAGATCCGATCATCGATGACGACGGAAAGTGTTAAAAAGTCAAACATGTCGGTGAAGTAGGTCCATACGGCCGGGGAGCCGTATTTCCGTACGCATTCCGAATAGAACCCGTACGTCTGTGAGCAAAGTGGGCGGCGGCATTCAGAATTCGCGTCGCGTGTACGACTCAAAACAACAGCTCCACTGCAGTTCACCGCAAACTACCTCACCTGTGTGACGGCCCTTGACTCGTGGTTTCCTCGAATGAGTTGGACTCGATTCGGGTACCGCAGCTTGAGGCACGTGAGCAACGAGATGGTTTCGACCGAAAAGAGGCCCCGATCGACGTAGTCGCCGAGAAAGAGGTAGTTGGTATGCGGTGAGTAGCCACCTATCCGGAAGATCTCGATCAGGTCGTAGAATTGTCTGTTGCACCACAAGCATGAAGCGCGTAGTGGGTCAACAACGACCGCTCAGTCATTCTCGATCCGCGCTTCCGTACTGACCCATGAATATCACCGACGACGGTGACGGGTGCTTGGACATGCACGACGTTGGACTCCCTCATCAAGAGCTCCTTGGTCTTTTCGCATATCTCCTTGACCAAGGATTCGGCGAGCAACCGCTTGCGCAACAGGGTCGCGATCGCGCCGTCGAGGTCTAACGGCATGTTGACGTTTTGGTAGGCGCACGGAGGCTTGAGTGGGTGATCGATCGAGCTTTTCCAAGTCTTGGATCGGGTTACGATGGTATGGGTGATCAGTGGGGTGGTGTCGGGGTGCTCAGAGGAGCAGGCAGCGGTCGAAGAGGTGGTTGAGGAGTGATCAAGCGATCAAGGCTGACGATGGAACCGAACGCGACCTGAGGCTTCCTGTACACTTGCACTCGTCCAGTGGGGATTCGTGTGTGAAAGAGAGGTGAGAAGGACACCGAAGCACACCCGATTGCTCGCTGTGAGTCTGTGTGAGTCCGCTCCCCTTCCGCTGACGTTGCCGCTCGGACCGCCTGCGCCCCCCTTCCTTCTTTCACGCCCGGTCACTCGGTGCAGTGCGCTCCCTCTCCCACCCCAAAGCAAAGCTTCAGATGCTCTGTCGCAGCAACTGCCACCCTGATGACGACTCCTACCAATGTTGCGCTCTCAACCTTGATCGCTTCCCACCTTGCGTCCATTGACTCGACCCTCACCGACGACCACCTGATCGCTCTCGCCCACCTCGTGGGGTCCACCAACTTGATCATCGATGCGCTTCATCTCATCGACACCCAAGGCGGTCCGTCTGTTCAAATTTTTGACTTGACCCGGCCAAAGCTAACGCCCTGTTCCACCCTCCCAGTCGCTCGACTCAATCTGCCCAACAGGCAATCGCTGTACCAAGTCTCGGGATCTACCAAGGCCTACACTGTCCACACCACTCCTTCTGCAGCCTCGATCGGTCGACTAGGCTTCTGTCCTTGTCCCGCTTTCGCGTACTCGGTCCTCAAAACGCAGCAGAACGTACTCGCAAGTCAAGCGCCCACATTCTGCTCGGGTGTCTTTCTTCCGAGTCCTAACCCCCAATCTTCCCGACAAGAATTCACAGTGCAAGCATCTTCTCGCCGTTCTGATCTGTGAACGTCTAGATACGTTCGTCGATAAGCAAGTCGGGCTCAAGTGGCTGGCCGCTTGGAGCTCGGGGTTCCGTACACTACAACAAGCCCCGCCGACGTGAGCTCGACTGAAAGAACGGGATTTGCCCGACAAGCACCGCCTTGAGAGCCAGTAGCGACAATCGCCATAAACTGAACGCAACAAGTTCTACGAGGTCCTCCTTTGCGCCGTTTCCCTAAAATTCGCCTCACACACTTTCATTGGCCGGATTCAGCATTCAATCAGTCCGTGCGCTCGACCTCTCTACTCACCGCCAAATAGTGTGGAATCTCGCACCGTCTCGGCAACCCTTTCAACCACGGGTACCCTCGTGATCGGGCCCCATCGTCTCCTCGACATCCTGGCAGGAGCAAGGTTCAATCAGCGTCACGATCCGACATTCCAAAACCCTCTTGCAGCTTGCTCATGAAAATCGCAGTGCCGATAGGGATTTGGGAAGGAGCGCGAGACAGACCAAGAGCCCCGTCTAATTCTGTTTGACGATGAACCATCCTCCTCTCATGGAACGAAACGGTCTGGTCTCATTTGTAGACGATCTCGAATGTTGCTAAATTACCCACGCGCTGAGGGCCCTGCTTTCAAGTCTAGGCGGCTTCCATATCTTCCTATACCCTCTACTATTCTCAGCATCTCGCAACAGCAGCAGAACAGACATCACCATCCGAAGCACCATAGCAGTCTATCTTGGCCTGTATCTTGCATTGGGAGTATCCCCACGTAGTGTCGACGACTACCTTGTGGATGTGACTGGTGAAAAGGCAAGATTATTCGTAAAACCAGCACTTCTCAGCTTCTTGCTTAAGCATGGGTAAAGGTCACAGTCTATGATTGATTTTCATCACAAGCTTAGTCGAGGTATCTATCCGGCGGGGTTTCCGGATCCGACGACGGATAACTGGCCGGCTCGTCAGGGGTCCGCAGAGTAGATCGGGCTTGGGGCGTGGTGCACCTGGTGTTCGAGAGTCGCGTCGAGGGGCCATGAGGCGTACTAGTCTTACGAGATTGCCCTCGAGACTTCGAGTTGGGCTGGCGGGCCAACTCACCCCTGTTAGGGTGATTTCGTTACTTTGCCAGAGCGAGGGCCAAGACAGGGCAGCATGGGCGGAGGCTGCAGCGAGCCCAACTCGAAGTCTCGAGGGATTTCTCGTAAGACTAATGCGCCTCGTGGCCCCTCAACGCGACTCTCGAACACCAGGCAACGGCGTCTCTTCATTTGATGAACCTGGTGGCGACGGGAAGCTTGGTCTTATCCGTTCAGCTCTTGTAGCACCACGCTGATGAATGGCTCTTCATGGCCTGAAATGGACCCCTTTTCAGTGAAAGATAGGGAGGTAGATGCAGGCGCTTTGCTTCGTTGACCAGGAAGTATCTGTTCGAAGTGCCGGGCCGCAAGGTTTTGTCGGCTGAGCTAATACTGCTTCCAACACCTCACTAAAGGTGAGATATGACATTCCACAGCTATCCATCCTACGTCTGTGTTCACTCATCATCCTCATCATCAATTACGATTCCCGGCCGATTTTTCCTCCCCTGCGGTTCAGGTAAATCCTCGTTGTCGTCCTCATCCTTTTCCTGCACTTGCTGCGGTACCTCCACTCTATTCTTCCCGACCGGTTCCGGTAAGTTCCCATCCTCCTGCTCATCTTCCTCGTCCTCGTCATCGTCATCCTCATCCAAAGCACGCCTCTTCTTCCTCTGTCCAATAGGGTTCGGTAAATCGTCCTCATCTTCATCCTCCTCCTCCTCCTCCTCCTCATCATCATCATGTAAACCACGTCGCTTCTTCCCCCCCGCGGCATTCGTCGCTTGAGTACTAGTAGGGTTAGATCGTCTCACGGCGGGCGCTTGTCCACGGTGTTGGAGTTGTGCACCTTCGGGATTGACGGCGCGACAGGCGTCGATCCATTCGGCGTAAATGTCGATCGGTTCGGTCAAGTCTGTCGTTGGAAGAGGTCGGTTGAGATTGAGGGCTCAGTCAGGATGTTTTTGTATGACGAGTCTTTAGGAGTCACGTACGATTGATGTCGGTCTGTTTGACGAAGTAGGGGAAGAAGATCAGATCAGTTCTCTGCTCAGACCGTTCGAAAAGAGTGATGATCCTTTGTCGTGTAAAAAGCCTGAACGCACCTCAAAGTGTTGCGCACAATCTTTACAATCCAACCTGCCGACCTTGGTCTTGTTATCGCTGTGAAGCCACAGAGTCACCTCAAGTCAGGCTTCGTGTCGAGGTTCCCAGTTCGCTTGAAAGCGTACATTTTACATGTGATGGTGCCGTTGTGTTGGCAGAACATGCATTTGAAGGTCTTGTCTGATGAGCAGGATCATGTCCGATGAATGTCGCGGGGGAGTTGACGGATCGAGGCGGGGGGAGACGGTGGTCGTGCGTTTCGAATGCCGAGGGGACGACAATGCGGGAGACGAGAAGTGTCAGTGCATCTTACCTTGGACCAAGGTGATCACCGGACCGTCGAGGAGCCAGGGCTGGTAAGGAGACTGACCTAGGGTCAACTTGACTCGGGGTTGAGGCTTCTTGGCACTGCTGCGTTTACCCATGACGACGAGGTGACAGGGTTGGTGAAGTTGGGTCGGGTTGCTACGACTCGGTAGCCGGGTGTTTGTGGGAGGAGAGAGTGGGCAGCGGAGCAAGAGCCGAGCTCGACGAAATCGGCTAAGGAACCCGGCACTATTAATGGGCTCTCGCCTGCATGTAACCCAAGGCTAATCGCGGCTAATGGTTCATTTGCGCACCGGAGCTCCACCTCTGTCCGATCGCTTTCGTCTCCGATCCTCGCGATCGCGTTTCCTCTCAAAATCTACCCCACCCGCATGCGCCTTATCACGAACCTGACCCACCACCTGTCCCTCGCTCGATCCTTGGCTACCATGGCCCACCCCGGTGCTTTCCCTACGCTCTACGATCAAAGCAGCCGTGATCCGAATGAACTTGAAGGTGCCGAGAATGATTCGTCGTTGGGTGCGCTCAAGGGCGTGATTGCGCCGAGGGTGAATGGTCAGTACATACCAAGATGGGATGGGAGTTGGCGCCTGGGCCGGCCTGGGCTGACTGGGCATACCGACTATCTACCGCCTACCTACTAACGCCTACCTACTAACGCCTACCTACTAACTGTGCCCCGCGCGATCTTTGCCTCGGGCCCACTGGCGATTGCTCAATCTCCAAAACGACGTCATCATCGCGGACGCCGTCCACCACCTCAGTGCTCGGAACCGCTCTGCAACCGATACCCACCACGTCCCTCACGAGCTCGACCCAACCCACCACCGGTTTCTTCCGTACCAACTACTGCGACGCCTCCCCTCTCGACCCGGGATCGCACACCATCGCCGCGTTGATCACGCCTTCGTTCCTCAGCTTTTCCGCCTCCAAGGGCAACGACCTTTCCTC